>OY804603.1:20965696-21222060 GCA_963680895.1 Fragum sueziense | reverse complement strand
TCGGAAATACTTTTGTTTGTCCAAATCTACGTCATAGTTATAACTGGATAAACCCACCCAAACGATATCGAAAAAGGCTAAATGGATCGGAAAAGCAAATGAATCTGATATTATTGATTTTCTATTGGATATGAAAATGGACTTTAAATCTGAGCTTTCGAAAAAGGGAACGGTTTTATCAAGTTAACCGTGACGTAAGTTTTTACAAACATTAGTATTTTGTAGGTACATGTATAGTGGACGAGAATTGACCTGGCAGAGCAATCTATTCGATTAGCATGGGCTGCTCTGCCAGGTCATTTATCGTGAGGTAAACTGTTACAAAATATCGTACCTACGGCTTGACTCAAACCGTAGAACTTTATCAGATTTTATAAAAACACGGACGGTTTTTCAAAAAATAAACCCGGTCTATTTTGAGCACAAATCCTTTGTCATTTCAAAGGTATAATAAGTCTGGTTTATCTGCACCTAATAGAGATTTACGAATTAGTACGAAATGGATACGAATACGAAACCGAAATAAATTGAGGGGGGGGGGGGATCTTAATATGCGTGAGGACGGTTCCCGTTCTTCTTTTGTTGAGCGAACTTGTCTAAATTTGGAGGTCGTTGGTTCGAACCCTACGCTGTCTTTCTTTCTTTTATCTGTATATATCCTTTATTGATGGATAGCATAACAATATACTAATTGAGACTTCCTATGTATAGCTGTGTTTGATTTGTATATTTCCTTTATTATTTCATAGTACGCAGCCAAATTTGAACTGTCTAAAGTGGGATCATTGCATAAACTGCCAATTAGCATACCAAAAACGACGAGTTCTACCTTCCGTGGCATTTTATCCTGGTCTAAACGATGACCCTTCCCGAAAAAACGGTCGACTTCAATACTACATCTGAGTAGCGCTCGAATATACGTCGACAGATCCGTGTTCGTTCTTTTCATGTGTTTAGCGTGACTAATCACTGAACAAATATTCTCTCAACTGGCGAATTCGGCTTCCCCGATGTATCTCACACAATTCAATCCGATTATAACAACGCATGCTGCCAGTATAAGACGGATTGGCTCGATTTACACTCCGAGAGTCGTTTGCTCACTCTCTGGGCACTGATTTGGCAGTTATGTTTCCCAAACCAGTTCCTTGCGTTAGACGTGCAAATTCTATTTCCTGATTCTGAGTAGTGACTTACCGGTGGCACATGTACATGTCGAAAAAGGCTAAGTAATCATCCACGAAAAGGCAATAACTCGTGTCTGCATAGAGGAAGAGGCCAGGTTTGATATCGCTTATTTGGAATTTATTGAAAAACAGTAATTAGTGGCGGACATCTATGCAGGTCCTGTAAAGGTGTAAATATTATATAGTATAGAAATGCGTACAGGACTAACTATGTAACAAGCACTAACTATATGACCATAGAATACGGCAACAGCGCCTAGCAAATGGCATCCGATGCAGAATAACAGAGGAAATTCTTGTCCCCCAAAAAAGACAATTCATTTCTCTATTATATACTACATCAAATAACCACTTTCATTTCTAATGATAAATAATGATGAATATATATATATATATATAAATATTTGTTTACAACACAATTTATATCGTACACAATTAAATACACAAAGAACTCAGGTGAGCGATATCAGTGCCTTTCAGGCACTCTTGTTTGAAAGATTTTTATGCCTTTTGCAACACCAATTGATTTGGACTACCATAAAACTGTCGATAGACAGACAATACATTGGCCCCTAGGCATGGTTACTAAAAAAGTGAAATCAAAGCAAAGTTGCGACTCTGGCCTTTATGGAGGGGAATATCCGCCAATTCTTCTTCTTCTTCTAAATTACATTTATATTGTACTAAATTAATAGTTTTATTCGATTTTTTACAAGTGCATTCGTCCTAGGGCTAAATGCGTACTTCATACTTCCAATTCTTGTCGGTCAAAAGTAAAAAAGTGACATCAAATTTGTAAGTATGCACTAAGAAGTAAGTATTTGTACACAGGTACCAAGAAGATCTCAAAAGGCATTAGTACGAATGTGAAATGCATTAGCAAAAATTTAGTAAGAATTCATATTCATATAACTGCGGGGAACCAATATCTTCGGTCGTTTCCGTAAGTTAGCCCTGCCAGTGACGTCACATTTAACATATTTCTTTCTCGTATTTTTTTTAATTTCTGAAGTTAATCTAAGCAAAATATTTAGGATACGCATATATATTATTTAAAACAAATACGTTAAAGAATATTATTTATTCAATTCTACTAAATTATAACTTTGTAAATTATCATCTATAGTTTTTATGTAATTTGCAAAAATGTTAGAAAAGCTGATAAGACAAAATATAAAGACTCGTTTGAATCGCCCGCTGATTGATGGTGTTCTGATAGTACAGTTGTATTCCGTCAACAAAACATGGCTTTCTGTTATATAGTTATAAAAGCTAACAGCCATGATTTAAGATGCTGACATTCGTTCATACAAAATGCTCATATTCACATAATTAACCACAAAGCTAATATTTTCCTTAATAGGACGTCCTTCCATTGGTAAAACCTACTAGGAAAAGCAGCAAAATGATTGAGCTGATCGCAGTGAATCGAAACATACCCTAATATGCTTAATTAGACCGATTGTGGCCTGGGCCACAGCATTGCCGAAATTCACAGGGGTGTGGTCAAAGAAGCCAGGGAATTATGGCATCAGACACTCTGAGGTCTTGAGCAAGAATTTTTCCCCAGCAGATTAGTGCTTTAAGAAATTTTCGCATCAGCTTCAGTGATGGTTTCAATAAAATCAAGCCATTTGAAGCATACTCTCGGTGTTTCAGCTTCGTTGACGCTTCTACGTTGTCCAATTTATCACGAAATCCATAACTTATTCCAAGCAAAAGTCATATTCACTTGCAAGTCAACTTAAAGTAGATCTAATCAATATTTTTGTTAATGGTTTGTCAATCTCAATTTGGTTTTAAAAAGCAGGGATGGTTGAAAAATGCTAGGAATAAGCTGAATGTGATTGATTTTTGAACAATCAACTGATAAAAAGATTTTGAAGATCAACCAAAATTTTGGTTTACCTCCAATAACTATTTTTCTGTTGATTTTTGGAAAACCCCACTAGGCCTACGTCCATCTTATGCGTGACGGCTGTGCATCTAAAATTGTACTACAAGCCTACAAACCGAATTCAAATCGATCACGTATTGAAATAACAAAATTATTGAAGGTTTTCTGATATTGTTGTGTCACGTGATTACTAGTATCCACCGTGTCTTGAAATAACGAGAAACTCCTGGTTAACGGAAGTTTCTTCCCCCCCCCCCCATATAGCCTCAATAGCGCAATGGTTAGGGTACTCGGCTTGTAACCCGGGGGATTCGACTTCAAGCCGTCCTCGGGGGTTTGTCTTTTGACAAAACACTTTATTGTCTCAGTCTACCCAGTTGTATTGAGTGGGTAGCAGTGAGGTAAAACTTAATGCCCCTCCACTTCTCATCCACACGTAAAAATGAATGTACCGAGAAGCAGGAGTCTATTTACACTAGCTTAGAGCTCTAGTGTTGTCCCGAAAGCAGCTCATGGAAAATGCCTGTATAAATGAACTAACGAACGAAGCGATGGTTTTGATTCTTTTTGTACCTGGGATAGATCTAGTAAGAGACTGTTTGGAAAAGGATGAAATGGCGTAGGAAGGTTTGTAATATGGGGGGGGGGAACGTTCTAGTAAATGGAAATATGGTTGTTTTATGGGGGGCCATAGGGGGGGCCAGACCCCTTTTTCAAATTATTGGGGGGCAGGGGCCCTGCCCCCCTCTTCCTACGCCTATGGATCATATTGAAATGAATGAGGGACCAGCACAATACTGGTTAGGCCTACCAGCATACTAACACATTATGTCTTTACGTCTCTTCCTAAATATTTTCTATAACATACTCATTAATTTTCATTTAACCCTCTCCCAAACGGCAAAAGTTTCAGATGATCCACTTCAAAAATTGCTACAAATGACAAAATTGATGTTATTAAAGATAGGATTTGTGTAAAATATGGTACAGAAAATATTGAGACAAAAGGAGAAACTGCTGGTTATCAGCAGTTTCTTCTTTTGTTTCAATGTTTTCCCAAGCCTTTTCTATTAGGGACGTCAAAACCAGGTCTTGTTTGGGAAAGGGTTAATATTGTAGTCTAGAGAATGTTTCTGCTTTTCCAAAATGTTTTTGTATGCGTTTTCTTTATCATAGGCCTACCACCAGGATCAAAAATTGTTTGAGAAATGGGTTAACCGACTATAGATCTCGAAGCCTAGATAACACTATGAGAGTTCAAGCTCCATACCAATGACGGGTTTCAAAATAAGCAACAATTTCAAGGGCAGGCTTGCATTGGAGTAGGCTACCATCTTAGTCAAATATGATAATTATCTAACGTATAACCAAGTCGTGCAGGCTGATATAGGCCTAATCACGACAGGGAATCGACTGACACAATATTTTCGATGATTTTTAATAAGTCTGTCAAGATAATTATGACCAATTAAAAAAATGACATGAAGCAGAGAATGTGGGAAACACCAGGGATTTGCTGAATACCAAGGATCTTTAAAAATCAGCTGACAAAAATGTTTTTGACGACCAACCAAAACTATTTTTTTCATGAAATCTACCCCACTAGATGAAATCTAAATCCTAACGTTTGTCTACCTTCTCTGCCTAAAATAATTTTCGATTCGGTCAGTATTTTAAACAGAACTAGATCTAGATCTATTGAAGATTTTCTGTAGGCCTAATTGTTGTGTCACGTGATTCTCGACCGCGATATGCATGTTGTTATTACCATCAAAGACATACCCGCACCTGCGCAATATCTTGTAGGCTATTACAAAGTCACACTAAAATGTGGGAAAGCGGGTACCGCTATTATGATACGAAAGTCATTGTTAACTCAGATTCAGACTTTACCGAGTATTGAAAACGATCGTATTATAGCCATTGAAGTTGCGTCTTACCATACAATACCAATATATGTTATATGTGTTTATATGCCTGCTGATAACGATCTAGATCTATATAGGGAAACATTTGGCGAAATAGAATCTCTTTTCTCTTTCTACTCAAAAAGAGGCAAAGTAATCATCGCCGGTGACTTTAATGCCAAAATCATATCAAATCCACCTTCCAATAACAGCAAATCTTCTATACTATCGCAGTTTGTAAGTAAGAGCAAATTAGTCTCTATGCAACAAGTAATGGGTAACATGAGTCAATACACATTTGTGCCGAATAAAAGTATTATCGATCATGTTCTTGTCGAAAAGTCTGCGATTGATTTCTTCAATGGATACAAAATACTAGGCGAACGCGAGATTCTAACCTCTGACCACCTCCCCATCCTATTTTCCCTTGTACCTAGTCATGCGTGTCACTTCCCGCCCCCACGTAAATGTATTGCATGGAACAAATGCTCAGACGATCATATCACGCAATATGAATCATTCATTGATAATGAAATGAATAAATTATCAAACATGAACGATGATAAAAACTCGTTATCCCCAAATATCATCAACGAAAATATTATTGCTATGTTAAACCTAGCGAGCGAATGTCTACCAACAAGTCAATTTAACAAGCATGCAAAACCTCACTGGTCAAATGAGGTAAAGCAAACGTACCGCGAGGCATTAAAATTAAGAAACGACTGGTTTGCAGCTGGTAAACCAAAAGATCTATCTCCACAGTGTAGGAGCGGAAGTGTGTGAACACTTGTCTTTGAGTGATAACTTGTGTGTCTGTACATCGAGGAAATGCAACTTGGTAAACATCAGCGGTTGACATTGGTAAGAATTTATGTTTCTTTCTGGATAAACACAACACTTTTGTCAGATCATTGTACAAATCTCTTTATTTATTATTTCCTGTAACATTTATAGAGCAATCGGAGCCATTGGTTCTAGATTTAAGTTATTTTAGGCCCGATTCACTTGGGCATGAACTAAAACGGGTGATTTAGCTGCTACGAATCACAGTTTTCACTCGAATAGATGCATACTGTAGGGTATTTCGCGACAAAATTTTCATTCACAGCTCGTGCATATGTGGGTGTTGAGACTTATATACTTATTTGGTTAGGAAACCGTCCAAAACTTCCCATTTTTGCCGTTTAAAAAATAACTTTTTGTACAATCGTTTGTCAAGTCCTGTACAATAGCCTGACAAGAAATACTTACTTTTGTACAATGGCTTGAATTGCATATGTGACATATTGATTGTAATAAATGCGTCTTTACCTCTTTTTGCATTATATTTGGCTGATACTTTCATGATATTATGCTCGCCCGTAAAAGATACATAGAAAAAATGTCGGGAAAATAAGAAATTTTTGCATGATGGAGAATCACGTGACATAATTTTATAAAATCTTCCATAACTAACCTAGTATTTGATTTACACCGACGAAATACTATACTAAAGTATAATTGAAGTCTCAATCTTTGTCAATCTGCTAAAATCCGGCTTTAAACGATATCACCATTTGAAAGGGACGAATTAATAGTCATCATCCATGACCCTGGAAAATCCAAAGTAGATTACTTTTACTGTAACCAAACAGATAACCTGTTTGGATCCCCTTTTATATATAATTTTACATAGCACAATTGTAAACACACGATTTTGCACTCAAATGTGATTTCATCGAGGCATTCCTAACGGTTTTTAAAAGTGCGTAGCATGGCGAATGGCACAATCAAATGCGCGTACTGTACTCTTTATCCCACCAAATCCGTTGAGTATACACGCGGTATAGTCACTTGACATTTTCCATGAACAGCAAGCTGAGTTAAGAGTAGTGTCTTTTGTGGTGTAATATGACAACGACCTGTGAATGATAAAAAAAATAGCGAGTCTAAATTGGCGGGGAAAAGAGGGATTTCGATTTATAGAAATATGTGTTTCGAACCCACTATCCTTAAATAAATCGACGTTGTACTATCTGTAGACAGCTACTGTACTATCACGGCCACCGCGGACAGCAAATGTGTTATTATTCGTCATCTTTCAGTAAGAATTATGCTTCTCTGCCAATTTACATATATTGGAATATACAGTAACCTTTCGTCATGGCACATGGTTCGATGTAGAATAGGGTACAATTAATATATTTAGTAAACAGTGACACAATTTCGGACAAACAATATTATTTAGAAGTTATTGTTACATAATCTCGTAACTACGGCTTGATTCTAGCCGTAGTCAAGAGTTTTCAAAATGCACCGACGGTTTATCGAAACATAACGTTTGGTAAACCAAGTCTACACGTTTAGCACAAAATTCGTTGCTATTATATATACTCATTCATCACTCTAAAATGAGTTTTGAAATATAGGTAAAGAAAGAAGCCTATCCAGTGGAACATTGGATAACAAATTAAAGAAGATGAACCGATATTTCGTGTTTGTGTTGATATTTTAATCCGTGTGAAATATAGGCAAGTGACATTACAAACTGCTTGTAAGCGATTGTACAATGAATTCATAAGGGAATTGTCATTAGCCAAACGATTGTACATAAAAACTGTCAAACTGCGGACACTTAAATCGGGAATTTTATTGGAATGGACATCATTTCGTCTGAATCATGTTCTTAGTGAAAAAAATACATACATAAAGGCATTTAATTTTGGGAATAAACAATACGATGAATGTTTAAAAACGATAAAAATGGCAATTTTATGTGGTGAAAATCATGCTCCAATTTTCCCATCCAAATGATCAAGGCATTTTGTATGGTTTTAACAGCTCAGACCGGGTGCATATGAGGACGATGCCTTCCATGTTTATTCAAGATTACGACATTACAACAAAATATAAGATATATGTTGAAATAATTATCAATCATAAACTTTTTCTTACCTATGTCAACCGCTGGTGTTTACCAAGTTGCATTTCCTCGATGTACAGACACACAAGCTATCACTCAAAGACAAGCGTTCACACACTTCCGCTCCTACACTGTGATCTCCCTCCCACGTTGCCTACAAATTGGCTAAAAAGAAATTTAGGCGTGTAGAAAGGCACGCGAGACAAAAATACGAAGACGACGAATTCGACAAGTTAAATAATGCAGCAGAGTTAGACTATAGATGCTTTTGGAAACTTTTGCGACAACGGAAAGGGAAAAGGAACGAAACGAGTACAAAGCTTATATTTGACGATACGGCGTATGAACATGAAAATGTATGTAATGGGTTTCAACATTATTTTTCATCAATTTTCGATCACGTCACTGAAGACGACAAAATTGACGACAGCTCCGCTGATGAATTATCAAGCTTCATGAATGATAATACAAGTCCCATCCTGAATATTGTCACCCGCGAACTTACAGTAGACGAAATTGATACAATCATAAGACAATTAAAAAATCGCAAATCCCCCGGCAATGACGGTATTCAAAACGAACATGTCAAAATGGGAGGTCAGTCCATTGTTAAGGCTTTAGTCTTCTTATTCAATAGTATTATAACCAGAGAAAGGATACCAGATGGATGGCAAACAAGTATAATTATCCCTATATATAAAGGTCATGGTAAAGACAAATTAGATCCCCCAGCTACCGTCCAGTCTCCCTTCTACCCTGTTTTAGCAAAATATTTGAAAAAGCGTTACTTACTCGAATAAACGAGTATATCCATTTCTCCAAACTCCCGTTTCCATCACCACAACAACATGGTTTTCAAAAGTATCTTAGTTGTATTACTACAGTATTTAATATCCAGGAAACCGTCAGTGATAACGTTGAACGTAAAAGTGACGTCTACGTGGCAAGCCTTGACCAAAAGAAGGCGTTTGACACTGTCAGACACGCATCTCTTTTCCTAAAACTAGGCAAACAGTTAGGATTTAGAGGCAAATCATTAAGAATCTTAATGTTCATGTACAAAGATTTAAAATGTGTAATACGAGTTTCCAACCTAACGTCGTCCCAACTTGACGTCGTACGCGGCGTACGTCAAGGAGGGGTACTCTCCACGTTCCTCTATCTCGTCTACATAGACGAATTATTAGATAAATTAGAAAATAGTAATCACGGTGCTAGCGTCATGAATACCGACGTAAGCAGCCCCACCTTTGCAGATGACATCTCTCTTCTTGCTATATCCCCTCTTAACCTACAGAAAATGGTCGATATAGTTTATTTATACTGCGTCCAGTGGAAAATACTCGTAGAGATCAACGTCCAGAAATCAAACGTCATAGTCTATTCTAAAAGACGTAACGAGCCCCGCGCCGGGATTATATATGGTAACCAGTTCTTAACCCAAGTCACATCAATCTCGAACCTCGGTATCACACACGATTCGAACCTTAAACTGAAATCGCGCATTAACGAGCGCATACAAAAGGCACGTAACTCGTTCTACGCCATAATTAGTAACGGGGTTCATCCTCGTAACGTTAATCCCCTGGTTCTCGCCCGCCTTTATAAAACGGTTGTCCTTCCCACATTATTATATGGCTCGGAGCTATGGAATGACTTGTGCACAACGGACATTAATAACCTTGAACGATTTCAACATAAAATCGTTAAACGAATACAAAATTTCCCTATTAGAACTAGATCGGATATCGCAGTGTCAATGATTGGTCTCTTTAAAATTATTTCCGAAATCGAAAAGCGAAAGCTTATTTTCTTGCATAATATTCTTAGCCTCTCGTTCAAATGTAAAACAAAAGAAATATTTATGACTAAATATGCACTGTATAGTGATGATAAGGGCTCCGTATCGAAAGGATTTATTCCAGACGTGTGAGATATATTAACAAAATATGGACTCTGTTACATTTTAAAGGAATAATTGCTGTCAAAAAACCTGCAAATTTGCCAAAAAAAGGGTTTACAGTATTAAAGTATGAGCAAAAAGATGCAGAAAGACCGTATTTCAGGCGAGTAACCATGCGCTGTTTACCCACAATAAGCGCATGTATATTGACATTCTAACTTTCCACCGGCGCTCAAAAGTTTGGTGGGTGTTTACAATTGTCTCTATATATAGATTTATATATTACATATTTCGGGTACCTGCAAAAGCCGTAAATATTCGTTTATAGTCGGGTGATCATGTGATACAAAAGTATCTAATAAAAGTGACACGTCACGCTAAAACGGAATTTACGGGAAGTTCATAAAACACAATTTCGAGAAACGACTCATACTAGGCAGACGAAAACTAGATGTCGCATTTAGAAAATGAACACATAGTAAGATAGAGAAATTATTCAAGGCCAATAAAATTACGAGTTATGAGTCTCGAATCTTCTCTGTCTGCGCAGTCCGCACAGGCTGGATATTATCTATACTTTTATACTTTGCAGAAGGTTCCTCTTTAGTGCGACGGGTAAAATTTTTTGAAACATTCCGATTTTCACGGGATTTCAGCACGTGCCTGGTTACGAATAAATGTTCAACTCTTTCCAAAAATGACAGGAAATAAAACTCTTCTCAATTGAAATCGTTTGAAGACTGCATATCCAATGACATTGGACATGTGAATTGTTTACGATATGACATCGAAAATATTTAGGTTGTAGGAAAGACTGCTAACAATTATTTTTGTCTCAATGTTTCCTGTATTTTTGCAAAAAGGTAGCCCAAAGCAGGTCTTGTATGGGAAAGGGTTAACCAGCTGAAACTATTTTAATAGCCATGCCTCACTCTTTCCCAAACGGCAATAAAATGGATATTTTATTTTGAAAGTTTTAAACACGACAAACTATGCATGTTAAGATACGATTTGTTGAATTAAATCAAACTGAGAAAATATCTATGCAACTGGGGGAATTGCTTGTTATCAAGATTTTCTCCTATTACCTCAATGTGTTCTCAATCTCTTCTAATGATGACATCAAAACAAGGTTATAATTGGGAAAGGGTCAGTTAGAATCTGCTCGACACGTCATGCTAAAAGCGTGCTTATATGAATTCAACAGAAGACCATATTTCGAGAGACAGATCACAAAATATTTAGCTAACGCCAACGATATCCGTATTAAGATAATAATATATAGTGTGAAAGGAAAAACATGTAAATCCAGAGTATCAACAGTTTCGATCCTGATCGTTTTGTTCTTTCCTCGCAGACAGTTTAGGGTTGCTACACACTTCCCAAAAGGTCCCTTTTAAAGAGACATCTCATATTTGTTAAAGGTCAATAACGACCAATTGAGAGGATTTTCTGGTTTTCTCATAAATCGTTTGAAAATGGGTTTCAGTATAATGCATCTATAGACGGTCATTTCACAATCGAAAGCGTTTGCGCGTTGAACACAGCAGTCAAGATATCGGATTGTTTTGACAGCGATAAAATGTCATGATCGCACGTGCGATTTGTTTATTTATGTGGTGACATATAACTCATCGGCTATAAAGGTGTAGTTGTATACAAACACTTTACTCCTTGTTGTTGATAAATGGCCCAACACAAACACTTCCTCTTTTGGGAATAAAATAATTAGGTCATTAATTCGCTCGTATACAATAGTCCCAGCCGAAATTGACAGTGACGTAGGCTGATGTTTACTGCTGCAAAACCAATCAATTCGTCTGATTTGCACCGTTACAAATGCAAACAGAGTTGATTGGTTGTCAAGTAGCAAACATAAACCTACGTCACTGTCAATTTCGGCTGGGACTATTGTAGCTTACGATAAATGGTTTGGTAAATGTTAAAACTATGTATTTGGTTTTTAGTGTTTGTATACAACTCTACTTTTATAACCGATGAGTTATATTACGAGTTATCCCTATAAGGTAATCTGTTTTCATACATCCTCGTGGATGCCTAATACCCAACGAGGTACATGCTTTAGCGGGCGGGCTTTGAGCGTCACATGCCTCTGTGTAGTAAACCGTTGCATATGACCAAATTCGTATATCAAAATAGGTCAAGCACGTGTACTTTCCATGCGGTTTTTGTTTACCGTTTTATTATTGCTTACATTCAAATGAAATTCCCTTTTTTCCTTTCTCAATAACTCCTATATTGAATTCTATCATTTTTAACAGATCTTGATCGGCATATGTAATATTTTTCGATTTAAGATGGGTAAAATATGTGCAACTGGCATAAATAACGACGGCGATCAACGAATGTTGTTATTGTTTTCGGACTCCAATGACGCCTTTAAGGTCGAAATTTCGTTTTTTGGGCATAAAATCCATCTAACAAGACAGAATCTCTCGAAATTTTCACCGATGAATTCTAAAAACATTCCCGCCTCGAATACTTACACCGAAGACGTGAAATTGAACAGCATGCTAGAGAAATTTGGGGTGGTTCGTTTAACCCCGTGGCTCAATTAACCCCGGTCTCCCCTACATTACATAACTCTATAACTTTATCCTAAACTGTTTATATTCTCTATCTTCTCCATGTACTTCATGTAGTTTTTGAATTGTTAAAATTGTATGACACAATATCTCCGATGATTGGAGGCAATAAAAGAATTGTATTGTATTGTATTGGTTCAAAAATCTTTTTTTTCCTTTCAATAATGGATAGTCATTTAATTACTTCCCTTTATACCCCCTATCAAAAACTGAGCAATAAATAGCTTTTACTCGTTTAATAGGATAGATAATCATATTTCCGTATATTTTTTATGGAAAATGTATTGTTTATATAATTATATCTACTTCAAGTGCTTCTGAGTGATTTAAAATGTTTGAACTAAAAATTTTTTTAGACTTTTATATTTACAATTAGCTGTAGCAAATCGGATAAAAAATGGAATGAATAATGTGAACGGGGGAGGGGACACTATTTAGGAAAGGTGGAAAAATACAAAACAATAGAAAATAAAAAAATATAAAAAAAATAATAAGGAAAAAAAATATAATAAAAAAATAATAAAAAAAATATATGTATATGAATGAAAAATTATAAAAATTGGTATCCTTAAAGCCTTATTGTAGGCCTACATAAAAAAGATAGATAGATGTTTTACTTATTATATTTGTACAAAAACAATGTGAAGGAAAACTCGAAATAATAACAAATCAATCAAACAGCACTCGTGTGCACACACATGATGAATAGAACTTTCGTTTATAATTACACCACACCAAAGGCTTTTCAGAGAGAGAAACATACATCGTAATAAAAAAGATCAGTAAAGGCAATTAGCAAAACGGAAAAAGGACAAACTCCATCTTCTGTAACAAACACACTGCGATGATGGGTACAAAGCGAGGCTAAATTAGCATAATGTGCCTGTCTGTTTGGCTTCAAAATTTAATTGTTTTGGGAAAATGAAGAAGAAAGATCAATCTCCATATAGAAATTCAACCCTTTTGGAAAGAAAAAAAAATAAAATTTAATGGAATGTGGGGGTTGCATTCTGGGGTCCGCACACAGTATGCTTTGAGCCGAGAGGGACCTTATAACACTACAAATACACACACACAAATCGGATTTATAAGCTGGAAACAGGTCAAAAGAAGGGAGTTCCTTCCTGGGCACGCCCAGTCTACTACTCGGTCATACGGGCAACCGGCAACCGAGGATAAATAACCTAAAAACAATAATCGGATAAATAAATTGTTGACAACAATATGATCAAACAGCATGCTTCACATAAACATGATGTTCCGATAAAATGAACTATCATTTTTCTAATTACACCACACCAAAGGCTTGTCAGAGAGAGAAACAAACATCATGGGAAAGACCAATACAGGCAATTAGCAAAACGGAATAAGGACAAACTCCGACTTCTGTAACAAAATAAACTCCGATGATGGGTATAAAGCGAGGTATATACGCGGTAGGGAGTAACGTGACACATTTTCAATGTGTTTTAATAATTCTGTCAAAATATGACATATTAGACAAAAAGATCTGAAGCAGAGAAAGCGGGAAAACACTAGGCCCCGGTTTCTCGAAAAAACTTAAGTACATACTCATGAGAACATGCTCAACTTCAAAAGAATACTCTCCAACGTTGAAGGGTATTCGATTGAAGTTCACGTGGATTTCGTGCGATTTGAGCACGGTGCTCAGATTTGAGCATGAGAAACCGGGACCAGGGGTTTGCTAAATACACAGGATCTTAAAAATCAGCCGATAAAAAGTTATTGTCGACCAATCAAAATGTTAGTTAATCGTCAATATTTTTTGTCAGCTTGTTTTTATAAAAATCTAACATGCCTATCTAAACCTTCACTAGTGTCTACCTTCTTTGCTTCAAATCGTTTTTGAATTGGTCAGTATTAATAGAAATATTGAAGATTGGCCCTGGCCCGTATTCACCAACGTTCCTAAATTCATTTTCTAAAGTAAAACTAAATACCAACCAAATTTGTCTGTGTTTGTTTCGGCCACTCTGATTGGTTAGTATGTAGTTTTACTTTAGAAAATCAATCAAGAAACGTTGGCGAATTGTTCTTGCAGACGACGAAATTAAAGGATTGATATTATAGTCTACGGACTATAAATCCTACGACGACTCCTGATGGCACCCTTTGTTAATGCTCGGCATCCATGCTAGAATTGTTCCTTAGACTATTACAAACAAGATAGGGGTGGATGCCCAGCGGGATTTTTCGATTTAAGGTCACAGTGAGGTCAAAGGTCAATGAGTGCAAAAATCAAGAAAAAATGGCTTGTAGATAAAGCAGAATTGTTTGCGTCCACACAAAATGAAAGAAATGTAATCGAAATCAAATGAATTGAATCAGGAATAGACAGAGGCTCACCCAGAGCCTATATTGTCATTTTCAAACACTATTTTACCATATTTATGCTAAAAAACGCTCAGGCCAATAACAAAATAAAGCATGATACTTAACTATATTCTGATTGAACTCGAGTAAACGGTTTGGTTCTATTATTGCACACAAATAATCCAAGGCATTCTTGTAACTAAAGGTAACAATGCTAGAAATGTTAGGATGCCAGCTTAGTCTATGTTTCGAATTCCAGGTCAGACTTAGGTCACAGGTAAATTACGTTCAAACATGCGAAACTGGCAAATAGCTAAGCAGATAAGTGCAAAAATCATGCACTTGATGATGCAAGCATCAAATTTGGCACATACATTTATAAGACCATGTAGTTGAATAAAACCCAATAGCCACTCAAAAAGTCTAGATGGCCGCCTTTATTCCAGATGGCCGCCATTGACGTGTGAAAGATACTGCTTTTACCACAAAAGCTAATTTATTTGGCCGATTTTTGTACTTTTCACAACAAAATGAATGTTTCCAAACATGAGAAAACAGAATCTTAGCATGTTTTGTGTATAGGAATTACAAGATGGCCACCATTTTCCAAGATGGCAGCCATTGGCGGAAAGAAAATACTATTTTTACTATAAAACCTGATATGATTTGCCGCTTTTTATGTAACAAAATGCATGTTTTTATGCTCCCGAAGGGAGAGCATATAGTCGCCGCTTTGTCTGTCCGTCCGTCCGGTCCGTCATTCCGTCCGTCCGTCCGTCTAGAGTGATTTCTCCATAACCCTTGGGCCAAATCAAATGAAACTTACCATGTGAGGTCCCTATGACATAATGCCGATGTACTTTTCCCGGATTTTGGATTTTAGGCCTCCTCACGGAAAAAGGGGACTTAAGGTAAAATACAGTTTTTCTCTAATTTCTCCTAGTCTGATGGCCAGAATTTGATGAAATTTCATATTTGGGTAGCAAATTAGATGACCTTGACAATGAATTATTTGAAATTTGCGTAGAAAAAAATATGGCATGCGAAAAGGGGGCTAAACATTTGTTAGCTTTATGTTAGCTCTCCATGGCATACATTTATTGTGACAATGCCTTATTCGGGGAGCATTGTCCGTCTCTGACGGCTCTTGTTAAACACAAGATAACATAATTTACAAATGTTATCTCCATAAAATTACTATATATTGAACATAATTTTTGGCAATAAAAGAGAGAATTTATTAACCTGGAGGCACCTTGTTTCTGTCCAGACAATTGTAATAAAATGCGTGCAGACTTTCTACTTCAAAACGCAATCTTTTAAACTTTGACCCTTTTAATTTTTTAGTAATGGTTACAGTGAAATATTTCTCAATAGGAAGTGCTATATTCGTGCTTAATACCAGTTCTACGTTTCCTTTCATTTTGGTCAGAAATAATCTGATGTAGGACGTATGCTCGTAAGCCTTGATGCATAAATTACATAACATTGGTCTCTTTAAATCGTAACGTGCATAGCTCACCACTATGGTTTCTTGGAGCGTCAACATCTACATATGCACAATCTAGGGCAGTGTAGGCTAAAGCTATAGCATCAATCTTTGTATGACTTCTTGTACCCTCAACAATTCAAATCCAGACACTATGCTATGCGATTCTTCATTGCTTCCATTCCTATTTAGGTAGGCTCAGTACTTCTATTTTGGGGATAGTTATTTGACCGCAGGTGTATTCTACTTGGTAAAAAGTAGACCTTTCCAGAGCTGCGCTAGTTGGGGATTATGAATCATATAGCTTTGTTGGCAGAAATGATAAAAAGAAAGAACTAGGCCCCTTGTCCTATAACCGTAAAGCTGAAACAACATCACAGCCAGTGAAAGAACGAAAGACTCTCTGTACAGAGTGTCCCAAAAAAAACGGAACCCTATTTCAAAGTCAAATATTTTAAAGCGAAAGCATAGAATCTAATTTTTGAATTTGCTGTACTAACGATACATTATTTTTGCATATGTGTTCTACATTTCACTTCAAAATATGTATTGGTTCAAAAGTTATATGAAATTTAATAAAGACACTAAAAAACCGTTTTAACACGAAATCGATTTTTGCGTCTTGTTTGTTCGTAAAAGCGCACTGACGGTCAACTGTTGAGTTCTTTACCATTGTACAAGTACGTACCAATTTTCTCAAAATTTATTAATATAAAATTGCCGCATGTGCAAATTGAGTCCGTAAGGTGGTTCTTTGAAATAATTTTAATCCTTTCCCAGACCACAAAAAGTTAGAGTGGACTGGATTGAAAGATGTTGCTGATGACAAAATTGACGCTGATAATGACAGAAATGGCGTAAAATACTGCACAGAAAATATAGAGGCAAAACGAGAGAATGCTACTGACCATTATTTTCTTCTTTTGTCTAAATACTTTCTCAAGCTAATTCTCTCATGTCAAAACCAGGTCTTGTTTGGGAAAGGGTTAAAGTACTTAGCATTTGGGGCTTACCAGCATGTTTTAGAGTAATAAAATAACTGCATATGATTACATGTATTATGAATCTTTGATACACTTTGATATTTTGTTTGTATTCATTTTTTGTTTTGGTTACATCGCAGCTCTACTTTAACAGTTCATTTGTTAGCGGTAAAGATAAACCGAATTTGCAGTATTGTAAGTAAAATGTTTCAATATCACTTTTGTATTGTATTAAACAATTGTGAAGAGTCAAGTGTACTATGTAGGCGCGCGCTGCGAACGGAAAGATCGATATCGTGTTAAAATGGGTTTCCGGGTGCATTCATTTGAATGCCAATATTTTCGAAACTCATAAACATTTTTCAACCAAATTTTAAATGCTGACAGAAAACTGTCGTTTCTATTGCATATTCAAATTTGGTGGAGACATATCACTTAATACATGAGCAATTCACTTTCAAAAATGGGTTCCGTTTTTATTGGGACACTCTGTATATTAGTTTTTTTTAAGTTGTTGCCAATAAGCGAGAAACACGCATTTAAAGTTGAGACATAATCGATAAATTGCATATTATAATCCGAACTGTTGTCCACAACAATTTGTTCAATTCTAACACAAAAATATAAATTTCTCCTGAACGGTGCAATATTTTGGCTTGAAATTTTCAGAATTTTCATAAGGAAATATGCTCTTTCAAATAAAAATAAAAGTAAAATTTATGACAAAAAATTCTGAAATGTCACTTTAAGGTGGAATACTTTTGTCAGTCACTATTTGATGTCTTGACTATGCTTTGACCTTTTTGACCTTTTGACCGTTTTATACAATAACCCTCTGAATCTGATGTCAGGAGTGAAACGCTTTTCCTTTTTAAAATGTGTTCTCAATTTTGTTTATTCAGCTAGAATTCTACCACTGACAATTTTAGGAAGGCATCAACCTTGTGGGTATTCTGCACTCTACTATCTAGTGATTCGTGTATTACAATTTCTCATTTTGTGCAATATATATGCTGTCAGGAGTGAAACGCTTTTTGTTGTCATTATACAAGATTGTGAACACAATTTTAGCTAAAAATAAGTTAAAATAAATTTAAAACATAATTTTGGCACTGCCTAACCATTTACAATAGTTTTTAGCCTTCTTGATTAAGAAATCTGGATGATATTCTGTAAAAATAGCATTATAATAATAACATTATAATGTCACACTTTGGTCACCTTTTTTTAAAAAACTTGCCCCTATATTATCCTATACTTCTGGACCGTACCTATAAAAACCTATAATATCACCCAATAGCTCCAAATACCTTTAAATACCTATATTTTTGTGTCTTGGGTAAGCGATGATTACATTTTTACGTAATTTAAAAGAAATACTTTCAAAATAGCAGTTTTCTATGATTTACAAGTAATTATTATCTATCAATATACAGTAGAAATAAGTATATTCCTTTTAGGCCTCTTCCAAGCTTTAATGCAAGGGAAAGACAGATCAAACAATATACTGAGTCAAAAAATAAAGTGTGCACACTTCTACTTTATATATCTACCTAACAGCTACAATTATCTATACCAAACTTCTACACAGAGTTCACTAATCAACATTCTCATGTCTATTGACTTGGGAAGCAACTTTGAAGGATCAAATTATGGGGCATATCACCATAAGCTTTTAGCACCTTTTTGCACGTTGTTGTCAAAACAAACGTTTCATAATACACTTTATTCTCTTACACCTGTATTCAAAGTGTATAAAAGCTAAATCAAATTTTAATATGCTGTGTAGCCAAATATGCTACGTCTTAGTAAACACACCAGATTTCACACGTAAGTTTTCCTAGTGTCTTGTACCGGCGTAAAATGTATCGTTGGCGTTTGAATGTGATCGCAATGAAATCATAGGTGCTCGCAATCATGTTTCTAAAACCAAGGGTACATTTTTATAGGCTTCAGTCTGATAAACCGAATGCAGCAATGACTAGACAATATCGTTACATGACGTTGACGCCCTTACGCAAACGCTTCAAAATCACATTATTTATGGCGATTCAGTACAACAAGTACATGTAAGCATCACACGAAATCGATGAAGGTAGATAGACGGTCCATAAGAGATTTGAGACCATATGTTTGTCACGTTATCGGCATGCAAAAATCTTACGTTGCGAATGCATTCGGAACGTCGTCATCGTCACGGGATTCGTGAATATTAGTCCCGAGTGGGGTGTAGGGCCGAAATTTTTTCCAGTCTGAGTTTCGCTAACGTTAGGGTCCAGTTAAAGAATTTGCTGGACGAAGAATATGTATTGCAATAAGAACCCAATAAAATCCCAAACGATAAAACGAGACATTATGTTCGATCAAGTTTGCCATCAATCATTAAAGATATGTTACAATAAAAAATCAAGCAGATATCGCAAGACAAATGCATTATTTAAACTCCTCTCGTTCGGTAGCATGCTCTTTGATTTTTAAAAATGACCCCTATCTCAAATAACTTAAGAAAACACAAGAAATACTCTATTTCAAACAATTTAAAATACACTGTCTTTTAGGCAATTGAATTATCTTTAATTTGATACCAATACTATAATATTAATATTCAAAATTACCATAGAAATTTAACTTATCCTCTGTGCACACTTTCTTTTTTGACCAAGCATAGTATTTATCATTGTTGAAGAAGCTTGCATGTATGTTTTGTCATCTTCTACTGGTAATGACCATTTTATTTAGTGGATATGTGCCTTTTATGAACAGTAAAGGTCTGTTCAAATAACTTTGTGCAAGTATTACGTATGGACAAATGAATTATGATATCTTAATATGAATACAGTGCGAAAACCTTTATAACTTGAAGCAGGTCAGTTTTGCTTCTGATATACAAAGCTAAGGTTGCGTTTCTGTCCTGAAGTTATCACATAGTCAGTAACAGTCTTCCATTGAAGCTCTGAGGAAGATCAAAGAATACAGAACCTTCTTTTGTACCCACTGTTAATGACTAGAAGCAAAATTTAGGTAGAAATGTTTTAATTTTCATCATGCTGTTAACTACCGAGACTGATTGAAATTTGTACACGGAGTTGCTTGTCGTGTTATGTTTGTTAGAGACATTCAGTATGTTTAAACATAATAGAATACAACATTTATTTTCAAATCAATATAGCAATTAGTGCTAAGTGTGAGGTATTGTGATTGCTAACCATGGCATGGTCATCCATCCATCTGCCTGCCCATAAACATATTCTCCTCTCAAACAATACGGCAAAGAGTATTAAAATTTTGTTTGTAGCATCGGCCAAAGGCCTGCTACCGAAATACTTTAAATCTTTGTGGTATTATGAAAATTTGCCCTATGTTCTGGGGGTATCTTATTTCTTCTATGGACAATCTAATTCTCCTGAATTGTTTGGCCTATGCCATTTAAAATGGTACGTGAAACTGCCTTTTGACCCTCTACCGAAATACTTATTACCACAAATTTATGAAATTATAAAAAATAGCCCTATGTTGTGGGGTATCAGATTTCATAAAGGGATAATGGGGCAAATCTTTTAAAATCTCCTTCGCCTAAATTGCTTTGCCAATGAATTGTCTCATGGCCCTCTGCCAGTACTTTTTCAAATTATATTGGTAAAATGAAAATTTACCCTGTTTGTATGAGTGTCAGACTTCATATACAGACAAAGCAGGAAATCTTACGCAATCTGCTACTCCTGAATCATTTGGCCCAGGGCTTTCAATTTGCTGTGTAGAACGACCTCATGGCCCTCTACCAATATCCTTCAAATATTGTGGTACAATGACAATTGGTCATTCATACATGTATGTTGGTTGATATTTTATTTCATGAGAGACAAAGTAGGAAATCATGCACATCCCTTTTCTCCTTTAGAAACAGTTTGGCCCATGTCTTTGATATTTGGTTTGTAAAATTATCTAAATTCAGGCCCACTACCAAAGCACAACATTTTTTTCGGTTCTGTGAAAATTGTCCTATGTTGTAGAATATCAAATTTCTTTCAAATATCTTCTACTCCAAAACTACTTAACTCACGGTGGAGATTGTGCATGATGGGATGGATAACGACTACCGACAAATCAGCCCCGCTTCGGGTAAGAAATTGAATAATAACTTTCTTATTTCTGCATCAATTTTCAAGCAATTTGTTGCATGTACCCCGCCGTACTGAACTTTTTCCTTTGATATATGATATTCTTGAATACTCCTTATACTTTTTTTCAGAAATTGATCCCAATCGACCAGAAAAACGAAAAAATGCCGTGGTAACATGTACGGCCGAATGTAAAATCAACTCAAAATCACTATAGCTGGGTATTGCACAATTAGGCCAGTCACTTTAGCCGAAAATTAGGCCCAACCCATCACTAATTCTAACAGAAACGAAACCAACATTTTTATAATCTACAACCATCCACTCATTCCAGAAAAAAAGTCCTCAAATGTCACAGTGTAGGAGCGGAAGTGTGTGAACGCTTGTCTTTGAGTGATAGCTTGTGTGTCTGTACATCGAGGAAATGCAACTTGGTAAACACCAGCGGTTGACATAGGTAAGAAAAAGTTTATGATTGATAATTATTTCAACATATATCTTATATTTTGTTGTAATGTCGTAATCTTGAATAAACATGGAAGGCATCGTCCTCATATGCACCCGGTCTGAGCTGTTAAAACCATACAAAATGCCTTGATCATTTGGATGGGAAAATTGGAGCATGATTTTCACCACATAAAATTGCCATTTTTATCGTTTTTAAACATTCATCGTATTGTTTATTCCCAAAATTAAATGCCTTTATGTATGTATTTTTTCACTAAGAACATGATTCAGACGAAATGACGTCCATTCCAATAAAATTCCCGATTTAAGTGTCCGCAGTTTGACAGTTTTTATGTACAATCGTTTGGCTAATGACAATTCCCTTATGAATTCATTGTACAATCGCTTACAAGCAGTTTGTAATGTCACTTGCCTATATTTCACACGGATTGAAATATCAACACAAACACGAAATATCGGTTTATCTTCTTTAATTTGTTATCCAATGTTCCACTGGATAGGCTTCTTTCTTTACCTATATTTCAAAACTCATTTTAGAGTGATGAATGAGTATACATAATAGCAACGAATTTTGTGCTAAACGTGTAGACTTGGTTTACCAAACGTTATGTTTCGATAAACCGTCGGTGCATTTTGAAAACTCTTGACTACAGCTAGAATCAAGCCGTAGTTACGAGATTATGTAACAATAACTTCTAAATAATATTGTTTGTCCGAAATTGTGTCACTGTTTACTAAATATATTAATTGTACCCTATTATACATCGAACCATGTGCCGTGACGAAAGGTTACTGTATATTCCAATATATTTAAATTGGCAGAGAAGCATAATTCTTACTGAAAGATGGCGAATAATAACACATTTGCTGTCCGCGGTGGCCGTGATAGTACAGTAGCTGTCTACAGATAGTACAACGTCGATTTATTTAAGGATAGTGGGTTCGAAACTCATATTTCTATAAATCGAAATCCCTCTTTTCCCCGCCAATTTAGACTCGCTATTTTTTTATCATTCACAGGTCGTTGTCATATTACACCACAAAAGACACTACTCTTAACTCAGCTTGCTGTTCATGGAAAATGTCAAGTGACTATACCGCGTGTATACTCAACGGATTTGGTGGGATAAAGAGTACAGTACGCGCATTTGATTGTGACATTCGCCATGCTACGCACTTTTAAAAACCGTTAGGAATGCCTCGATGAAATCACATTTCAGTGCAAAATCGTGTGTTTACAATTGTGCTATGTAAAATTATATATAAAAGGGGATCCAAACAGGTTATCTGTTTGGTTACAGTAAAAGTAATCTACTTTGGATTTTCCAGGGTCATGGATGATGACTATTAATTCGTCCCTTTCAAATGGTGATATCGTTTAAAGCCGGATTTTAGCAGATTGACAAAGATTGAGACTTCAATTATACTTTAGTATAGTATTTCGTCGGTGTAAATCAAATACTAGGTTAGTTATGGAAGATTTTATAAAATTATGTCACGTGATTCTCCATCATGCAAAAATTTCTTATTTTCCCGACATTTTTTCTATGTATCTTTTACGGGCGAGCATAATATCATGAAAGTATCAGCCAAATATAATGCAAAAAGAGGTAAAGACGCATTTATTACAATCAATATGTCACATATACAATTCAAGCCATTGTACAAAAGTAAGTATTTCTTGTCAGGCTATTGTACAGGACTTGACAAACGATTGTACAAAAAGTTATTTTTTAAACGGCAAAAATGGGAAGTTTTGGACGGTTTCCTAACCAAATAAGTATATAAGTCTCAACACCCACATATGCACGAGCTGTGAATGAAAATTTTGTCGCGAAATACCCTACAGTATGCATCTATTCGAGTGAAAACTGTGATTCGTAGCAGCTAAATCACCCGTTTTAGTTCATGCCCAAGTGAATCGGGCCTAAAATAACTTAAATCTAGAACCAATGGCTCCGATTGCTCTATAAATGTTACAGGGAATAATAAATAAAGAGATTGGTACAATGATCTGACAAAAGTGTTGTGTTTATCCAGAAAGAAACATAAATTCTTACCAATGTCAACCGCTGATGTTTACCAAGTTGCATTTCCTCGATGTACAGACACACAAGTTATCACTCAAAGACAAGTGTTCACACACTTCCGCTCCTACACTGTGAATGTTACTCGATAGGAAGTATGAAAAATATCGATCTAACGAAGAGACCCCAACAAGACAAAAGAATGTTTTTCCGTGTAGGCTTAGAACCCCACCTTTAAAACCAAATAATTGTGATATTGTGGATGAAACATATTATAGATAACGTAACATTATGGGTTTATAAAGCAAAAAAAACCCCACAGACTTTGATTTTTCTTTATTTAAAGACGTTTTCGGGAGTTTGTTGGTGCGCAAGTTCGTGCGCATTGAAATTCTTCAATCTAAACAGCCTTGGTGGCGCAGTGGATAGCGCACTAGGCTTGAAACCCGGAGGTTCCGCGTTCAAACCCCATTGGGTGTGTGTCTTTTGGCAAGACACTTGAAAGGGAACGATTTTTTCAAGTAAATTGTGACGTAATTTCGGACAAACTGATGAATTTCGTGGGGTTTGTTTTTAAATCTCGTAACTACGGCTTGATATAAGCTAATAAACTAATATGGTGACCCCACTTTTTCTTTGCATATTTGAACTAGGCATACTCTAAAGAAAAAATATGTCAAAATAAGAAAATTTAAATTCGGCAAACAAAATCTAGAAAATGTCTTTAATTAGACGTGAAAAATGACTTTGCAGGTGAAATTACCCCACCCACTCATTTACTAAGGTGAGCTTATCAAATATATTTAAACCGACATCTGAATGTAAATATTAGACTTCCCATTCTAAAGCTGCTGCAGACGACAAAAACAATTTGCAAAAAGATCGGATTTGTGTACATTACAGCAAAGAAAATAATGATACAGAAGGATAAAAATCTGATTGTCAGCATTTTCATCTTTTGTAGTTTATTTTAAGATTCGATTCTCTTCACAGACGTCAAATCAAAAACTGTTTTTCATTACTGATTGATTTTGCTATTTGATAAGCCACCGGCCTTTAATGCATATAAGGTATACTTTTATAAGGTTAACCGTGACGTAATTTCAGACAAACAATAGTATCTGGTTGGTGTTGTTAAAAAATCTCGTAACTACGGCTTGAATCAAGCCGTAGTTACGAGATTTTATAAAAACACCAACGATTTATTAATATTTAATGTAAACCGAGTCTATTTTAGCACAAACTTCATTTCTTTCACTTTGTAATGGATTTCGAGTCACATTAATAATAAATAATAATAATGATAAAATTGTTTGTATGTTTTCAAATTATGTGCAATTCAAGGTTATGTAAGACAAAATAGTATATCTATATGCATATTTGATGTTGTATACACCTTAAAAGACAAAAACTGCTTTACAAGATATATTTGAGTGTTTGTGTGTTGGTGCGGATCTGGATGAGCGGCCATTTTAATCTTTCAGACTACCGTATACATATGTAGATCGAATTGTGCCTCAGTGATGTCAAGTCAAGGTCGACCATTTTCTCTAAAAGTTGGTATAGGACACGGAAAAATAATAAAGGAACAACTGGCATTGTGATCAGACAGTGCGTACACACAGCCTGATCTTGATCTAGATCTACAGTGTGTTTGCATTAAATGTTATAAAGACCATTTTTTCCAGATATATGTTCATATTGATGACACTTATAAATTCAATCCATTTCGAAATATTCTTTTATTAAGAGCACATTAGTGCAGCTTACACCACGACACTCTCCACAACCCGCTGAACAGGACAGACCATGTTTCCTACATGTGAAACCTTTTGGAATCACAATTTAGTTTCATCTAATCTTTTTAAGCAGGCGTTCAGGTGCAGCAGACATGTGTGTTTTAACTGGATTTAATTTGTTGTTGCTTTCGTTCCAGTCCCGTTCAGTTGGTTCTATAGTGTTTCCTACCCATATTTGGACTTGAAGATAGGCTCTAAAACTGTGGTATTTGGCCGCAGCTTCAGTTGGTGGAAGACTTTTAACTTGTGCAAATTTCGAACTTGTTTGTGTCTTATAAATATTTTTTTTTAAAATCATACGTTATTCAAGTGTTTTGTGGTTTCTCTATTGTAAATACGTACAAATATCCTTTCTCTCGCATTTTCTATAACACTAAGAGAAACATCTTCGAGAAAGAGAGAAAGTTGGTCTTTGGTCAATTGGTTATTGGTTGCTTTCTTAAGGAGACCCTTATTGGCACCATTCCTTTCAGACCGACACGAGTTAAAGAGATGCAAAAAACTATCTAAGTAACTGAAAGAAGAAAACGCACAATATATAAAATGGGGAATCATCGAGAGAAAATGTGAAGATATCCATTATAATAATTTTCCTCCTTTACCTCGATATTTGACAAGAGTTTCACAGAGCGGCGCATATACGCCCCCCGAGAGGGGCTTTTCAGTAAAATTGGCAATTCTTTTCAATTCAAGGGCAGATAATTCACACATGAGAAGTATGCTTCCACTCTCAGACACCATAGAGATTCATTGTGGCTAGTTTGATTGAATTCTGGTTGAAACTGTAGGAGTTGCGCACACGAGAAAATGGGCATTTTTAAGAAAATGGGCATTTTTCTTAAAGTCAAGGGCAGGTAATTCCGTAACGAAAACAGTTATCTAAATTCAGTAAGCGGTGTGTACAGCTTGACATCATGGGGATTCATTGTGGCTAGTTTGATTGAATTCGGATTAAATCTGTAGGAGTTGCGCTCACGATAAAATGGGTATTTTGAGAAAATAGGCATTTTTCCTTATATTCAAGGGCAGATAATTCAGAAATGAAAAAAGTTATCTATATTCCGTAAGCGGCGCGTACAACTACACACCATGGAAATTCATTGTGGCTAGTTTGATAAAATTCTGATAAAATGTAGGAGGAATTGCGCACAAAATAAAATGGGCATTTTTTTTTAATTCAAGGGCAGATAATTCAAGAACGAAAAGAGTTGTCTGAATTCCGTAAGCGATGTGCACAACTAGACACCATGGACATTCATTATGGCAAGTTTGATCAAATTCCTATTAAAACTGTGTGAGAAGTTGCGCATACAAGAAATTGCTAACGGACGGACGGACGGACGGACAGATGGACGACCGGGCCATAACATAATACGACCCTTCGGGCGTATAATAACAAAAAGCATTTGTGGACTTCAAACCAAGTAGTTGGAGCGAGTAAAAGGATGATTTACTAGTATTCGCAAATTGTGTAATTTCGAATTGAATAATCTATATCTGACAGATGTAATAATATTATATTCACAAAGAGCTTCTGTACTTTCAAAAATCGATCGCAGATAATTTTACTTAAAGCGAAATTATTTTAACTGACTCGTTATATTCATTCTTTTAAATTTTTATTTATAATGAATACATTTTTCACTTTCATATAAAATTCAATCAAATTAAAAATAATATGTGAAAAGTATAGTGTAAGAGAGGCACGTGGTACTCGAGAAAATGTATGGTGGGCAGGATGGACCAGTGTACGAGGGACGTTCAATTAATTTTGGAACTGGGTTCTATAAGCCATAGTTTTATCGCAATTCAATTTTAAGTTTCTTCAATCCTTCGAAGTAATCCTCTTTGACACCCACACACTTCTAAAGTTTTGAGATCCATTACTTATATGCCAATAGATGGGACTCTTTTGGAATACCCCGTAGACACTGGAAAATTGCACTGCATATGGATCATGAAGGCCTATACCGACGACCAGAAGCTTTTTTCGTCATCATGGGGAACACAAAAAAGCCACACGGGCTTGATCCCGGCTATAAGGGTGGATGAAGACGTTGTGCAGCATGTGTCTCTTTCAGGAAGTCTTGGACAAGATGACACCTGTGGACAGCTCCGTTGTTATGGATTTGGTACATGCCTCTGTAGCCTGTCCTAGACCTGCTCTTTTCGTGATATTTCTTTACTTTCGCCGACATGCATTTCTTGTATGAATGACCGGCGATAGTTGTACTATTTGAAACAGTAATTTGAACAATCCACCCGTTACATTTGAAAATTACCGCGTACAAAACTTTTGCCGCGCTTTAAGTTTTTTTGGCTATTACGGACCTTTCCTGATCTTTTCGCAAACCGTTGCTTGCTAATGACGCGCCATTGGTGCTCATAATAGTAAATTATTGTTCAATCATATGTATAAAGCTCAGAAAGCCCACATTTGTTGCATTTATTGCATTATTTCAAAATATATTTTGCATGGGTGGCTCTCTGTCCTTTAGGCAGCAGGTGGGGCCCAATGGGAATAAACCTTTCTGTGTTTCAACCCTTTCGTCAAAATCTTATAGCATGTCCCCGATGAAAAACCAACTTTATCTGCTATTTCTTGCACATTGAACCATGCGTCTTGTTAGGTCATGTCGGAATCTACAATAACATTTGCTTTGGTACTAGCTCTACCCGGGTTGCCTGAGAGGGGGGCATCATTCAGGCCAGTTTTACCAATTTTAATTTTTATTATCTTCCTAAAAACTGACGTATATTCAACGTTCGAATTTCCAGAAATCTGATATAGTTCATTATATACATGTGACGCAGATATTTCAAAGCCTATGCGACCTTTAATGTAGACCCGTACATCCTACTTCAGTTCGTTTTCCATTTTGCGCACAGCGAAATAGCCAGTGTATATGACTGAACCAACTTAAAAGTACAATAACTTTTGAAAGAGTCAACGAATTTGTCTCAAATTTTCACCAAGTATAGACAGTAATTTTCCCGTCAACTAGCCGCAAGCACCACTAGTTCTTTAGAACCGTGAGGTATGGTGGACCATTAGTACCACTTTTAATTGAACGCCCCTCGTATTACGATCATATCAAGGCATCTTTTAGCGTGAAAAGATTTTTCGAAGAACACTTGTCAAGTTATTATTATTTACAAGCAGCTGGCGTCTACTACCGCAATTTTGGTAGCAGGCAATTAACACTTTTAGATTTGCAGCTTGAACTGGTCAACTGTCTCAGCTGACATATCAGGCGCGTCGCGTGGTTTTCGACATTGGGGCGGCGGACGATGAGGGTTTGGGAGGGGTGTCCCCTCCCGTTAGTTGGAAAATTTTGTCTAGGAGTAAACGAAATGGCGCAAATTTCCTGGACTTTAAATCCCAATTCTGGCTTACTTTAACGATGTAGAATCGGGTATAATACAGTGAAAAATTATCTGTTCGTATTAACGTCTTTCCAGTTGCAGAACCCGGAGATTAAAGTCTTTTCAGCCTTCGTGTTGGATATCTTGCACTCCTTCGCCGCCGACATACATACAAAGCACAAGCAAACATCTTATCATTATTTTCTATTTTTGCACAATCGAAAGAATCGGTTAGACGAGGCTAAAACCCGATATCAAAGAAGGAATTTAAGAAAAAATCATTTTTATGTCCATTTTCACTGTGGTGATTGTGCATCATGGGATGGACAACGACTACTAACAAAAAAAATCTTGACTATGGTAAGATATTTTGCAATAACTTTCTTATTTCTGCACTAATTTTCAATCGGCTTGTTGCATGCAGGCCTACCCCGCCTTACTGAGCTCTTTCCTCTGATGTAAGCCTACGACTTATTTGGGAAATCCTTGTTTTCCCCAAAAATTTATTTCCAACCGACCACAAAACCTTTCTGATTTTTTTTATTTTGTTTTTCTGGTTGGTTGTGAACATTTTTTTTGGGAACATTTACAAGGATTCCACAAGCAAGTCATATATCTGAGGAAAGATCTCAATAAGGCGGTGTACATGCAATTGGGAACCCATGCAACAAATCGCTTGGAAATTGACATAGAAATAAGAAATTGATTGCACAATTTCTTACCTGGTGCGGGGGACAAACTTGTCCGTATTCGGTACCCATTCCACGATGCACAATCTCCACCGTCACGGGGTATAACCTGACGTTCGTAACTGCAGTTACGCACGTCCAATATGGCTACTTCAAAATTAGGGGAATAATTCTCAAGCTTTATTTGTGTAACTGGATGTGTTATTCGTTCGGATTTCTTCACCAATACGACGTTTGTTTATATCAAAAGAAGTTTGAATCCAACATTACTTGTTTAGGTCAGTATAAAAGCTGTAATAAAGCTTTCAAAAATCGCGATGATGTGCGTAACTGTTACTTGAAAATAGGTCAAGAAGTTCGTAACTTGGTGAATATGACGTTCGTAACTGAATAAAAGCGTATCGACTGAAGGGTTCTAGCAGACTAGTTTTGTATAACTAGTGGTTTTGGAAGTGGACAAATCGGGTGGAGTATTTGATACCAATATATGACCACAAGCAAATATGTTAACCCTTTCCCAAACAAGAACTAGTTTTGACGTCCCTAATACAAAAGGCTTGGGAAAACATTGAGGCAAAAGAAGAAACGGCTGATAACCAACAGTTTCTCTTTTTGTCTCAATATTTTCTCAGCTATATTATACGCAAATCCAAGCTTGATCATCATCCATTTTGTCGTCTGCAGCAGCTTTTCGAATATGACCACCCAAAAATTGTCTCACGCAGGTCTTTGTACAAAAGAATGCATCTGTTAGAAAAATGGAACATTCTTTTCAATGAATAACCAGAGTAACAGATGAAAGGGTTGAAACCATTCGAAAATTGATGTTTCAAATCCAAACCATGTGTTGTGGGTACTCATTTGAATATCTCCATGAGATTCTTCCAATGAGGAGCCTACCTACAACATGGATTTTGATAAATAGCTTATGAAATATTGCATATTGAAAATCCATTGCCCATCTTGTCTGTAGCTCTGAATAAAGTGAGCGATTTAGGTTTCTGGAGGCGTAAATCCATAGAGTCAGCATATTCTTCTTTTCTCTTAATGTTTTCTTAAACACTTTGGCGCATGAAAAGTGGGCATTATTTGGAGGAAACATTACATGTAACTCTTTCAAAAAAGCCAAATGTTAAGGTAGAATACCCATAATGTGGCCATTTTGAGATTCATAAAATATTGGATAATTTCGAGCGTCGTCGTTACGTATCCGAAGCTATTCGGACTCAGTCGTAAACATTTAGCGGTGGAGAGTTCCATTTCCGAATGTTTGCACGTCACCCGAATAATTCTGATGACGTGCAAATCGCATTAGGGGTGGACTACCTTAAGTTCATCCAAATTTGAAAGGAGTTACAGCAATAAAAAATATTGACATTTAAACAATGCAAACTTTTAATGTTACACAAAATATTGAAAAAAAATGATAGTAAAGGAGAACGTGCTGATCACAAGCAATTTCTACTTTTCTCTCAATGTTTCAAAAAAACTATTTTCTACCCAGGATGTCAAAATCAGCTCATGTTTGGGAAAGTATTGGAATTTAAATAACCAGAGCAACAGAAAAGAGGGGGCGAAACCATTCTTAATTTGTTATAATTTCAAATCCAAACCAAATGTTGTGGTTACTAATTTGAACCGCGCCAATGAGATGATTCTATTGAATACCAACAGCATGGGTTTCTGATTAACAAACTATGAAATATTGCATATGAAAACCCAAAAACCATCTTATCTGTTGCTCTGAATAACAAAACAACACATTCATATTCAGGTAATTTATTTTAAAGTACAATGAACAGTCAATATTGTATTAATAGACCACACTTGTGAAACGCTCAATGTTCCTTTGTTCTGTAGGACTTCACCGTTTTGATATTTTATCACAGCAATAAACTGGTTATATGATCACCTGCAAAGAGATCAAAATACATAATTCAGTTGAAAACGGCAAGGGCCGATCAAGGATTTTTTCCAGGGGGGGTCCAAACCCAAGATTTTTTCCAGGGGGGGGGGGGTCCAAGCCCAAATTATGGCTTAACCCTTTCCCAAACAAGACCTGGTTTTGACATCCCTAATAGAAAGGGCTTGGAACAGTATTGAAACAAAGAAGAAACTCCTGATAACCAGCAGTTTCTCCTTTTGTCTCAATATTTTCTATGCCATATTTTACACCAATCCTATCTTTAATAACATCCATTTTGTCATCTGTGGCAGATTTTTAAGTAGATCACCCTAAAATCTTGCCGTTTTGGGAAAGGGTTAAAATGTAATAAATATGTAACGATACACTAAGTTTATATAATCAAAATTTTATTTTCGGTCACTGCAAGGGGGGTCCGGACCCCCAACCCCACCCCCCATGAAAGGTTTAAGCAATCAAATACTATAATACCATTCTAAATTGAACAAATTATAGAAATGTGTCATTACAAAGGAGATGCATTTCAAAATATGTATTTCTCAGCTTTTGAAAGCATGCATTAACCAATCATTCATCAGGCATCAAAATTTTAGACTGGTCCAAATACAAAGATGGTGAAGAAAACAGTTTCAGGTGGTCTTTCTGAGTACAAAATATTGTGAATAATGAAGAAATTGTTTTTAACAACCATTTCTTTTCTTTATGCTCAATGTTTTTCAAAGCCTTTACCTTGTGCAACATAAAGAAAGGTACCATTATGTTGAAATGACATGCCTTGCAATAAATAAACCCCAATCATAGTTCATAATTTTGTCTTAATTGGGTTTTACATCGTTTTCATTTGCTATGGTCATATCTCAGCAGCTGGAGCACCTAACCATGAGTTTCTGGTATTTCTCTCTATAGTACCATCACAATATCCAAACCAAGCCTCCGGCTACTCTCTCACATATGATTCACACCCATTAAGGAGAGACAAATGACTTTTGTCACATGTCAGAATGGATACTGGGTGAGCCCGGGTTTGAACTTGCAACCCCTGGATTGACAGACTCCGACTGAGCTGTCGGGTTTCAGCCCAATACAGTAAGCTGCAGTTACGAGGTTTTTGTTGAAAAGCAGTAATATCTTGCTTCTTTTGCTATATTTTCCCAAGCAAATCCAAAAAATCTAGATGGTTCCAATATGATTTTTTCATATAGATGCAGATTAGAAAGTAATATCAATTTTTAGGATGAAAATTCTCTTTGACATGTTGGAAAGACTTAAGTATTGAGGAAAATGGAATATATGTAGATAAAATGAACTGCAGCTTTAAATATTTTCCAAAACTTAATTTATGAAATGTTGTGACAAACAATGACACAAACAAACAATCAACAATAAATAGAATAATTGGGTCGTTTTATTTACTTGCTGATCAAAACCAAATTTTATGCTTTATCGCCCAATCCCAAACAAGGCCTTATTTTGATGTCCCATTTAGATTTGATTTATTTGGGTTTATCGCCGTTTTAAGTGCTGTGGCCATATTGTGGTGGCTGAAGCACCTAACCATGGATACCAGATATTTCTCATACCGGTACTATCACAATTTCCAAACTGAGCCTTCAGCTGCTCTCTGACATAAAAGATTCCAACCCATTGGTGTTAGACAAATGACTTGAGTGACTTTCAAATGACAGAATGGATAATCATTCGGAGCTGGGGTTTGAAATCTTGACCCCTGGATCGACAGACTCTGACGATACTGCCTGAGCTATCTGGGCTCAGCACATCCTATTTAGAAATGCTTTGGAAAAATATTGAGACAAAGGAATAAAATACTGATAAACATTTTACTCTTTTTCCTATATTCTTTTCTGTGCTGTATTGTACACACAAGTCCTTACTGTATCAAAATCCAACATGTAATGATGATAATCTGTAGAGCTAAGCTTTCAATTTGGACCGATTAGCTCAGTCTGTAATATAGACGTCTAACATGTTACAACCCAGGGGACACAGGTTCAAGCCGCTGCTCAGCCAATATAATTTCTGATATTTGACAAAAGTTGAGTGATTCTATAGATTAATCAGAGCAACAAGTATGAGGGGGTGAAGACAATTCTAATTTTTTATCCTTAATTCAAACCCTATGTTGTGGGTACTCATTTGTATCATGTCAACAAGACCATTCTAATGAGTACCCACAACACTTTTATCTCGTGCACAATTTCATGCGTTTTGGCGCAGTTTTAACTCAAATGACCCTCTAAAAATTATCAGCAGGGACATGAAGAAACAATGTGACAATACGCATGACCCCCGGGACCCGTAATTTGAAGACAAGGGGGACATAATGACCCCCTCTAGAAAAAAGTCAAGGGAAAACTCTGTTCAATATTCAATCAGGTACTGAATAAATAATAAAATTGTACATAATCATAAACATATCATTATGGTACAAAATATGATACGAAATGGCAAACCATACAACGAAAGTCAACTATGGTACGAAATGGTTTGGGTACGAAGAGTTTTCCTTTTATTAGACAACTTTTCGCTTACATAGAAAGAATACTATGTCATTCAACAGCATTTAAACGATATAATGACCAAACAATAAGAATTATACACGAAACAATATATTTGCCTGCCCGAAAAGGTAATCCGAGTTTTCTCTGATGAGATTCGAGATAAGCAGGACAAACAATTTTGATGCACCAAGTATTTTTCCTTTTCACACAATGTTTTGCCTTCCATGTTGTAAGCAGTCTTTTTTACACTTTCTCTCTTATCATATAACTCAAAATGGGTGTATCGATAGCAGGCTTTGTTGAAATTTTTCCTAGTATTTCATAATGGCGGCAGTTTTATCAAGGGAAAGAACTTTTTCAAGATCGAAGCATCAAGGGCGATAACCGCTGGAGACAAAGAATTCCTTTATCACCGATACAGTAGTTTTTGGTAAACTAAAACACACCTTTTCAGGTTTATAGGGGACCCAATTGATATGCGTCAGTGAATCACTGATCGACACAGTGCAGACCTGAATAGCGGACATAATTAGCTATCACAATCGCCTGTAAGACTGTGTGAATAACTTCGTTACCACCGTATCTTTACACCAAATATAAGGCATTTAGAAAAAACTTCCGTATAATTAAGATAAACAAAATGTTTTCCCAATAATTACACCCTTTAGTCAAGATTACTGATAATGGACTGGAAGACTAATGATGACAAAAACGAAAACTTTTCCTCCTTTTTAATATAGATGACGGAAAGCACGAGACCTAGAGTTGCATGTATAGAATTTATAATAAGTTACACACGTCATTTAAGAAATGCAATGACACAGTTACTAACTTCATGTATACCAGTTACGCACTTCATGCGATTTTTTCGAGCTCCGATATTGGCCTACTAAATGAACATGTTAGAATAAAGAGAGTGTGACATTGTTAACAGGGTTATTATTGATCAAGTTCGTCAAAAAATATATCAAACGCATTGACATAGTGCCTGAAATCGATGATTGTAAAACTCGCCTTTTTATCCCTCCGCCATATTGGACGTGCGTAACTGCAGTTACGAATGTCAGGTTATACCCCGTGACCGTGATCTTTTGCTATTGATCTTTTGCTATTTATGTAGCATAAGAAAAAAAAGTAAAGCGATAATTTCCTTTGTCCAGCAATGCTGATAGTATTACTTTCTTATTTCAAATAACGGTCAGAAATTGAAAAAAGATGTTACGTGTACCTCGTTGTTACATCTATGGAGCAATGAGAACTGTTTGGACCATAGAGCGATTAATAATCGCGAATCTGGTGCCTTCTTACCAAAGGAACGTTTTGAGAAGATACAATTAACAGGCTGGTTAGCTTTAGACATGTTTATTTTCAGACAAAATAGCAAGGAATGACGGTAGAAGGTAAAGAAGACGGCAGACTTAATTTTAAGTTTTGATTATGGCCTGGAACAAAACAATTCTTTTATGATGAAAGTCATCTAAAACCCGCCGTCTTTTTATTAGCCCTCTCCCAAATAAGACCTGGTTTTGACGTCCCTAACAGATAAGGCTTGGGAAAAGATTGAGACAAAAGAAGAAACTGTTGATAACCAGCAGTTTCTCCATTTACCTCAATATTTTCTGTGCAATATCTTAGACAAACAAGATCTTTATCAACACATGTTTTGTCAGTTGAAGCAACATTCAAATTGGATGTCCCTAAAATTCTGTTGTTTGGGAAAGGGTGCATTTTATGATTTTGTGCTCAAAAAGTTCTGGCTAACGCAAAGGCAGTTTGCCTTCTGGTAATTATTTGATAAGCTGACCCATTCAGTCAATAAATAGGCCTATGTCTAAGTAAGGTAAAGTGTTAATCGCTAAACTATTGTAAGAGCTATATATTTTACCTATACTTACAATAGTCTTGCGATAATCACTGAATGTAATGTATATTCGTCGGGTACCGCACGCTTTCACACTTATTTTATTGCTTTTAAAGTGTGGCCGTTTCCCTGGAAACCGATAAGAATGGAAAGCAACCGAATGCCTTTTCGCCGCCCAAAACGACAAAATACCTTTATACTTGCCGAATTATTGGGGCGGCGGCCGCCGCCCTTGCCTTCCCGCACTCGACGCCACTGCATATAGGGACATATTGTTTCAAAAACGTCCGTATGACTACTTGCCTGACTGCCTCAACAATTTACACTTAACCTGGAAACATTTGTTTTTCATTACGATGATTACCAATCTTTTCTACGCTGATTTACAATGATTCAAGAGATTACTGGAAAACGTGACATAAACGTTTCTGTTCTTTTAATCTCAGTGCTGGCAATTCAATCTAATTAAAATTCGGCATTACCTGACAGTAACTAACACCGATAGGCACCAGTACGTCATCTATGAACTTTGAAATACCAAAATCGGCTATATCTACTCTATGTACAGTATTTGTAATATTATAATATGGTCATAATAATATATTATCAGGACCTGTAGATGTGCAAGACACAAATTTCACGAAAATCGGACCGATGCTTTCTGGGTTATGGCCCCTGATTAGACCAAAAAGTTTATCCGGACAACTCCTCCTACACGTGTGGACCGATTTAGTTCATACTTGGCACAAGTGTTCATTGTGACCTGTAGATGTGCAAGACGCAAATTTCACGGAAATCGGACTGATACCTTTTGAGTTATTGCCCCTGATTGTACCCAAAATGTTTGTCCGGATAACTCCTCCTACACTTGTCAAATGTGAACGGTGTTGATAGGAGCTGTCTATGTGTGAAATACCAAAGCTGTACATGTAATAGGATCGACATGAGATGTAGGCTAGGTTAATCCTTTCCAAAACAACAAAATTTTAGGGAGGTCCTATTTAAAAGCTGCCGTAGAGGACAAAATTGGTGTTAAAAAGGAAGGGATTTGTGTACAATATGACACAGAAAATATTGAGGCAAAAGGAGAAACTGCTAGTTATCAGCAGTTTCTTCTTTTGTCTCAATATTTTCCCAAGTCTTTTTCATAAGGGACGTCAAACCAGGTCTTGTTTGGGAAAGAGTAAAAGTCTTTTTTAAAAGTAGGTCAAGATCAAAAGTCATTGTCAAAAGTGAAATGGCTTGGTAAGAGGTGTCTATATGTGAAATATCAAGGCTGTATGCATAAAAGGAAACGAAATATAGGCCAGTTTTTTAAAAGTAGGCAAAACTCCAGTGTCAAGGTCAAAAGGTCCAAGGTCATGGACAAAAGTGAAAGGTCATGGTAGGTGTCCATGTGTAAAATATCATGGCTGTAGTTGTAATTGGACATGAGATATAGGCCAAGTTAAAGTTTTTTAAAAGTAGGTCAAACTCTAAGGTCAATGTCAAAGGTCATGGTCAGATGTGAACGGTGTTGGTAGGAGGTGTCTATGTGTGAAATATCAAGGCTGTATGTGTAATATGACATGAGATATAGGCCAGGTTAAAAAATTAAAAGAAGGTCAAATTCCGAGGTCAAAGTCACAAGGTCCAAGGTCATTTCTTTCTTGAAAGATATATTATTTGTCATACAAGTGTATTCAACTTTGTAGCAAGCCGGGATTTTATGTCCAGGGAGCTAATATATGTCACAGCCCTAGTGTCGCGTCCCGTCGCATCGCACCTCCAAAAACTTTAACCTGGTCTATAACTAAGGCACGATTTGAGATAAAGCCTTGATATTTCACACATGGATACTGTTCGCCAAGGCCTTTTATTTGGGACCATGACCTTTGACCTAGTGACCTTGACATTGACCTTTGAGTTTGACATACTTTTATTTTTTTAACTTTGTCTATATCTCATGCACAATTAGAGATACAGTCTTGATACTTCATACATGGATACCTCCTGCAAAGACCTTTCATATGGGATCATGACCTATGACATAGTGACATTGACCTTGGAGTTGACTTACATTTAGTAAACGTTAACCTGGCCTATATCTCATGCACTATTACAAAAAGAGCCTTAATATTTCATATAGGGATACCTCATGCAATTGCCTTAACCTTGAGAACATGACATTTAACCTAGTGGCCTGCTGTTTAAATCACTTTTCTATACAACAATATCTAAGTATACTCAAATGAAAACGTTTAGTCAGTACTTTTGATGGTCAATTATTCGGCCAAAAAACAACATATCAGTGTAAAATTTCACACAATATTTGTTCAATCAACGCTTAACAAACATCTTCAAATAATGTTGCTAAATTTTAGTTTTTAGGTTTGTGCTAAAAGAATTTAAAAATGTGACAGGTGCACTTGCTGCAGTTAAGGCGCAAGTCTTTTTCCTGTATAAATGTTTGCAAACCAAAGACAATAGCCCAGATACAAAAAAAATCCACAATAAAATTGGTACCAGCTTTCATGATTTTAGCACCCTGGCTTAATCAATTTGACCAAAATGACAATGTTAGAAACCATCTACCTAACCTACAATCTCTGGCGGTTCCATACAGTTTGAACTTGGAAAGCACTTTCAGTTTTAAGCATTTGTGTAGTTGTTGTCTAAAATGGGCACATGCATGAGATTTTGGTCATTGATACCTCTGAAAACAGCGTATCTGGAATAAACGTTAATTGTGACGTCATCAATTTACGTCACGTCCAAACTGACAAAAAACATTGAAAATTGACTACACTGTAACCAATCTGTTCAATAATGACATTTTGTTTTAAAAAAGTCTGTTTTTTACTTGCCTGGCCATTTACCCTAGAGTTGGCTTTTCTAGCATTGGCTGAGCCAGATCTCGGGCATTTTTTGACAAATATTGAATGTCAGTTATTTTTTCTAATTGTCTGCCTACAACAAATAACTTTGTATCAGTGGTAAACCAGCTACTGGTCCTGATAGAATGATTTCTTGAAAACGCTGTAAAATGCTAGGAGCAACAGGTTGGGTGCGTGAGTCACCATAATCTACTGTGAATTCCGTTAAAAAGAAGTTTTCTCACCCACAGTCAACAGGGAGACTTCTATTCTACCAAGAAATGATACAAAGATCGATTGTTCATGTCAATGACCAGGACTCTACAAAAAGTCACTTCTGAAGCTGTGGCTTTTCAATTTGACCCCTTTTGGAATGAATTGTCGAAAAGAAGGTTAAGTAAAACATGGATGCCAATTTATTTTCACCAACTTGTTCTAAATTGGTTGAAGATTGTTATGAGTAAAATTTTTGGCATTGTAAAACGTTTTAGACAAAATTATTGACCAAAAACTTAATACTGACTAAACTTTTTCATCTCAGTATATTTCTAAGTAAAAATGTGTTGCATTTGATGACATTATTACAAAAAGAAATTACTGAATTTTGTGTACGCTCCCAAGTATTGTAGGGTAATAAATTCACTGTCAAAATACAATTTCTATAATTCGTCGTTGTAAATGCAAAACCTCGTATCTCGTTTTTGGAAAATTTTAAAGGGGATGGAAAAAAGTGTAACAACTTTTCCAAAACTGAAATGTTTTACTTGAAATTTAGACATATTGTTCACAAATGATTTGTCATCAATATTGATCAGTTAAGTATCTCAAAACCTGCAAGAATTATCTGTAACTGGGCATACAAATTTGTACTTTGAAAATCGCAAGAATCGACATACGAGCTTTTGCATTTACACCGACGAATTGTTCAAAAGAGTTATAGATCTAAATCTTGAAAAGGTTGACATTGATTTAACCTATTCCCAAACTTTGATGCCTTCTGACGAACATAATTGGAAATGCTAAAAAGATATTGAGGCAAAAGAATATGCTGATAATGTTATCTGTGTTACCTTAACCACAGATTTTACCTTATGTAACATCCATTATTGTTGTCTGCAGTAGCTTTCAAATAGGACCTCTCTAAAATTTTGCTGTTTTTGTACGGGTTAATGTTATTAAGATTATAGAAAGAGGCTTAAAGAAAAGCCAGCTAGTTTTTGTTAATTTGGTGATTTTCAGAGATGGAAAAGCAGGCATTGTGAAGTTATTGGTAGATGCTAAAGCGAAAGAGAATGTGGTCAATGAGAAGAAAAAGGAGGCACCGCTAAATCTTGCTGTTCAGAATAGAGGTAGGCTTGATACTCTTGTTACTTTTAAAACAAGAAAAAAACAAACTGAAAAAATGGTTGCAAACATTCAATTTTGCTGACTTTTAGCTGCTTGATAGGCCAAGAAAGTCAATTTCTGAAATCTTTTGATTTAAACTTTGAAAGTGTCAAGTTCTCAAACAGAGTTAATATTTCCGTCTATTCTCTCATGCTTGGGATGACAAAACCAAGATAATGCAGACAAGATCTCATAGCTATACTTGACATGAATTCGCTAACGAGCATACCAGTGCCACTTTGTGTATGTCCAATGGGCAAACTGTCTGCAAAGTTTCTCTGTTGAATGAGACATTAGCGACTCAGGTTGGATGTTGTATTTGTACTGGTGTGGGAAATGCCTAGAACATATGGCAAGGTGAATTAACCTCTGCCACAAAATTTAGCCAGGATCTGGAAAAAGGACCCTTATAGCATTTGGGACAGTCATGTTTCATGACAAGTCTGTGCCTAAGTGCAGTATGAACTGGATCCATGCTGCTGTCTTACATTTGCTACAGGTCATGTAAAAGCTATAAGAGACACACATGGTTCAAGATCAGACTGTGTGTATACGCAGGCTGATCTTTAACTATTTTGGGCTCAAAAGCCTTAACTCATTCCAACACAGTGACACCTTTTGATGCACCTCAAGTAAAATTATTTGGAAAACATTTAGAAAATGAATAAATTGCTTGTAAGAAGCAATTTCTTCATTTTCCACAATGCTTTCTAGCATAAAAAGGAAATCTTTTTTCAAATTTCATCAACTTGAAATTGTCGCATGTAACTCCTTTCAAGTTGAAACAGTTTAAATTTTGTCCGTTATGGCAAGGTTTTATGGGACCTTTTTAAAGATCCTAGCCAAATGAAAAAAAGCTGAATCTCCATTGCCTCACAGCAGCAGCTCATAATCATCTCAGATGATGAAGCCAATGGTATTGAAGTAGCCAGGCTGATACTCGACGCGGATATGCTGTACACGCCAACACAGGCACGACGGACGCCAGTACAGAACTCGCAGTGGGTATGGACACGTTGCTATTCAGGAGACATTAGTTATTAGATGTTTAGTGTTTGCAGACGTATCACCTTGTACGTGTCGTTTGTGACGCCTGGCTAGCGAAAGCCATGGCGTCTGTAACGCCCTTGGCTTTGAGCGTCCTCAGCAATATGAATGAGGCAGAATTCTCAGAATTCCACTATGTTTAGTCAGAAAGCTTGTCTGCAGCATTGAAAGTCGTTTTATGGCGATCAAAGCAACTGCGGGTGAATTTACCCTATATTGAAATTTGTATGACTTTCGATTCCTGACACCTATGCACTTTAACGTAAGATATCGGCTTAACGTTTAAGAGTTTTGACACAAAATTTTCAGGAAACGTCGGCAAAATGAATGCACAATCAAAGTATTGTTTTCCTTTTTAAGATTTCGCTATAGTTTTTAACTGGGAACCAACATTTTCCGAGTGTGCTAAACTTTTTTGCACAGTATATTTTCTGACTTTGCATGACCCCTAGGTTTCGTGACCTAGATAGCGTCAAGAATTTAGATAGATATTATAAACAATTTTAACAATGGTTGAGTAAATGTTGCTGTTAGAGCAAAAACTAAAGAACTGACCTAGTGCTTGACCAAATATGATATGACATGACCTAGATATCCTTATGAAAACATTCCGATCAATTTTTCAGGCTTCCTAGCAGACAAAAACAAAAATACAGGTTTTTATGAAGGCTCGAATGTGTGAAAATAAAGGCCTTTTAGTGTAAAATATGACAAAATAAAAGAGTGAATAAAAGCCATTTCAACCGGAAATTGCTTGGTCATAACCAAATTTCATAGAGGATAATCGCTTGTTTCAGTGTAAGATCGATTAATATTTCATTGAGTGAACAACAAAAGCCTAATTTTCACGAGTGGCGAAGCCACGAGTGAAAATGTAGCTTTCGTTGTTCACGAAATGAAATATCAATCGATCTTACACGAAAAACAAACGATAAATCTATTTCTTTAAAGCAAAAATGAGACAAAATTCAAAAAAAATATGACAGATTTTCTTAAAGCGCGTCATTTTGCTCTTGACTGCAATGCAACGCTTATTATGACGTCACTTATTTGGCCCGGCTTGTATAACGTCAGATAGTGTGAAATGAACGAAAGCGGGGCACAAAATTTTGATAATTTCACTGGATAGGCGGTGAGTTTATCAAAATGATAATCTACCGTTTTTTCCCGATAATCCACCGAAAAGCATTAAAGAAACTGTCATAACCAAAGTTATTTTTATGCACCCCTCTAATCCACGGTGGGGATTGTGCATGATGGGATGGATAACAAATACGAAGTATACGGACAAATTTGCCTCGCTTCAGGTAAGAAATTGTGCAATAATTTTCTTATTTCTGCTCCAATCTCCAAGCGGTTTGTTGCATGTACCCCGCATTAGTGAGCTCTTTCCTTGGATATATGACTTGTTTGTAGAATCTTTGTACTTTGTCCAAAAATTGATCCCAACCGACCAGAAAAACGACAAAAAATTCAGGCCCTTTTGTTAGTCGGTTGGGATCGGTTTTTGAGAAAAGTACAGGGAAGTTCCAGATAAATAATACATTTGAGAAAAGGGCTCAGTAAGACGGAGTACATGCAACAAACCGCATGAAAATTGACGCAGAAATAAGAAAGTTATTGCACAAATTCTTACCTGAAGCGTGGTTAATTTGGCCGTGGCCGATATTTCGCTTTCTGGTCGGTTAGGACAATATTTCGTAAAAAGTATCATGAATTATCTAATATGTCATACATCCGATGAAAGAGCTCGATAAGGCGGGGTACATGCAGCAAACCGCTTGAAAATTGATACAGAAATAACAGAGTTATTGCAAAATGTCTTACCTGAAGCGAAGAGAGTTGGCATCAAACTTTGTGCAAAAAATAGACTGAGTTTACCGTTATGTTTTGATAAACCGTTGGTGTTGTTATAACATCTCGTAACTACGGTTTGCTTCAAGCCGTAGTTACGAGATTTTATAACAACACCAACGAAATACTATTTATTTGTCCGAAATTACGTCACGGTTTACTTGATAAAATCGTTCCCTATTGTCGGTAGTCATTATCCATCACATCATGCACAATCCCCACCGTGTAATCGGGGGTATGAAAACTGAACCCAGGCAATTTTCTTGGTTCCAAGATTCTGACAAAAAGTTTTGTCTTGATTGGTCAGTATTTGTAGTGGCTAGAGTAAAAACAAAGTCAAATAAGCCTTTGTTTTATTCAAGGGCAAGATAACTCCAGACTTTTTGGTTCAATCAGAATTAATTGAAGGAATGTAAGAGAGGACTACCTAAGAATCATTCCTGTGAAGTTTGGCTGAAATCTATCCAGTAGTTTCTGAGAAGAAGATATTAAAAGAAAAAAATGACAACCGGACGGACACATGCACAGCAGACATTGCCATGACAATAGCCCTTTTGCTTGAAGGACAGTGGAGCTAAAAAGGGAAAAGCAAAATATACATGTAGATCTAATACTTTTTAATCAAACCCTGTCCTGAGGGTACTTGAAAAAAAGGAAAAGCAAAATATAATTAATTTTTTATCAACCTCTGCCCTGTGGATACTCATGGAATCATCATATCGAGATGATTCAATTGAGTACTGTAATAAAGAATATAACGAATTTAAAATGACTTAACCTTTTCCCAAAGGACAAATTCTTAGGGTCAAGTCCAAATTGAAAACAACTGCAGAGGAAAAACAAGGGCCGTCAGAGACGGACAATGCTCCCCGAATAAGGCATTGTCACAATAAATGTATGCCATTGAGAGCACTTTATTGTCAAGGGCATCTGATTTGCTACTCAAATATGAAATTTCATCAAATTCTGACCATTAGACTAGGAGAAATTACAGAAAAACTGTATTTTACCTTAAGTCCCCTTTTCCCATGACGAGGTCTCAAATCCAAAAACCGGGAAAAGTACATCGGCATTATGTCATAGGGAGTTCACATGGTAAGTTTTATTTGATTTGGCCCAAGGGTTATGGAGAAATCACTTCGGACGGACGGACGGAATGACGGACGGACGGACGGAAAGACAAAGCGGCGACTATATGCTCTCCCTTCGGGGAGCTTAAAAAGATATGGGAACAATGATTTGTACAATATAGCAGAGAAAATATTTCGCAAAAAGGAGAAACTGCTTATCATCAGCAGTTTCTTCTTTTGCCTCAATATTTTCCCATGCATTTTATGTTAGTTACATCAAAACCATGTCTTGTTTGGGAGAGGGCAAACTTTCATATAATGCTCTGATATCTAATTATCAAACTTGAATAATCTGTACAACAGGTACCGCAAATATCAACAGCTGGCCCCAGCAAAACCTTAGGCTTTTTCACCAAATGTATTCCCGTGTGAGACAATAAATCAGATTTAAGAGTACAAAAATCCACATATGTCTCATTTACATGACTTTTCACTAGTATGAACTTGTAAGTGTCTTGTTAATTGACTTGAAAATGTAAAATATTTTCCACATCTGTCAAATAGGCACGCAGATTCAGGAATTTTAATAACTTACAAAAATATAGTCCTGTATGATATAAACAAAGACAAGAGGACCATGATGGTCCTATGTCGCTCATCTGAACCAAAATGATATGAGCCACAGTTTTTTTCTAGTTAATTAATAATTTTGACTGTAAAACTGACAACAAACTTATGCCCAACAACATTGTGTCAAGTTTTGTCTTGATTAGTCACTATTTGTGGTTGTAAGAGTAAAATTTGAAGGACAGATAACTGAGCAAATTAAGTACCGATTAAGCTGAAATTCAGATTTAGTGTTGATTGTTACATATTTGTGGTTGTTAGAGTCGAAACGGCAATTTTGTCAGATTCAAGGGCACCTAATACTGACAACTTTCTCCTCCAATTGACCAAACGCCAATCGATAGATCGCTCCGCCTAACGTAGAATCTAATACAAACAATCGGGGCATAGGCATGTCGATTGTTTTGATTGTCAGTCGATAGATCGATACAATACCACGTGCAACGAAGAATTTAAGACAAACAATGGTGACGTGGCATCTTTCTGATCGTCAATTGGTTTATTGATGGTTTTGATTGACAGTCGGCGTTTGGTCAATTGGGGCAAAATTCAAACTCATGCAAATGTCTTATGATCACCAGCATTGTGTCCAAGTTTTTATCTCTTTTGGTCAATAATTGTAGAATCAAAGTGTAAACAAAGTCGAAAACAGTCAAAAATGGCAATTTTGTCAAACTCAAGGGCATATAACTCATGACTTTTTAATCTCATCAATCTGAAAATCAGAAGTCATCAGAGATCTTAAAGTCAACAACATTGTGTCCATGTTTTGTCTTGATTGGTCTGCAATTTTAATTCTAGAGGATAATCAAGGTCACAAACAGTCGAAAACGGTAATTTTGTCAAAGTCAAGGATTGGATTGAATGGAGTTTTACGTATCACTCAATAGCTAAGGTCATGTGGAGACGAGACCTCGGTTTAAAGTCTCATCCGAAAGACTGGAGAAGCGGGGGATCGAACCAGCGACCCCTGTGTTTCATGTCAAGCGCATTACCACTGCACCACCTCAGCCATGTCAAAGTAAAGAGCAAATAACTCATGACTTTCTTATCCAATGAGACCAAAAATCGACATCACCTGAGATCTAATGGCCATTAAATTCCAGTTTCATCATAATTGGTGGAAAATCGTAGATGCTAAAGAGCAAACAAACAGTCAAAAACGTCAATTTTGTCAAATTCAAGGACACATAGCTCCTGCCTCTCTCTTCCTATCAGACCTAAATCAAACTTATCCGAGGTATTATGGTCTTCAACATTGTGTCCAAGTTCTGTCTTTCAGATTAAAAAATACTGTAATTGTTAGAGTATAAACAATGTTAACAAGAGGACCATGGTAGTCCTATATCGCTCACCTGAACCAAAATGTGATATGAGCCACAGTTTTGTTCAATTCAATTGATTTTTAAGACTTTAGGACTGAAAACAAACTTATGGTCAATGACATCGTGTCAAGTTTTGTCTTGATTAGTCACTATTTGAGGTTTTTAGAGTAAAATTTGAAAGGCAGATACCTGAGCAAATTCTATTCTGATTATTCTCAAATTCATTTATCCAAGATCTCATCGTTATTAACATCATAATCCAAATTCCGTCTTGATTGTTCATTATTTGTGGTTGTTATAGTCAAAACAGCTATTTTGTCAGATTCAAAGGAACATGAATGACAGCCCACTTTTTCATTTGATTGCAGTTAAATTCAGCTCATGCAAGGTCTTGTAATCAGCAGCATAGTGTCAAAGTGTTGTCCTGGTTGATCGATAAATGTAGATTCTAGAGTGTAAACAGGGTCGAAAACAGTCAAAATGGCAATTTTGTCAAATCCAAGGGCACATTAGTGACATTACTCTCGACTTTTTAATTCAATCAGACCAAAAATCAAACTCATTTGAGATCTTATGGTCTCCAACATTGTGTCCAAGTTTTGTCTTGATTGGTCATTAATTATAGATTCTAGAGTGTAAACAAGGTCGAAAACAGAAAAAATCAAGGGCACATAACTCTCGACTTTTTAAACAGATAGGACTGAAAATCGAACTCATCCGAAATCTTATGGTCCCCAACAATATGTCCAAGTTTTGTTTTGCTTAGTCAATAATTGTAGATTCTAGAGTGTAAACAAGGTCGAAAACAGCCAAAAACGGCAATTTTGTCAAATTCAAGGGCACATAACTCTCGTCTTTCTGGTAAGATCAGACTGGAAATCGAACTGATCCGAGATCTTATGATTTTCAACACTACATCCAAGTTTTGTCTAGATTGATCAATAATTGTAGATGCTTAAGTGTAAACAAAGTTAATAACAACATTTTTTGACATTCAAGGGCAGATAACTCAGCACATTCTGATCCGATCAGGCACATAATCGAACTCATCCGAGAACTTATGCCCAAACTTGATTTGACCAAGTTGATCAAGAGTTGCCAACTTTTGTGGCTGCTAGAGTGTAAACACCAACGGACGGACGACGGATATTGAGTGAACACTTCGTGCTCAGGTGAGCTTAAAACAGCATTTTTCTACATTCAAGGGCAGATTACTCCCTACTTTCCGGTCCGAGCAGGCCCATTATCAATCTTGTCCGAAAGCTTATGATCCTACTTGTTTTGGCCAAGTTTGATAAAGATAAAGATTTTTGTGGATGCTAGAGTGTAAACACCAAATCCGATTCTACCATATTCCAGAGTGACTTCCCGTGATAGTTATCTCCTTTATTATGTTTGGTTGTTCCGCTTCCGGTCGGTGTTACAGATAAAAGGGGATAAGGCATTTCAAAATGCAAAATATCTTGAATTTTTCATCAAACCCTGTGCTGTGGGTATTCAATGAATCATCCTGTCAAAACGATTCAAATTATAGACATAAGGTTTGTTGGAGATTTGAAATAAATTCTTTTAGTTTACCCTCTTATCAGTTGCCGTGTACGGTTGTTATATACTGAAATGAAAAAGTTTAGTCAGTATAAAGTTGTTGGTCAATAATTTTGTAACAAACGTTTTACAATACCAAAGTTTTTACTTATCACAATCTTCGACCAATTTAGAACAAGTCGGTGAAATTCCATTGGCATCCATGTTTTACTTAACCTTCCTTTCAACTATTCAATTCAATAGGGGTCAAATTGAAAATTCACAGCTTCAATAGTGACTTTTTGTAGACTCTCAATTCCTGGTAATTGACATGAAAAAGCGATCTTTGTATCATTTCTTGGTAGAATAGAAGTCTCTTTGTTGACTGTGAGTGAGGAAACTCCCTTTTAATAGAATCCACAGTAAATTATGGCGACTTATGCACCCAACCTATCGCTCAAAGCTTTTTACTGCGTTTTCAAGAAATCGCTCTATCGGGACCAGTAGCTGGTTTACCACTCAGATAAAGTTATTAATTGTAGACAGACAATTAGAAAAATCAAATGACATTCAGTGGCAGTTAAACAATGACCGAGATCTGACTGAGTCAATGCTCGAAAAAGCCAAATTCCTAGTCAATGGCCAGGCATATTAAAGACAAACTTTTTTGACAAAATGCCTTTACTGAACAAATGGGTTACAAAGTGGTCGATTTTCAACGTTTGTGCGTCAGATGGGACTTGACGTAATTTGGTGACGTCACAATAAACTTAATTCCAGATACGCTGTTTTCAGATGTATCAATGATCAAAATATCAGACAAATGCCCATTTTTTGACAATAACTACCCCATGGCTACAAATTGTAAGTGCTTACCAAGTTAAAACTGCAGGAGACCGCCAGGATTTATAGGCTAGGTAGATGTCTTCTAAAATTTTCATTTTTGACGAAATTGATTAAGCCAGAGTGCTAAAATCATGTAGGCCAGTATCAATTTTTATTGCGGATTGTTTGTATCTTAGCTATTGTCTTTGTTTTGCATACATTAAGTTCGGAAAAAGACTTACGCCTTAACTGCAGCAAGTGCACCTGCTGCATTTTGAAATTCGTTTAGTGCGAACCTAAAAACTTACATTTAGCAACATTACTGGTAGAGTTTTGTTATGCGTTAATTGAACAAATATTGTGTGAAATTATACACTGATATGTTGTTATTTGGCCGAATAATTGACCATCAAAAATACTGACTAAACTTTTTCTGTTAAGTATATATCCAGTACCATTCATTAATGACGATAAGGATACATTAACCCCTTCCCAAGCAAAACCTGGTTTTTGACTTCCAAATTAGAATCAAGAAGCAAGAGTTGTCAGCGGACAACGTGGCTCGCCTATACGCAAGCCTGTCGCAACCAAGAGGCCCAAGAGGGCCTAAATCGCTCCACTGGCTAAAGTAAAAGAATTATCTCATGATCTCTTGTAAGCCTTGCACTGCCAAATCTTGAAAAGGGTAACTCATTGAACATTTCTGTAAAGTTTAGTCTGAATTGGCCCGTTGATTTATTTTTAAAGAATTATTTCATGGTGTATCCAATTCTGATAAGCCCTGCTTGGCTACACCCACATTTATAGACCAATAAAAATTTCACTGACAAAGTATTACCAAAGGAACATTTCTGACAAGTTTGTACTAAATTGACCCGATGGTTGTTTTTAAAGAATTATTTCGTAATTTCTTCCATTCTGATAAGCCCCATCATACTTTGTCCACATTTATGGAGCAATCAAAAGTTTACTACCAATTGAAGTAATTAGACACCCAAAGTTCATTTCTACTGTATTTGGTCTTGGTATTGTGGTTGATTTTTTAAAGATTTTTTCGTTATTTCTGCCATTCTGATAAGCCTCGCCTGCCATGCCCACATTTATGGACCAATCAAAATTTTACAGACAATTTAAGTATAGGGTCATTTAAGGTGCATTTCTGCCAGGTTTAATTGAAAATGGCCCTACGGTTGATTTTTAAAGAATTATTTTGTGATTTCTCTAAGTCTGATAAGCCCCGCCCTGCCACGCCCACATTTATTGACCCATCAAAATTCTTTGAACAATCTAAATAAATGGTCACCCAAGGAACATTCCTGCAACGTTTGGTCAAAATTGGCCCACTGGTTTGAGAGAAGAAGATTTTTTCAAGAAAAAGTTAACGGACGGACGGACGCACGCACGCACGGCGGACAAAACGTCATGACAATAGGTGACTGGCCTTCGGCCAGTGGAGCGAAAAAGGAGTCCAATGTCAAAGGTCAAGGTTACAAAGTCAAAGAACGTGGCCTTAAGGTCAATGACATAGCATGAGGTATCCACTTGTGAAAAGTAAAGGCTCTATCTATAAAAGTGCATGGGATATAGGCCAGGTTAAAGTTTTTTTTTTAAAAGTAGGTCAAACTCCAAGGTCAAGCTCACTAGCCCAAATGTCATGGTCCCAAATGGAAGGTGTTGCTGAGAGGTACCTATGTGTGAAGTATCAAGGCTGTATCTGTAATGATGGCCGAGATATAGCCCAGGTACAAGTTTTTGAAAAGTAGGTCGAACTCCAAGGTCAAGGTCACTAGATCAAAGGTCATGGTCCCAAATAAAAGGCCTTTGTAGGAGGTATGCATGTGTGAAATACCAAGGCTGTATCTCAATTAGTGCCTGAGATATAGACCAGATTATTTTTTACAAGATAAGACGCGACGTGACGCGACGCCGACGCCGACACTAGGGCTGTGACATTACCTCCCCGGACCTAAAGTCCCCGCTCTTTTAAAAGGGCACATTACTGATAATCAGCGATTTTTCCGTTTCCTTTTATGAGTCGTTTTCAAAATTCGCAGGTTTTCTTGTCCACGTGTGATAAATTGTACATTTAAGTATTCAAATAAACATTCGATGTGTTGATTAAACATAGAAATATAGCATGTTACATGCTTTAGTGAGATATTTTACATGTTATATGGCCTGAAATGTGTACTTTTGCTTTGTCCCACTGCTACCCTCATTGGTTTTGACCAGCATAGATAACTACCTTTAACCGTAATTGAAACACTTTTTTGGTAAGTTTGCATGACAATACTCGTATGTAAAATTACACTTTAAATATACCAGTTACCCAAATGATACTATGTAAATGGTATAAAAATCAGCATATATCCTTGTCCCACAGATTTTTGTCTTTGGTGTTCCAGTGTCTAAAAGGTCAAAGAAATGCAATCTTAATTAGATGTAGACACAAATCATCTACCTCCTTTTGAAAAGCTACCATAGGTTCATACATTACAATTGAAAGGGGAAGAATTTACATGTATTTTGTGTTTTGTTAATAACTTGTAAAAGAAGGCGATTAATTTGTGCAGTACTTTTTTTCTTTGTCTTTGGGATGACGCAATTTATTATACTTCGCAAGGCACCTTTTTATTTGATATTTGTCCGGTATATCTGACTTTGAGTACAGTAAATGCTTTCAATAGTAGATTTAACAAATACCCTATTTACACGTATATTTTTGAAAATTAGTGTGAAATTGTCCTTGGTGTTCCAGTCCTTGGTGTTCCAGTGTAAGCACTGGAACGCCAAAGACAAATCTAAAATGGCACTGATGTATGTCATATTGCATGGATCTGATAGATATTATCAAATAAGGTAACCTACCAAATTTCAGCTTTGTTCGTGTAATAATTTTAGAGAAAATGCCAAATTTAGGTTTCCCTAGATGTTTTAAGGTTTTAAGAGTTCCATGTTAAGGGATGGAAATGACTTTGGGGAATGTCTGTTTGAATAGAGCAGATGGATATCATTGAACAAACGTTACTTAACAAATGTGAGCTTTCTTTGTCCACTTTTTTGGTGAAATGCAAATTCAAAGTTTTGAACTGACGGACAGGCTGACAGACGGTAAATGCATTTTAATTTTGCAAGAGTTTCAATGTGCTTTCCGGGAAGCGGAATCAAATGGGACAAATATTAGCAGCCAGTTTCAACCTAAATCAATGCAAAATAAGCATGTTAAAGCAAAGAAAAAATGTTATCTTCTTTGGGGGTATGCAGATGTCTTTGGTGTTCCGATAATGTTAAATTCATTTTCCAAGAAAACTGATCAAGCAAATGCATCAAAAGTACTAGTTATATAAAGCAAATTGGACATATTAATTTTGACGATTGATACTTTTCTGGACATTTGGACTCAAATAAGAAATTTTGAGACTAAAATGTTTGATTTTTTTCCAGCTTTAGCAGCTAGAGATACTTTGATGTAAATAATTGTGTAATTATTCATCCAAAATGATTCTTTTCTTTTGATTATTAGCTATTGACATTTAAAGATGTAATTTGGTGAAAAAATGTGAACTATCTTTAAATTTATATTATTTTCATTCCTTTATTTAACCGGAACACCAAAGACATTTTTGTCCGGAACACATTGTTAAAAGCAGATTTAGAGGCTACACACCCACAATTCAGGGCGGAAAATGATTTGAAACATGTTACTAAGAATCTAACAACAAATTAAGAACACAAACATTAAAATATTTGACGATTATTTTTCATGATTTTTTGGTCTAAAAAACCTGCGAATTTTGAAATTGACGATCATATTCAGTTAACTATGATTTATGCATAGTTAGCCTTTGATATAAAATATTTTGTAGCATGCAAGCAGCAACAGCTTTCACAATTGGAACAGTTTATTTGAAATCATGGAATTTGGGAAAGGGTTCAACTTCCAAAAGAATTTTTGTTTGACATACATTTTGCAATTTGCAAATGTGTTTGTTAAGTCGTAAAATTACGTAATGTAGGATGAAAGTTGGAATGTTGTCGTGTCTATTTATCACGTCGTTCCTGTAATCTTTTGTCTATTGGCCTAGTGTGATTAATCAGTGTTATAAACACAGTTGCTTGTAATTTATCTCGTCCTGGATTATTAAAGGAATTTGATTGGGGCGATATACACATACACATGTCAATCTTCTTTTGTCGGTAGACAATTAATTCTTAATCCTTTTCCAAGCAATAAAATATAAGTACGTTATACTAGAAGGTCACTAACTATGACAGCGGAGCTGCAGAGATTTAAAAGCATATTCAGAGAAAACTACACCTCATTTTACTTAAGTATTATGATTTGCAATGTCTTATGATATAAATTAAACTCGAAGTGAGAAGTCAGATTAAAAACTACGAAACAATCATGTTTAAATTGTTTATTCGTTTCAAACTAGGACACGCGGCATAGCACCATCTATGAATAGAAAATATACCCATTATAGTTGAATTCTAAAAACATATGTTTTCTACAGTTTACAAATGATAAATAACAAGAAGTGTTTGTAAAACATATATGCCCCCTCAAGGGCCTACATTTGATGTAGGTCAAAGTCCAAGGTCAAGTTAACAAGGTTCAAGGTCATGGTCAAATATGAAAGGTCTTGGTAGGAGGTGTCTATGGGTCTGTATATGTAAAAGAAAAATGAAATATAGGCCAGCTAAAAGTTTTTAAAAGTAGGCCAAATGCCAATGTCAATGTCATGGTCAAATGTGAAAGGTCTTGGTTGGAGGTGTCCATGTATGAAATATCAAGGCTGTAGGTGTAAAAGGACATGATATATATGCCTCTTTAAGTTTTTTAAAAGTAGGCCAAACTCCGAGGTCAAGGTTGCAATATCCAAGGTCATGGTCAAATGTGAAAGGTCTTGGTAGGAGGTGTCTATGTGTGAAATATCAAGGCTGTAGGTGTAATAGGACATAAGATATAGGCCTAGTTTAAGTTTTTTAAAAGAAGGTCAAACTCCATGGTCAAGGTCCAAGGTCACGGTCATAAGGTCCAAGGTCATAAGGTCCAAGGTCATGGTCAAATGTGAAAGGTCTTGGTCGTAGGTGTCCATGTGTCAAATATCAAGGCTGTATGTGTAAAATGTCATGATATATCGGCTAGGTTAAAGTTTTTTTCAAAAGTAGGTAAAAGTCCAAGGTCAAGGTCACAAGGTCCAAGGTCATGGTCAAATGTGAAAGGTCTTGGTAGGATATGTCCATGTGTGAAATATCAAGGCTGTATGTCTAAAAGACCATGAGATATAGGCCCAGTTTAATTTTTTTAAAAGTAGGTCAAACTCCAAGGTCAAGGTCACAAGGTCCAAGATCATGGTCAATTGTGAAAGGTCTTGGTATGAGGTGTCCATTTGTGAAAAATCAAGGCTGTATATATAATACGTCATGAGAAATATGCGAGGTTAATTTTTTTAAAGTAGGTCAAACTCCAAGGTCAAGGTCACAAGGTCCAAGGTCATGGTCAAATGTGAACGATGTTGATAGGAGGTATCTATGTGTGAGATAGCAAGGCTGTATGTGTAAAAGGACATGAGATATAGGCAAGGTTAAGAATTTAGTGTAAAAATCAACAAAGGGTAATAACTCCAAAAGTTTGATTGGCAGAGTTACAATTCTTGTGCATAGCACCTCTCCATAATAAGAGCTTTCCACCTTATTGATTCTACCTTACATACTTTTTGAGTTATGCTCCGGACAAGAATCAAGTAATAAAATCAACAAAGGGCAATAATAAAAAAAAATGATCGGCAGAGTAACGGTTCTTATGCACTGCACCTCTCAATCATGAGATCTATCCACCTGTAAAGTTTCATAATTCTACCTAACATACTTTTTGAGTTATGCTCCGGACAAGAATCAAGTTTGAAAATCAACAAAGGGCAATAACTCAAAAAAGTTGATCAGCAGTGTTACGGTTCTTATGCCTTGTACCTCTCCATAATGAGATCTATCCACCATAATAGTTTCATGATTCTACCTTACATACTTTTTGAGTTATGCTCCGGACAAGAATCAAGTTATAAAATCAACAACGGGCAATAACTCAAAAAAAATTATCGGCAGAGTTACGGTTCTTGTGCACTGTACCTCTCCATAATGATTTTTTATTTATTTATTTTATTGGGGTTTTACGCCGTTTTCAACTTCTATGGTCATATCGCGGCGACTGGAGCACCTAACCGCGGGTTCCTAGTATTTCTCGCACCAGTACAACCACAATATCCAAACCGAGCCTCCAGCTGCTCTCTCACATAGATGATTCACACCCATTGGTGAGAGACAAATGACTTTTGTCAAATGTCAGAATGGATACTGGCCGAGCCGGGGTTCGAACTCGAGACCCCTGGATTGACAGACTCCGACGTAACCGACTGAGCTATCCGGGCTCGGCTGCTCTCCATAATGAGATCTATCCACCTGTAAAGTGATTCTACCTTACACACTTTTCGAGTTATGCTCCGGACAAGAATCAAGTTATTAAATCAACAAAGGGCAATAACTCAAAAAATTGATCGGCAGAGTTTACTGTTCTTGTGCACTGCACCTCTCCATAATGAGATCTATCCAGGTCTGTAAAGTTTCATGATTTACCTTTAATCATTTTCGAGTTATGCTCCGGACAAAGTTTGGTCTACGGGTAGACCGACCGACCTACGGCCCGACCAACCGACCGACCGACATACAGACCGACCGACACTTGCAAAACAATATACCCCCATTTTCTTCGAAAGGGGGCAATCTTATCTAGAAAAGAGCAAAAATTTGTATAAATTTTTTACTTATTATGATGTCAGATGATTAGAATTAACACTATTTCGATATAGACATATAATGTCAAATCAAACCGGAACTACCCAGTAAACTCAAGGGACGTAACTCAATAGGTAAATAAGAGTTATTTCTCGAACCTGGTAGCGCCCCATTGTGGACGGATGGACAGACAGACAGACGGACGGACAAAAAGCGACCACAATAGCTCACCTTAAGCACTTTGTGCTCAGGTGAGCTAAAAAGGTCGGACAGCAGCCATTTTCTTTGGAAACGGAAGTGATGCAGGTACCCCTGGTCCCACTTTCTTTTGAGTGAAACACAGCTTGCGAAGGAAACAAGGGCTGTTTGTATCATTTCCGTTCCCAAAGAAAATGGCCGCTGTTCGACATTTTCTTTACTTATATTATACAGGGCAACATTTTTTGTAAGTTGCTAGAATACCTGAACCAATGTGCCTTTGATCTGTCACATTCAACTGCTTTCTCACCAAAATGTACTATTGTGTGTTTCGTTAAATCATCAGTCCATTAAAAACATTTTCCACAAATGTCACATTTATATGGCTTCACACCAGTATATATTTTTGTGTATTGATAAAGTACTTAACACAGCAAACCTTTTCCCACAAATGTCACATTTATATGGCTTCTAACCTGTATGTCTTCTTGTGTGGCTCTTTAAGACATAGGACTGTGTAAACGCTTTTCCACAAATGTCACATTTATATGGCTTATCACCCGTAAGTCTTCTTGCTTGGCTCTTTAAGTTATGGGACTGTGTAAATGCTTTTCCACAAATGTCACATTTTTATGATTTCTCACCTGCATGTCTTCTTTTGTGGCTCTTTAAGATATTGGACTGTGCAAAGGCTTTTCCACAAATGTCACATTTATATTGTTTCTCACCAGTATGTCTTCTTTTGTGGCTCTTTAAGATATTGGACTGTGTAAAGGCTTTTCCACAAATGTTACATTTATATGATTTCTCACCTGTATGTCTTCTTTTGTGGCTCTTTAAGATATTGGACTGTGTAAAGGCTTTTCCACAAATGTCACATTTATATGGTTTCTCATCAGTATGTATTCGAGAATGTGTTGTCAGGTTACTAGACTGTGTAAAACATTTTCCACAAATGTCACATTTATATGGCTTCTCACCATTATGTATTCTTATGTGTGCTGATAAAGTACTTAACACAGCAAACCCTTTTCCACAAATGTCACATTTATATGGCTTCTCACCAGTATGTATTTTTGTGTGTTTTGATAAAGTACTTAACACAGGAAACTTTTTTCCACAAATGTCACATTTATATGGCTTCTCACCAGTATGTATTTTTGTGTGTCTTGATAAAGTACTTAAAACAGGAAACTTTTTTCCACAAATGTCACATTTATATGGCTTCTCACCAGTATGTCTTCTTTTGTGGCTCTTTAAGTTATGGGACTGTGTAAACGCTTTTCCACAAATGTCACATTTATATGGCTTCTCACCAGTATGTATTTTTGTGTGTGCTGATAAAGTACTTAACACGGGAAACTTTTTTCCACAAATGTCACATTTATATGGCTTCTCACCAGTATGTCTTCTTTTGTGGCTCTTTAAGTTATGGGACTGTGTAAACGCTTTTCCACAAATGTCACATTTATATGGCTTCTCATCTGCATGTCTTCTTTTGTGGCTCTTTAAGTTATGGGACTGTGTAAACGCTTTTCCACAAATGTCACATTTATATGGCATCTCATCTGTATGGCTTCTTTTGTGGATCTTTAAGATATTGGACTGAGTAAACGCTTTTCCACAAATGTCACATTTATATGGCTTTTCAGTATGTAGTCGCATATGCCTATTTCGGCCATTAGACCTCGTAAAATTCTGTCCGCAAATGTCACAATTATATGGCTTCTCACCTGTATGTCTTCTACAATGGATTTTTAAGTCATTGGCCCTTTTAAAATGGTTTCCACAAATGTCACATTTATATGGCTTCTCGTCTGTATGAACTATTTTGTGTTTTGATACATAACTTGTTGATTTGAAACATTTTCCACAAATGTCACATTCATATGGCTTCTCACACATAATGAAGTCTTGTGTGTGTTGCTAAGTGACTTGCAACTTTAGTCCTAAAATGATACAAAATAACAATTAGAACAAGTATTATGAATTTATCCCATTACCAGAAATCAATACTATAGACTTGTCAGAATTCAAAGCAGTTGCAGACATTACCAAACAGCTGCAGTCATCTTTGCAAAAGGTGTTGAAATTGTAAGATTGGTGGAAATGGGGAAATCGCTGTAAAAAGCAACTTCTTCATTTTCAACAATGTTTTTTTCCTGCCATTTTCCTGAGGGGCTTCCACAAGCATCAATGTGTGAAAATGGTTAATGATTATGTGGTGAAATATGATCTCATAAGCAGTGGTCGACACTAACGGAGTCCATGGGTCCCGAGGACACCAGCAAGAATTGCCGCGGACAATAAAACTCGCCCTAATAAGAGCTCGTCACAAAGAAAAGTCACTTGCTAGGTCAACAAAAAATGAAATTCCTTGGCAGGTAGTATCAATGTGTATAAGATAACGGTCAAGTCAAAGGTTTTGAAAGTAGGTCAAACTCCAAGGTCATGGTCAAATGTGAATGGTGTTGGTAGGTGTTCATGTGTGAAATATCAAGGCTGTATGTGTAAAAGGACAAAAGATATAGGCCAGGTTAAACTTTTTTAAGGGGGAATGCTCCAGTTTCCTAAAATTTTTCCCAATGATAGAATTTATTTATATTTGTATGTTGAAATAACATGTCATTTCCAATTGAAAAATAAAATAAAAATGGATGGTCAGCGATCTTGTTTGAATTTTATAGGCATTTGTATCACATACCCCTAGATCGAACAAGAGCTGTCCGAAGACAGCGCGCTCGACTTTCTAAGTGCTGGACTTTCTAAGTTGCTAAGTATAAAGGGGGCATAACTCCAAATATAGTGGAGCAAGGGTCATGGGCCCTGATAGTAAGGTAGAGGGTGTGATGGTGAATAAGTATTCCAAGTTTGGGTTGAATCCCTTTGATAGTATGCAAGTTATTGATGTTTGAAAAAACTTTAACCTTTGTTGCAACGCCAACGCCAACGCCGACGCCAACGCCGACGCCAACGCCAACGCCAACGCCGACGCCCGGGTGACAGTATAAGCTCTCATTTTCTTCGAAAAGTCGAGCTAAAAAATGCACAATTTCTTGCACCTGTCCAAGGTCACTAAAATGCTAATAAAATGCTGTATATTTATTGTTTAGTCCCGAAAATGGATTTAAAGTAACGTCTTAGATTTAATAAGAACAGAAAACAAAAATATGTGCTATTATGAACACGTACATGTATAGAACAGCATGCTCACGTGTTCGGTTAGATCAACGAAGCTAGAGTGTTTTATGTCAAAATTTTCATATTTTTGGAAATATTTCAAGTTCTACATAATAGAATTTGATAAAACTCCCTCATTGTATTTAGCAACATGTCCTGGTAATAATTAAAAAAAGAAATGTATAGATCAGCGCACTTATTAGTGAATTAAAGCAATTTTTATCAGCTACACATGAATAAAACGACGCAAAACGGTGGTAACTGCATACATACTTACGACTGTCTTGCTCTAAGTAATAGATTTCCATCCTTAGGATATCAGTTTCGCATAATAAATACACTTTTACCGCCGAAAATGGTAAATTGTAATGATGTGTTATATTATTGAAAATATGGTAGCGAAACATATTGGTACGAAACATTTAATTTACTACAGAAATGACCGAGTGTTCCGAAAAACTGGAGCATTCCCCCTTAAAAGAAATTAAAACTAAAAGGTCAAGGTCATGGTCAAATGTGAACAGTGTTGGTAAGGATCAAGGCTGATTTTGTAAGAGGTCATGAAATACAGGCCAGTTTAAAGTTTTTTAAAAGTAGGTCAAACTCCAATGTCAAGGTCACAAGGTCATGGACAAATGCTAACAGTGTTGGTAGGTGGTGTCCATGTGTGAAATATCAATGCTGTATATGTAATAGGACATGAGATATAGGCAAGGTTGAAGTTTTTAAAAGTTGGTCAAACTTCAAGGTCAATGACACAAAGTTCAAGGTCATGGTCAAATGTGAAGGATGATGGTAGGAGGTGTCCATTTGTGAAATATCAAGGCTGTATGTGTAGAAGGACAAGATATAAAGGCCAGGTTAAAGTTTTTTAAAAGAAGGTAAAACTACAAGGTCAAGGTCAAAAGGTCATGCTCAAATGTGAACGGTGTTGGTAGGAGGTGTCTATGTGTGAAATATCAATGCTGATTGTGTTATTTAGGACATGAAATACAGGCCAGTTAAAAGGTGTTTTTTTTAAAGATGGGTCAAACTCCAAGATCAAGGTCACAAGGTCATGGACAAATGAGAATAGTGTTGGTAGGAGGTCTCCATGTGTGAAATATCAAGGCCGTATGTGTAACAGGGCATAAGATATAGGCCAGGTTAAACTTTTTTTAGGTCAGGTTAGTTTTTTTAAAAGTAGGTCAAACTCCAAGGTAAAGGTCACAAGGTCAAAGGTCATGGTCCAAAATGAAAGGTCTTGGTCCATGGCCAAAACATCCTGGCTAAAACGTCCTGGCCAAAACGTCCGTGGCCAAAACGTCCTACATTCGTTAGAAGTACCCACAGGTGAAATATCAGGGCTGTATCTCTAACAGGTTAGAATTTTGCGGACACCGACATCCGAGGGTATGACGATAGATCTCCAAAGACTTTCGTCCCGGGTAAGGCAAAAATTGACATGGACCTCTTTTTTGGAAGTTTCGAAGAATAAAATAGTTAATATTAGTAACCCCATCGGACATGTGTATCTTGAAATAAAACCATTGTATCGAAATGAAAGGCGATTTCAATTTGTAACTGTGTAAATCTTTTGTTTTAATCAAACGAAGTGTCGTCTGCTCAAGTGATTCGTATCATACCGTGCTAATCGATCAACTTTTTTAATTATTTTCCTTTAAACTTTAAGATCACCTAGCTGTATAGCCATACTGGTCACGGTGGGTAACCCACGTGACTTTTTGAAAGCGTCCACGCGGAAAAATCGTCCGCTTGAACAATGTATGTTTGTTTAATTTCTCAGCTTAATATACTCTATTGATTTTGATAAGATAAAGTGCACGGAACACGCCTTTTAGAGGGCTATTCCCAGCTCTAACTGACTCTGTTCCAAATCCAGTGGTTTCTTCAAACATTCGAGCCAAAGTGTTTGTAAGTGCAAAACGAAAGTAGGAAGCGTTCACGTGGACCGAAAAGAATTTTCGCTTGAATGTTTGAAGAAGCCACGAGATTCGGTGCAGAGTGAGTAACAAACGAGAATAGCCCTCTCAAATGCGCGTTCTGTGCACTTTAGTTCGTCAAAATAAATAGAGGATAAGCTGAGAAATTAAACAAAACACACCTTAAAGCGGACGATTATTTCGGTGTTAACGCTTCCCAAAAGTCACGCGGGTTGTCCACCGTGCTGGTGAGTAGGCCTATTTATTTTTTTCAAAAATGTATCGTTGTTGTATATCTGAACAAATGCGTAACTATATTTGTTGAAATAGCCTACTTTAAGTCGCCAATCAAGTGTACCCGGTGATATCACTAACAAGAGTTGTCCGCGGACAACGTAGCTCGCCTTTACGGGAGCTTGTCACAAAAACAGCTCTTTTTTTAAAAGAAGGTCAAACTCCAAGGTCAAGGTCACAAGGTTAAGAGCCATGGTCCAAAATGAAAGGTCTTGGCAGGAGATATCCATGTGTGGAATATCAAAGCTCTATCAATAATAGTCCATGAGATATAAATCAGGTTAAAGTTTCTCAAAAGTAGGTCAAACTCCAAGGTCAAGGTCACTAGGTCAAAGGTCATGGTCCCAAAGGTCTTGTCGAGATGTATCCATGTATGAAATATCAAGGCTGTATCTCTAATAGTGCCTGAGATATAGACCAGGTTAAAGTTTTTCAAGTGAAGACGGGACGGGACGCGACGCCGACGCCGACACTAGGGCTGTGACATTAGCTCCTCGGACATAAAGTCCCGGCTCGCTAAAAATTACAAAGCACCATTTATGGACCCCTTTCCATAAATATGACCTAACATCAATTTTATTACATCAATTTTGACAGTTCGTGAAAAGCCACTACAGTTAAATGTTGAATCCACTTCACGTGTTATAAAAGCGCACAAAATTTACAATAAAAATGAATAATATCAATGGTGGTGAACTAAAACAATTTTCGCTACAACAAGGTATAGATATTTTGCGTTTAAATGTGAGTTTATAGTTTTCTTTCTAATGACAATGAACTTGTTCTAAAAACAGACCGGGTTTACCGTTTTGTATTGACAAACTGTCGGTGTTGTTATAAAATCTCTTAAAGCTACTATTTCCCAGATTTGGACCCAAAATTTGTCAAAAACAAACGAAATGTACACTCTTTAAGCTTTATATGACCTGATTAAATGATTACGACAAACTATTGAAGCAACGACTCATTTTTTCGCAATTTGATACCAAATTCATGAAGCGATGTCGAAAGTAGGTCAAAAACAGTAGGACATGCGACTTTCTTAATGACGTCACAACATACATGATGACGTCATATTGAAATTCAAGTATGAATCTCGTTTGAATCATGGTCCGCGCTGTATGCGCATGCGTGACAGTTAAAAAATAAATTCAACCGCATCTGTGACGGGGTTGAATTTAGGTTAGGATTCTACCTAAATTCTGCTATCTCTCTTAAAATTTCGGCTCAATCTCTGTCTGAATCGCATATTTTTTACCATTCTGAGGTGGCCAACACAAAAGTTTTGCACATTTTTTCAAAAAAATTCATTTTTTTGCAATTAGACCATCTGTTCCCCCCCCCCTTTAACTACGACTCCGATAAAGACGTAGTTACGATATTTTATAACAACACCGACGGGATACATTGATCGCGAAAAAAAGTCCCTCGCTTTGGCCGAGTTCACCACCAGTGAATATTCTCAAGAATTGATTAGGGTCATTTTGGGTAACTTCGTACTCTCCGGTAACTTTGGACGTTACTATAAAACAAGATTGGTTGAATTCTACGTCCCACTCAACAGCTAAGACGGGAGACGGGGCCTCGGTTTAAAGTCCCATCCGAAAGACTGGAGAGGCGGGGGGTCGAACCAGCGATCCCTGTATTTCAAGTCCAGCGCGTCACCACTGCACCACCTCCGCCAAGGTATAACACAAAGCACAACATTAAAGGAGGACCAGCTAGGCTGTCGAAAATGCAAATGGCACAATAATTACAAACCAGAAATAACGTATGAAATTACCAACCTGAAGGGGTAGATCACTTATGTACATTTTTAGCACTCTTCAAGCTTTATTAAGTATTAAAATCCAAGTCAATTAATAGTCGATTAGTAAATAGATGGTTAAACAAAAAAAATAAAAAAAAAAATAATGATTGGCGAACTTGACCCAAAGGATCTTTCACAAAAACGTAAACCCAGAAAAGATAGGTTGGGCGAAGACATCTGCAATAGAGTAACTGCTTTTTAGATTAAGAATAGTCAGCCGGTAAATGACAAAAAAACATATTGTGAGAGAACGTATTGGTCCAAAACAGTATAGAGAAAATCCGGAGCATATACTCAGTTCCAAAAGAAAGTGTGCGCTTTTGGGTTTTACCTTTACCTTCATTTTCACAAAGTTAATGACAATTTAGGGAGTAAAAGTGAAATCATACTTCAGATTAGACCTTAAAGAAAATTGGCATCAAAACAGATGTCGATAGAATTGCTCATATCGCATACACAGAGTCAGATCATTATGGTGTTGATGGTGTTGAGATTTGCACTCCTTACAGCTTTTCCTGTGGATAGAGTTACAAGCTTATATGCCGTTGTAGGGTTTAGCCAGGCCTTCCGAGCCATTTCCACGTTAAAGCTTGAACTTTCTTGAAGACGTTACGTGTACGGCAACGTTAGTAATCGCTACGTTAGTAGTCTAGTGAATTGCCGTCGAACGGTGCAATAACGCTCTAAAGCGAATTTGTTTGCCTTTATGATGCCATACAAATGACCAAATGCTATTAAAACATAAATATCGTACACATTCAAATTTTCATAAGGTTTTTGTTTTCATCAGGTTCGGTCTTGCTCAGCAACGTTAATTGTAATAGCGAACAGTTTTCCCGCGTTCGTGAGCTAAAAATAGATTTCCGATGGGAATACCCCAGCAACGTTTGCCGGGTACCAGTCTAATATTTTGTTTATCGGTCAATGAATCGGACAATTTTTCGTAAGCGTGTTAGCAAAAAAAATATTATTTTCAAGCGCGATATTAGTCGATCATAGATAATGCAGGCGGGAACTAAAACTACGAAACATTGCGCCTATGCAACATGCAACATTGCTTCCAGATACGGAGACAGACCAGAAATGACAAACGTTTTTTCTTGAGATTCCTCAGCAGCTTAACCAGAAAAAACATCGAAAAGTCTGAAAGTAAAGTAGCTATGAACATGAAAATTCTCTGGTAGATAGATCTCACCAAGGAGAAGTGCAACGTACAAGGAGTTTGAGTTTATTGGGGTTTTACGCCGTTTTCAACTACCAGGGTCATATCGCGGCGACTGGAGCACCTAACCATGGATTCCTGGCGTTTCTCATACCAGTACTACCACAACACCCTTACCGAGCCCCCAGCTGCTCCCCCACATAGGTTCACGATATCAAACCACTGATGGGTGACTTTTTTGTCAGTAAGGGTATTTGCCGCGGCCGGGTATCGAACTCGTGACCTCTCGAATGAAAGGCAGATGCGCTACCAACTGCGCCATGGCCGCGGCCTGCAACGTACAAGGAAAATAACTCTATCTTGCCGATTTTGTGAGTTATTGCCCATTGTTGTAGTGAAAGCCTATGGGGTACAAATCACATTCAGCGCCGGTTTTGACGTCCCCAACACAAATTTCTTGGGAAAACATTGAGGCAAAAGAAGAAAATGATAATCGACAAAATCGGCAAGGCATGCACAGCAGACAAAATGGGTGTGAATAACTTCTTTGGATATTGATGATCATCCTACTTTTGCCTCAATATTTTCTCCGAGATAAAACACTAAAATATTCACATCCGTTTTGTCGTCTGCAGACTTTTTTTCAATTTAGCCCAACATGACATTATGTCGTTTTGGAAAGGGTAAGCGAGCACGCACGAGCGGCACGATGAAGTCAGGACATGTCCGTATGTGTAAACATTACTTGTCAACTGCTTATTTCATAGTTACCGATCTTAAAAAGTACACGACAGTGCAGCAACCTTCTCAACTCGGAATTAGAATGTTTCTCAACAAATGATTACAGCAATCAAGCTCTTAGAATGTTATCTCCGGCAAGTTGAACGTGGAAAATCTTCGCGAGATTCACAGCCATATTTGTACGATAAGGGATTCCCAATCTATTTTTAGACCAGTGAGGCATGACGATGACGTATTTGTTCACACGGAAAATCGAAGCCTATTCGTTTCACGCTAATGCACTATGTACAAATGTAATGAACATGTGATTTTATGCTACGATATGCCAAAAGGAGTGCAGCGAGTGTAATTTCTGATCGATAACTCATCCAGCGTGTGAGGCATATGTTAAACACTAAAAATGCAAAATCGCAACCAAGCCGAAAATTCGTGCGTGCGATGCGATTTCTTCATCAATTCATTGTTTGTCAATAGTCTTGAGATGTGTCGTACCAATTTTCCTTGCGGTAGACGGTATACTTTTCGAGATATTCAAAATTCAAAAGTGCACACTTTCTTTTGAAACTGAGTAGGCCTATATATTGACATCAACCCAAACAAATATCTATCAAAACTTTCTTAGAGAAAACCCAGATGTAAAAATCGGCCGGCGTCGTTTTGAGATATTAAAACCATTCTACGTCAAAATGCAAAAAGAAAAGATAAATTGCTTGTTTATGCAAACAACATGTTGAAATGACAAGCTTATTTAAAAAAGCAAAAGAAGTTCGACTTTCTTTACTTAAAGAAATGCCATTATTATTAAATGATTTTACAGTGTGGGAGAGTTTGTCAGACCTGGCAGATGAAACACTGTGTCCCCCCATTGGAATGAATGGAGAAACGATGTTTTACTTGTCATGTTTAATACGTGAATGTGATAAATGTTGTGTGCATCACATTAAGTTGATGGCTCAAGAGTTAGATAATACAAGCTCTTCTGTAAACTGGAATAGGTACGAATGAATATTCAGAAACCTGGAAAAGAGACCGAAATGGAAAGGTAATTAAAAAGCAACAGTTTGTTAACTTGAAAACGTCAATGAAAAAATTGTGGGACTACGTAAAAGTGGCCATTTCTACTTTTCCGTTGCACAATTTTTCCTGATTTTGGCAGAAAAAAACAACTGGAAAATATTATTGAAAATCTGCCAGAAGGTCATATTGTTATGATTCATGATTATTCTGAAGATTTCAAGTGCGAACTGCAAGACGAGATACAGTCCAATTATTTTTTCTAGAAATGAGGTATCGATTCATGTAACTGTTTTATTTCGTCACGAAGTAGAAGACTCATTTAAAACAAATAGAATAGTTATGGAATATGCATTTGTAATTTTTGACAGCAATACCCATGACAGAGATACCATTCATCACGCCCGGAAACTGTTGATAAATGACTATATCAAAGATAAACAAGAGATGTTTGTAAAACTTATATGCCCCCTCAAGGGCCTACATTTGATGTAGGACCTTGTCCAAGGTCAAGTTAACAAGGTCCAAGGTCAAGGTCAAATATGAAAGGTCTTGGTAGGAGGTGTCTATGTGTAAAAATATCAAAGCTGTATTATGTAAAAGTAAAATGAAACATAGGCCAGGTTAAAGTTTTCAAAAAGTAGGCCAAATGTCAAGGTCAATGTCATGGTCAAATGTGAAAGGTCTTGGTTGGAGGTGTCCATGTGTGAAATATCAAGGCTGTAGGTGTAAAAGGATATATGATATATATGCCTGGTTTAAGTTTTTTTTAAAAGTAGGTCAAAATCCAAGGTCAAGGTTGCAATATTCAAGGTCATGGACAAATGTGAAAGGTCTTGGTAGGAGGTGTCTATGTGTGAAATATCAAGGCTGGCTGTAGGTGTAATAGGACATAAGATAAAGGCTAGGTTAAAGATTTCTAAAAGTATGTAAAAAATCAAAGGTCAAAAGTATGTAAAAAATCAAAGGTCACGGTCATACAGGCCAAGGTCATGGTCAAATGTGAAAGGTCGTGGTAGGAGGTGTCCATGTGTAAAATATTGAGACTGTATAGGTAACAGGACATGAGATATAGGCCTTGTTTAAGTTTTTTAAAGGTAGGTCAAAATCCAAGGTCAAGGTCAAGGTCATGGTCAAAAGTGAAATATCTTGATTGGAAGTGACCACGTGTAAAATACCAAGGCTGTATATGTAAAATGACATGAAATATAGGCCAGGTTAATGTATTATTAAAGTAGGTCAAACACAAAGGTCAAGGTCACAAGGTCCAAGGTCATGGTTAAATGTGAAAGGTCTTGGTCGTAGGTGTCCATGTGTGAAATACCAAGGCTGTATGTGTAAAAGGACAAGATATACTAGTATCGGCCAGATTAAAGTTTTTTTAAGTAGGTCAAAGTCCAATATCAAGGTCACAAGGTCCAAGGTCATGGTCAAATGTGAAAGGTCTTGGTAAGATGAGTCCATGTGTGAAATACCAATGCTGTATATGTAATAGCACATAAGATATAGGCCCAGTTTATTTTTTTAAAAGTAGGTCAAACTCCAAGGTCAAGGCCACATGGTCCTTGGTCAGAGGTTTCCATGTGTCAAATATCAAGGCTGTATGTGTAAAAGGATATGATATATCAGCCAGGTTAAAGTTTTTTAAAAGTAGGTCAAACTCCAAGGTTAAAGTCACAGAGTCCAAGGTCATGGTCAATTGTGAAAGGTCTTGGTAAGATGTGTTCATGTGTGAAATATCAAGGCTGTGTTTGTAAAAGGTCATGAGATATATGCCGGGTTTATTTTTTTTAAAGTAGGTCAAACTCCAAGGTCAAGGTCACAAGGTCCAATGTCATGGTTAAATCTGAACGATGTTGATAGGCGGTATCTATGTGTGAGATAACAAGGCTGTATGTGTAAAAGGACATGAGATATAGGCAAGGTTAAGAATTCAGTGTAAAAATCAACAAAGGGCCATAACCCCAAGAATTTGATTGGCAGAGTTACGGTTCTTGTGCACTGCACCTCTCCATAACGAAATCTATTCACCTGTAAAGTTTCATGATTCTACCTTACATATTTTTTGAGTTTTGCTCCGGACAAGAATCAAGTTATAAACTCAACAAAGGGCAATAACTCAGAAAATTTGATCGGCAGAGTTACGGTTCTTGTGCACTGCACCTCTCAAAATGAGATCTATCCACCTCTTAAGTCTCATGACTCTACCTTACATACTTTTTGAGTTATGCTCCGGACAATAATCAAGTTTGAAAATCAACAAAGGGCAATTACTCCAAAAATATGATATACAGAGTTACGGTTTTTGTGCACTGCACCTCTCCATAATGAGATCTATCCACCTGTAAAATTTCATGATTCTACCTAACATATTTTTGAGTTATGCTCTGGTCAAAAATCAAGTTTGAAAATCAACAAAGGGCAATAACTCAAAAAAATTGATCAGCAGAGTTACGGTTCTTGTGCACTGTACCTCTCCATAATGAGATCTATCCACCTGTAAAGTTTCATGATTCTACCTAACATAGTTTTTGAGTCATGCTCCGGTCAAAAATCAAGTTTGAAAATCAACAAAGGGCAATAACTCAAAAAAATTGATCAGCAGAGTTACGGTTCTTGCGCACTGTACCTCTCCATAATGAGATCTATCCACCTGTAAAGTTTCATGATTGTACCTTACATACTTTTTGAGTTATGCTTCGGACAAGAATCAAGTTTTAAAATCAACAAAGGGCAATAACTCAAAAAATTTGATCGGTAGAGTTACGGTTCTTGTGCACTGCACCTCTCCATAATGAGATCTATCTACCTATGAAGTTTCATGATTCTACCTTTAATACTTTTCGAGTTATGCTCCGAACAAGGTTTGGTCTACGGACAGACCGACCGACCTACGGACCGACCGACCGACCGACCTTCCGACCGACCGACTGACCGACACTTGCAAAACAATATACCCCCATTTTCTTCGAAAGGGGGCATAATTAAACTATAATCTGAAATTTATTCATGAATTTACTGACGGGTGCAGCAAACAATACAAGTCTAAATTTTGAATGCGGGATGTGAGTTTTTCCGAGCGCAAATTTGGCTGTTTGACCCAAAGGAATAACGTCCTTTCAATTATTTTTTATAGTCTGTACCCACAGAACACACTTCCGGAGGCAAAGACGATGGGTTGATGGGAAATCAACATTGTATACATGAAAATTATTACTAAAATAGTCACAAATCGACATTATCAAAACCAGGCTCCCTAAATATGTGGAGAAAACAATGACGACGCACGTGCATTCAAAATACAGCGATAAAGAGCACGTGCATTCAACATTAAAACGCTTTTGGTTCGAGAGTATTGTTACCAAAACGCTTTAGGATTGAGAGTATGTTACTAAAAATAACAAATACTAAACGTTTGAGCGGCGTTTTAAGACTCCAAGGACGACTTTCGGAGGCTTTTGTGTGCGGGGGGGGGGGGGGGGTCTTGGATGAAATAACCTAATTACTTTGAAACCTCGCATGGGAAAGGCGAACAAGACGCCGCCGGTAGTCATATAAAAAATAAAGCGAACATGTCTGTTATCAGACAAGAATGCAAAATAGAAAACGGGAAAGACCTCTTCTTGTATCTGGATAAAAACTTCCGAAATCAAACTACATTCTCCTATTAACCCCGTAATGAACAAACGAAACTGAAACGTCGCTTGTTCTTTTATGCGAAAGACAGTCAAATAAATCGACAGAGATACGATGTAAAAGTTAAAGCCGTAAAAGGCAACAGAAAATTGCACTGTGTGTGTCCCGTACCTTACTCTCTTTTACACTGGCGGTGAACTCGGACAACGCGAGGAACGTTTTTCACGAATACAAGGTACAGATACTTCATTAGCATTTAATGCGCTTTTAAAAACCAGTTTTACTAGTTTGAGCATGTACGCAGCGATTTGCACGTGTTTATCCGCCCAAAACAATATGGACGAATCGGAAGGACACTTGGAGGCTATTTTAAGTTTTGTTATTTTATTTCTCTGACTGATTCTGAAGTTGGTATTACAATTCTTGGAGTTGAAGTTTTTTTGCGACGTGAAAATCGTAGTTAACGTTTTTTGAAGGGGACTTGTACGGTTTATTTATGATACTGTGAACATTTTCAATGGCTGTTAGAATTGCCATGACATTTGTCCTAACAATACAATGTGTATTCGGTGAAATATGGATAAATCGTTGATGTTGTTATAAAATACCGTAACTACAGCTTCAATAAAGTTGAGTTTTTGACGTTTTAGATTTACGCCGACGAAGCGCTAGTGTTTGTCTGAAAAAACGTCACTAGGTCTATATAAAGTAGATAAAATTTATTCTTTTTCAAAGACGAATTAATGGTATACACAAATCATTTCCAAAACAATATCTGGTATTGCAGCCCCCAATTAGAAGGCTTTCAGTACTGACCACCATATAGATAGTGCTTCGTTTGCCCGTCCGTTTTTTCACCCGTCCGTCAATTTGTCTGGCTGACTGCTCTAGATGTCAAAATACATTAATTTTATACTTTGAGAAGTTAAAATGTGTGTACTAAATAAGAAAACATGAAAGAAAAATGTTAAGAAAAAAGGAGCCAAATTATTTTCAGTATATATCTATTCTTCTTTTGATTCAATGATTTTCCAAACCCTTCTAATTGGGCGATACTGTTTCGGAAATACTTAATGTATATAATTGCTTCGTCTTTGAATAGGGATCAATTTTATCGAGAAAACAGTGATGTAATTTCGGACAAACGATGGCATTCCGTAAATGTAAATGTAAAACGTCGCAACTAGAGCTTGTTTGAAGCTGTAGTTACGACATCTTATACCAATACCGACGGTTTATAAAACAGAACCGATAACCAAGTCTATTTTTAGCACACAATTGATTGCCATTACCGATATCTCTTATTCATGTGTTCTTCCTATTGATAGGTAGGAAAAGTATCATTATCCTTTCCCGTGAGTGAAACATGTTAACCCTTTCCCAAACAATGATTTTGTGGGTGATGTACAATATTGTAAACGTGAATCTTACCTTTATGCACTTTCAGGAATTGTTACGGTAATAACAAGTATAGCAATAAATTGACAATTATTGAAAGTAAAAGATTAAATATGCATTTGTAATATTTTATTCATGTACCGTATGCAGTCAAGAAATGCGCACAGTTACCTTTTTCCGTTAAAGTATACTTTAGAATGCATGCCCGTAGGAAGCAATTCCATATGGGCCCTGTCTGGGCCAGTGTCTAATATTGGGGGGAGTAAATTAGATTTTCCATAAGTTTTAAATGTGAAATGATAAAAATTCGGCATTTTTGCCAACTATGAGGGGGGGGGGGGGGGGGGCTTAGTTCCCCTGTTCGTACGGGCCTGGGATGTGTGAAACATTGGATCCTCCTAGGATAAATGGTGATAATGGTGATGGCAAACATTTCAGTATAGATCTGGAAAAGTTCATTTAGGCTTTTGCGACTAACATGGATCCAGATCAGACTTTGCATGTGCACTGTCTGATCAAGATCCATCTTGTTATCATTTAATAGCTTATTCACGACCTGTACCAAATTTTTGTTGACATACAATGCAAATGAGCCAATATTTATTTTCGTGGAAATCTGACAAAAAATTTTCAATTTTTATTTTCGATTTCTTCTGTGATCTTTTGGTTCAGGATGAAAGTACTACATTTAAAGTAATGAGTAACGTTAACAGGAACGTTCTAATACACATGGAAATACTCGAGATCGTCTTTCATAAATCTATTGTCTTAATAAAATGTCCTCGCTGTAACAACCACACTTTCTTCAAGAAATTCGATTTGCAACCTTTAAGTTTATTTCAAAGTATGTTTTTTTTAAGGATAAGAAGCCAGACTGAAGAATTAATGTTCAAGTTGATTTTCAAAAATAAATTGTTTGACTTTTTTTCAATTTTGTATTGTATTTTCATAATTCAATTGGTAATTCTGTCTGTTTTAATGTAATAAAGCTTCTATCCAAGGAAAAATAACTGCACATATACTTAAGACACTAGGAATTGATATTCTCTTTGTATTTCAAACACAATAAAGTTAGCGAAACGCCTTTTTGTGAAATAATTTGCTGAGAATGCATCGTTACATCGAGGACATATTAGTTATTGCAAGGACAATGTACGCTATTTTAGGACTTAAACGGAAAAAAAAATTAATTTCACCCTTTTATTTAAACTTCAAATAATTGGGTTAAAAAAATAACCAATTTTACCATCAAAACACATCATTTTTATTAAACCATACTGTAATTTGTATCAAGATAAAGTCTTTGTTATTGGAATGACATTTACCATTACTGCGAGGACTTATATTTAATTTTATTTCCATTTCCTTCACTGTAATGACTGAAATATGGTCATTATGTATCAAAATCAATACAAATGTAAAATATATAAAAATTTAAATGTAAAAGTTTCTTTGTTAAACCCTTTCAAAAAACGGTAAAAATTAAAAAAACTTCTGATCAAATAAAATCGATTACCTCGGCTACTCAGATTCGCCCATTATTCTCGACCAACCCGACCTCTACAGTCTATTTGATCGAATGAACAGATGAAGCACAGATCGAGTTGATCGAGATTTGGTTGGGAGCCACTTGAGCAAAAGTCTATTTGATCGATATAAAGATGTTAATCCGATCACATCCGATCTCCAGATTTGATTGATTCCTGATCTGCTCAATCGCCTACCCGATCAATACACGATCGTATATCGATCAATTTTGTACCCAGTCTTACACGAATATTTTTGACAGTTAAAAATCTAGAAAGATAGTTCGATTACCAAGACCATTCCCGATCACAAATGGCGATCGAGTTCGATCGGTACTCGATCGCTAGATTCGGCTTTGTCGAGTTGTTTTGATAGGTAGTGGGAACCTAGCATAGATTATACAACTTAAAAGCTGTTCGAGACTACAAATATGAAGTTATGAACATTTATCTCGTGTACAATATAGATGAATGAATATCAAGGTAAACGGAGTCAAAGCTGATAATCAGCATTTACTTCTCTTACCTTAGTGTTGTCGCAAGAAATTTCTAAATGAGGAAGTCAAAACCAAGTCTTCATTGAGAAAAATGTGAAGACGTGAAGAAAGTTAACCAATTACAAATATGACGAAAAAGAAATAAAATGGATTTTTTAAAAAAAACTTTTCGTCAAACCGTAAATGCCACATTAGAAAAATGCGAACAGTAGAAAACATTCAGGGTATAGCAAATCGTTTATGAGGAGGGAAAAGTTTCGACCAGATTCCGACTGCACAGTTTGAGTTCGATCCTTTACGTAAGTCGCAGATGATTTCTTGTTGTTGTTGTTGTTGTTGTTCGTCTTCTTCTCTTATTCGGGATAAAATACTGTGATTGCAAGATTACATGCACAATTCGACTCAATACATGTAGCATCAGGAACTCCTTTACCATGACCACTCTCAAAAAAAAAAACAAGTAACATCTTCGAAGCCAATGGAACAAAGATACACAGATTCATATATCAAAAGAAATAGTGTATAATGTCTCTTCAATTTTGGGGAAATGTCATTTAAGTAACGATCGTTCAGAATTAATCTTGTCAATTAATCTAGAATTTTATCCTTCATACAACATTCCAAGGTGATTGACGAAAGATCTCAATTAGACTCGGGATAAAGTTTATCCATTTGGGACACAAAGAATCCATAAATGTACAAGGAGTCCTTGCAATAACGCTTCCAAGTCCGCTCCGTAACGCCTAATCAGTATACATTTTTGGCGACAGTAATTCTATTCTTTTCAGCTGAAATACTTCGCTTTCCTGTTATAGTTTAAGACAATAATTCATAAAGGCCTTAGCCACTTTGATAACAAGTTCATTTAAGACATAAAACTAATTTTGTCATTGCGATAACATTTTTTGTACTTCCAGTAACAAAACTGTCGTTATTGCGAGGACCGTTATTGCGAGGAAATTCGCGACCCTTCTCTTCAAATTGCACACAGGAATAATTAGAGAGAAAATATGTTGCATGCTGAAAACGATATGCTTCTACATCTGAATAAGTAAATCTATGCATTTTAAGATCTGAGCATTATAGTCTAGTTAATCGCCTTGTATAGAAAGCGAAAAATAAAGTCTACGCAGCCAACGGCCCATCTAATTTGCCTCGCAACTTCGAAACCAGGTATTGCTTTGACTTCATTTAAACATCATGACTTTGATGAGTGTTTCCACCTCCGTTTGGATTGTATTTAAAGAAAATCTAACCAAAAAGAGTTTGATTACGCACATGTAAGTTATTGCGAGGACTTTTCGTATAAAGAATCCAGGGACAGACATATATGGCAAAAAATCTTCGTCGTATTTATATTTTTTCAAAAGGGGCTGACACTATTTATAATTTAAGATATAAAACATTAATGAAATGAAGAAAAATCCGATTTTTTCCGATTATTTCATAAAAGAAATCATGTTGGAAATTTAAAATTATGCCCGGGGACAAGAGAAAATGGTCATTTTCCGGTATAAAAGTGCAATATTTTCAGAAATATTCCATCTGTGAGGCCCAGTAAAGTGTCTCTTTTGTTGGTAGTGATGGTCGTTACACGATGTACCTAAAAGAACATGTTTATGAAAAGTCATTTCTGAGAAAATGAGCCAGGACACCGATTTCCACGAAATAAAATATTGGCTCAAATAGATAAACATAACCAGTGATATCGTACTATTTTGTTCGGGCGATTAAGATTGACCCACATGATCTCAATATGCGCTTTGTACACTTGCAATCCGTTTATACCATTCAAAAATAATGATCGATAAAACTGATATTTTCGTGCGTATTATAAATCATATAGATCTACATACCTTAGAAACTTCCATTTGGGTGCATCCTTTAAAAAAAAAGACGGAAAGAGAAGTAAAGCAAAATGCCACGTGTATTGTTTACAAAAATCCGGATGTGCAATGAAGTATCTGTACCTTGTATTCGTGAAAAACGTTCCTCGCTTTGTCCGAGTTCACCACCAGTGTTTTAAGTACGATAGAATGAGCTCTGTTCTTGCGGGGCCATTTCACGTCTAATCTCGGATCCTTGGTGGGATTTCGGTATCCAATCGTTGCCAATAAACTGCAAAACAATTTCAATTTCTGATACAAGTTTTCATTGGCTGACGTTTCAAATTACTGGCTTCAGCAAAAAATAGAAGCGACGTAATGTATACGCAATGATCATGCAAGATAAAACTGACTGATTTTGATTCGATAATTCAAATGATGTGATATAATTACATTATGACGACCAAATAGGCTGTTGGTGTATCAAAAACGGCAGAGGTCATACTTGATGGTTAATCAATAGACCTCGGCTTTGGAGAGTACCCGTACCTGGAAAGCCGGGCAGTTTGTTTGTAAAAAAAATTACTTGTTACGGTCTGCCATGCATAAATTCAGGTTATCAAAACTGTTTGTACAAGAGATTGATTGAACCCTGGGAGAAACGTAACCTTGTATAATTTTGTAGATATTTCTTCATGGTGGATAACGTGACTGTTGGGAAGCGTTCACACTGTCGTTTCTTCAAACATTCTTAAAAGCGAAAGTGTTTTTTCGGTGTACGTGAACGCTTCCCACTTTCGTTTGTATCGAAAATACACTTTATCTCGTCACAATCCGTAAAATATAAGCAGGCGATTTTACCAGTGTGAACGCTTCCAAAAAGTCACATGGATTATCCACCGTGTGCTTGCTTTTACGAAATTTGCAAATTTTACTAGTACAAGCCTTAAGTTTTACGAACTAAGAATAAAATCCAGAGCCAGGGGCGAAATTTGAAAAGTGCCAGTAATAAGGTTATTTCATTTAAGACCCCCCCCCCGCACACAACAGCCTTCGAAAGTCGTCCTTGGAGTCTTAAAACGCCGCTCAAACGTTTAGTATTTGTTATTTTTAGTAACATACTCTCAATCCCAAAGCGTTTTAGTAACAATACTCTCGAACCCAAAGCGTTTTAATGTTGAATGCACGTGCTCTTTATCGCTGCATTTTGAATGCACATTGCGTCGTCATTGTTTTCTCCACATATTTAGGGAGCCTCGTTTTGATAATGTCGATTTGTGACTATTTTTAGTAATAATTTTCATGTATAAATGCTGATTTCCCATCTTTGCCTCCGGAAGTGTGTTCTTTGGGTACAGTCTAAAACATAAGTGAAAGGACCTATTTCCTAAACTGTGTGTTATATTTCCATTCCAAATACAAACATAAGCATTTTGTATGGTTTAGAATTTTTAATTAATGCATACTAATGGAACCATTTGACAAAAATGTTCTAAATTACCTCCCTTGCAAATGAATATAGAGTAAAATAATATTTGTAAATTATTTTCTTCTTGAAGCATAATCTTGAAATCCGACACGGTGAATTAACTTATGTGAAGTGTATTTACAGGTGTGTGCAATTTTATGCATTTCGTATGGCTAGAAAGTGGTGTTTTCATTCTCAGTCCGTAAACCTTAAATTTGTAGTATTGATGAAGAATAACTATCGACATGGAAAAAATAAATTGTGACTCTGAAAGTACTGATAGGTATAGCTCTGTCAGACAATTAAATATGTTGAACTAATTTATACAACCACCATAGTTAGATAGTTACTAAACACATTTATCAAATAGCAATAAATAAAATCAACAATAAAGAAAAAATCTAACTAGTTAAACAGGCAAGGACAAGAAAGTGATGGACTGCCATATTTCTTGTATAAATCGTAAAACAGCTTGATAGATGCTTAGCATTTTAATAGAACAATCATTAAACAGAACAATTATAAATCACACTATAAACAGTTCATTATTTAGTTCTATTGCTTTGATAGAACTTACAATAGTTTCCTCAAAATTTCAATCCCGATTGATATCAATTTAAAATTAATACAGGAAGACTGGATCATACAGAGGAAACATTATGTACAGTTATCAATTACAATAACATTTTATCAAAACCAACATTTAGTAATTGTTAGAGAAAGCCGGAATTGATCAGCCTCTCGATTTAATATATCATTGACATAAAGGTGAAGATTTCAGTCAGTATGGGTTTTTCCACGCTAAACTGATTCGCCTATATTGTCGCATAATATTTGGCAAGTAAGCCTACCCCCATGGGGTTTGAATCGTTAATTGGCATTATCACAGATGAAACCACCATGGATCCAGATCCGCCATTTGATAATTCGATGATACATTATTTTATTGTCTTTTTCTTTTATTCATAATTATATTTTAACTTGGTTTCTTCATCGTTTGTGGTAGATACCCATAAATGAAAGATAACTCGGCGGTGTAAATGCAAAACCTCGTTTGTCCATTTTTGAGATATTCTAAGTAAAATCTTGCGTGTCCAGTTAAGACAATTCTTGTAGGTTTTGAGATATTTTTACTGATCCCTGTCAATGACACATTATTTGTGAACAATGTGTCTTAATTTCAAGTAAACCCTTTGAGTCATGGAAAAGTTATCGCTCTTTTTCCTTCCCCTTTAAAATCCTCCAAAAACGAGATACGAGGTTTTGCGTTAACAATGACGATTATTGTTGAAATTAATCATCTTAGTTACTCTTTTTTTATTCCCAATAAAGTTTGGCTTTGAGTTTGGCCCTTCCCGGACTTATTTCATGTTTTGTCTGTGAGTTGCGAGAGACGTATCACACAACACTATGACACTTTCCAAAATGGCAACATGTTAGACTAGCCTACTCCAATTCGAAACGAGTAGTTGCAGGCGACATAGTTATTGTTTAGTTATATTCAAAAGTTTGCATGCTAGTGCATAGAGGCTATTAAGAAAAAAGGTTAAATTGCTTGTTATCGTCAATTCCTTTTTTTCTCTCAATGATTTTCCAGAACTATTTCATTCATCTTCGGCGTGAAAACCAGGTTTCACACCGTACAACCGGCTGTGTCGAAGACAGATGAGAGTCGTCGAAGACAGATTCGGCAACTGATGTCAGGTGCACGGTAGGTCAAATTAATTAATTCTTATAAATCAACGAAAGGATCTATGGTATTGTATAGTTGATAAATACACGTGCAAATGTTCATTTCTTCTACAAAATAAACCTTTCCGCGTGCCCCTCGCAAATAAGGCCACGGTCATTGATTATTTCGGAGGTTTCCCACAAAAGGTTACGAAATTTGACTTCGTGCTCGAATCTCTCAATATGTACCAGTTTAACTTGTACACGATTACAGTTTAACCATCCAACATATTTCGTCTAAATTTGAAGCCATAATTCCAAACAATAAACGAACTGTGTGTCCTGAAAGACGACATATAGTCCAAAAAATGTTGCCTCTCTGGACAGATTGCATTTTACGGAGTTGCTGGAGAAGACAGAGAGAAATATTTGATTGTAGACATATACAATAGTAGATTGTATACAATACCATAGATCCTTTCGTTGATTTATAAGAATTAGTTAATTTGACCTACCGTGCACCTGACATCAGTTGCCGAATCTGTCTTCGACGACTCTCATCTGTCTTCGACGCAGCCGGTTGTACGGTGTGGGTTTTGTTTGGGAGATGGCTGAATTAGTAATGACTGTTTTCTTTTTCTTGACATTGCATCATTTCTCCGAAAAATACATAGATCTATGAATTATTGTAAAATATTTCATGTAGATTTTCTTCTCTATATCTGTCTGTATAACCGTTTCCCAAACGACAAAATTATTTGGAGGTCCAATATGAAGGCTGCTGCAAACGTGAACAAGAGCTGTCCGAAGACAGCGCGCTCAACTTTCTAAGTTGCTTAGTATAAAGGGGGTATAACTCCAAATATATTGGAGCCAGGGTTATAGGCCCTGGTAGTAAGGTAGAGGGTGTGATGGTGAATAGGTATTCCAAGTTTGGGTTGAATCCCTTTGATAGTATGGAAGTTATTAATGTTTGAAAAAACTTTAATCTCTGTTGCAACGCCGACGCCGACGCCAACGCCAACGCCGACGCCGACGCCCGGGTGACAGTATAAGCTGTCATTCTCTTCGAAAAGTCGAGCTAAAAAATGACGTCGATAACGATTTGATTTGCGTAAAAGATAAACCGCAAAAAGTATAAAATCTTGATTGTCGGCATTTTCTCTTTTTGTCCTGATGTTTTCCAAAGTATCTTTTCAAGATCCATCAATAACAGGTCTTTTCCAAATATAAAAACTTTGGACTGTTCTTTTTAAAAGACGAAACACATAACAAAATGAATGTTTATAAATTTTGGACTTGTTTATAATGTGAAAATAATTCATCTAGTCAAAATTAGAAAATGCTGGTTACATAAATCTTCATCTTTTTACAAACCTTTCCCAAAAGAAATGGTCTTAAGTGTCAATATTTTGAAATTATCGGACATTTGGCAGTTTTAATTAACATGAATAAAAGTCGCGTTAACAAATTTTGTTTACACGACGTCAGACACTCACAAAACGTCGAATATACGCTAAAACGACGTTACATCAACTTGCGGAATAGCGTGCGATTGACGTCACGTCATCACAGTCATGACGTCACACAGACAATGGCCATTTTGGTTGGTGTCGACACGAGTCGTTAACCACAGGGATCAGAAATACCGCAACGTTTATTAGTAACTAAGCAAAATATCAGACTTTAAAAGGTAGAGCGCTAATGTCTGTTTTAATAGTTGATTTGTTTGTACACATGCCTATTGCTTACTACATTTCAGGATATTGTTCTTTAAAATCACCACCTTTTGAGAAAAAGAAGATTTTTTCAACCGTCCAAACTTTCTCTTTTAATTTTCCTAGGGGAAAACTTCGGACATCTGATTTTAAGCAACTGAAGCTCATACTTTAAGCACAAGCTTTGATGCATTGCATATTCCATTTCAAAATTGAATTTAATTTCATTTAACAAAAAAAGAGAAAAAATAGAAAGACAAGAGGACCATGATGGTCCTGTATCGCTCACCTGAGTTTGAGTTTGAGTTTATAGGGGTTTTACGCCGTTTTCAACTACCAGGGTCATATCGCGGCGGCTGGAGCACCTACCCATGGATTCCTGTTTTTCTCAAACCAGTACTACCACAACACCCTTACCGAGCCTCCAGCTGCTCGCCCACTTAGGTTAACGATTTCAAACCCATTGGTGGGTGACAATTGTGTCAGAAAGGGTATTCGCCGCGGCCGGGTATCGAACCCGGGACCTCTCGAATGAGGGTCAGATGCGCTACCAACTGCACTAAGGCCGCGGCCTCGTTCACCTGAACCAAGATGATATGAGCTACAGTTTAGTTAGAATTTATTAATATTTGCGGCTTTAAGACTGAAATAACCTCTGGTCAACAATATTGTGTGCAATTTTTGTCTTGATTGGTCACTATGTGTGGTTGTTAGAGTAAAAAAAAGTCAAAAACGGCAAATTTGTCAATATGAAGGACTCATAACTTGGCAAATTCTATTCTGATTATGCTTAAATTAAGATTCATCCAAAATCTTATGGTAATCAACATTATGGCCAAGCTTGATTGTCCAATATTTGTAGTTGTTAGGTTCGAAAACGGCAATTTCGTCAGATCCAAGGGCACACAACTCCCAACTTTTTTATCCAGTTGAAACGATTCAAACTCATCTAAGGTCGTATGGTCACCAACATTGTGTCCAAGTTTCTTCTTGATTGGTCAATAACTGTAGATGCTAGACAATAAACAAAGTCGAAAACAGGCAAAAACGACTATTTTGTCAAATTCAAAAGCACTTTACTCACGACTTTCTAGCCTGATCAGACTGAAAATCAAACTCATACAAGATGTTATGGTCACCAACAAAGCAAAAACGGTCAAAAACGGCAATTTTGAAACTTTCAAGGGCACATAACTTAATTTTTTTATTCAGTTGAAATCCAATTGAAAATCACATTCTGGTGTGATCCAAAGGTCACCAACATTATGATTAAGTTTTGTCCTAATTAATTGATATTTGTAGATGCCAGAGTGCAAACAAAGTAAAAAAACTGTCAAAAACAGCAATTTTGTAAAATTCAAGGGCACATAATTCCTGACTTTCTTGTCCAATCAAAGTGAAAATCACACTCAATACAGATATCATGGTCACCAACAGTTCCTTAAGTTTTGTCTTATTTGGTCTATAATTGTAGATGCTATAGTGTAAACAAAGACGAAAACGGAAATTTTGTCAAATTCAAGGGCACATAACTCATGACATTCTATTCCGATCAAACTGAAAATCGAAATCATCTAAGTTCTAATGGTTACCAACGTTTTGTCCAACTTTTGTTTTGATTGACAAATATTTGTAGATGCCAGAAAGTAAACAAAGTCAAAACTAGCTATTTTGATGTTCAAGGGCACATAACTCTGGACTTCCAGGTCCGATCAGGCCAATAATCGAACTCATTCGAGAACTTATGACCTCATTTGTTTGACCAAGTTTGATCAAGATTGTCCAACTTTTGTGGATGCTAGAGTGTAAACACAAAATTGTCGACAGACAGAGGGACAGACAGACGGACGGACGGACGGACGGACGACGGACAATGAGTGACCAAAATAGCTCACCTTGAGCACTTCGTGCTCAGGTGAGCTAAAAAAACAATTTCAAATTCACCCGAGTACCTACCAGAAAAGCTCAGTCGGCAGTGACTCGACCTGAAGACATGGAGGTCTCTGGTTCGGGCCCTCACCGCTGTTCAGTATGCAGCCAGTGTCGTGATTGAAAGTGGTGTGAGTACTGGTATGGGTAAGCCAGGAAAGCGCATTAGGTGCGCTGGCCACCATGGTGACTATGAATGAAAGATTGTTAAGTTTGAGTTTATTGAGGTTTTACGCAGTTTTCAACTGGCTGGGTCGTATCTCGAAGGCTGGAGCATCAACCGACGGATTCCTGTTGTTTCTCAAACCAGTACAACCACAACACCCTTATCGAGCCTCAAGCTGCTCGCCAACTTAGGTTAACGTTTTAAACCCATTGGTGAAAGATTGTTAAAACGGCGCTACAAACAAACAAATCAAATTCACCTGACATTTTTTGTTTTGTTTTGTTGTTTTTTTTGTTTTGTTTTGTTTTTGTTTTTGTTTTTAATCTCTGGTAGGCTATTGTTATTTAAAACATTTTGTATTATTTCCAGAAGGAAATGCTACCACAAACCCACCCACTTTTACTTCTACTGGCATGGGTACTTACTGGTGGGCAAAGTGTTATTTTGAGAAAGCGCATGCTAATGACTGTCGATTTACATGAGCTCTACAACCATGAATGGGCTTATGATCATCCTAAGATTTTTAAGCCACGTTCCCATTGCCGACCAAATTAACTCGATCGCCTCAATTCCCCGATCATACCCGATTAAACTCGATCAAATGTATTTACACGACTTCTTCTTTATTTCTTGTCGATTTATTCCTGATCATTTTTGCCGACCACGCTCGATCTTCCCGATCACTTATGCCGACCAAGCTCGATCAGTACTCGATCGCTTGATCGAGCTTGATCGAGTTGATTTGGTCGACAATGGGGAACGCGCCTTTAGGGATACAGTGTGCTCTGTACCTGCGCAATTAGATGCACTGTGTTTATTTTTGGAGCAGATGAAGGGAAACGATCTAGTATTATTTGTCTTGCGTCGCAATATGGAGAAGAAATGCTCAGCTAATTTTTATATGTTGAAATTGGTAGATGAAGTAAAGATGTAGATCTACTCCTTGTAAAATATGTTTTTTCATGATTTATAGACATTTCAATTTGAATACCACACTGCTGAATGTGTGGCAAGGGATTTAAGAAATAAGCAAGGGAAGAACTACGGATTTATTGTTCAGAGTTGACAACGGACGCGTCAAATTCCGGCTTCTGCTACCATTCCAGCATGACTACTGCGAGTGACTACTTTCAAAACGGAGAATTTAAAATTGAACTCAAATGAAGTTTTACGCCGTTTTCAACAATTCAGTTATATCACGACCACTGTTCACTTATTAATGGTCCCTGGGTTGCTAACCAATACTAGGCTAGGAATTGCCTTGCTCAAGGACACTCCCCCATGACCAGTGCACAATACAGTGAAAAACAGACCAATACGAGAAGACACGGACGATTCTGGAGCGAATCCGTAGCTTTTCCGTGGCCATCTTCCGTAAATGTGCCACTTCACTTTTAATGACTCCGTATTCCTCAGCCGTCCGGTGACAGTTATTTAAATTTCGAACCCTACCAGCCTATCGTTAATCCATTACTAAACAGAAAAAATAGGGTTATCCATTTGAAAACTGCTGCAGACGACAGAGTAAATTATATCAAGGGTGGAAAAGGTGTATGCATAGAAAATATTGAGACAAAAGAGAAAATGCTGATCATCAGGTATACAAGTATGCATACTATGGAAAATGAAACATTAAGTAATATTGAGACAAAAGAAAAAAATGCACATCATCAAGTATTGTTGAACCAAAGTTACCTTGCGCTGTGAATATTTATAAACAAACGTCATCGGCTAATTCCGTAAGTCAATAAGAGATTTTTCGTGTTCTTATATAGAAAAGTATGCTATAGTTAGGGAGGTCACACTTTTTCCCAAAAATATCCCAGCCCCTACAAAATATATACCAGCTTACAGAGAATATTGAGAGAAACATAAATCTGGTTGAATTGTGAAAATCGGACATTGCGTTATGGAATTATGCTTATTCAGATTTTTACAAAGGGGAGATAATTCTGCCGAATTACGTTAGTGTTTATTTTTCAAAGAACTCCAACAAATTATATATCATTTTCAAGGTACGAATTAGAGGAACTCAAAACTGCTTACGTTTTTAAAATCGGACATTTAATAAAATAGTTATACCCTTTTGAAGTTTTACAAAGGATGAAATTATTCTACCAAACAATTTAGTTCTTCAATTTCTACCCAACAACAATTATATAAATATTTGTTACATTATTTCAACCCTTCCCAGAACAAGACATTATTTTCACGATCATATATGAAAAGGTTTTGGAAAACATTGAGACAAAAGAAGAACATGCTGATAACCAACATTTTCTCCCTTTGCATAAATATTTTCCGTGCTTCGTTGTGTGCATATCATTTCCGTGTCATTGCCTCCGATATAAACAAGATTTTACGACATATAAAATAAGAATTTCAAAGAAAAAAAAGCTTTCAAGTGATCGATTATTAACGTTATATCTCTGGTTCGTGAAGAAATATGCTTTCAAAACATTGACCCAAAAGAGCACCATGCATTTGAAGATGTCCATTTTGCCAACCTCTAAATTCAATTTAATTTTTAGTTGCCTCATTCTTTCCCGAACAAGACCTGGTTAGACCTAGTTTTGACGTCCTGAACGAATTTTATTGAAGGTGAAAAGATTGAGGCGAAATAATCTTATTTTCTTTTACACTAATTCTGTCGCCTGTCACAGCTTTCGAGTTGGATGACCATTAAGTTTTACTGTTTGGGAAAGGGTTAAATGGATGTTTAGAAAGTCCATGAGAAACTCCGATTTTATAAATCCCTTTGGACTGAGCACGAAGTACTCAAGATGAGCTATTGTGGTCACTCACCGTCCGTCCGTCCGTCTGTTCGCCCATAATTCCTTGAAACACCTCATACTCCTAAACCATTTGGCCGATTTTGACAAAACTTTACAGGAATGTTCCTTTGATGACCATATTCAAAGAATGTTTGCGATCTTTTGATTCGTCAAAAAATATGGGCGTGGCACGGCAAGGCTTATCGAACTTTGAGAAATCATGATATCATTCTGAACAAATCAACCATTCGGCCAATTTCAACTAAACTTTGCAAGAATGTTCTTTGAGTCACTGTCGTCAACATTTATGAATAAATATAGGATAAATGGAGTTTAGACAGAAATTATCGATAAATCACGGGGAATTGAAAAACACTTCCCATTGTTAAAGCCTTTGCGCTTGAATGCGCTAAGCTAAAAGCACAAGATGTTTTATTATTTGAATAGATAGGATGTTGAAGAACATATATAGGCTTTTCTAGGCTTTTCTGCCGCTTAGTTCTTGTCATTTGAAAGCGAGTAAAATGACCTATTTTGAATACCTAAACATCGACTCATAATTCATCGATTTATCATATTAACATACACGGATGAATAGATCTATTTTCCCTCTTTGATTTGATATAAGATTTATGAAAATCTGTTAAGAAATGGCAGTGCCAAAGCAATTTTATCACACATACCCACGCCTCCTTCTAAGGTAACGACCGAGTTCAAACAAAGAAACGCAGAGTTGACCCACTTTTTCAAATAGAGATTTAACACGAAAAGAACGTGTATAAGGTAAAAGTATTTTATCATAATAAAATATAACTATTTAGCTTTAAGTTTTTACACACTTTTTGGCATTTTAATGTGTTATTTAGGCTGAAAATGCCGTTTGTAAATTACTCGTTTTTACATAGAATCAGATAGAGGCAGTATTTTTAAAACGAGACTGTGACCACACTACTATAGTTCTAACGTTTCAATAGCTCAGTTGGTTAAAGAGTAAGTTCGCTATGTGCGCTATGACCTTTGGCGCATAGGTTCGAACCCTACCGTATCCTTATACTTTTTGTGATATTTTTTAAATCATATTTAAAAGTTTGATATTCCCGAGATAATCGTGATCGAATAAGTAAGCGAATCTTGTACTGCACGATACTTTTACATGTACGAATTTACCCGTGTTCAGTTGTTACATAGCATTTTTACTTAGAAGATGAGAAAACCGCGATATTTCCAAATTACTGTAAAACAAAAGCAAAAAATACAAAAAAAAGGATTTCCATCCAAATGAACAATATAATTGCAAACCAAATCAATTGCTCAATATGATATACTATAACATAATTGTGAATAAATATCTAAAGAAAAGGTAGGCAGTTGTCGGGAGTCGAACCCAGGAATGCATCTTCAAACAGCACGAGAGTCAGGTGCCTTAAAGTGACATTTCAGAATTTTTTGTCATGAATATTACTTTTATTTTTATCTGAAAGAGCATATTTCCTTATGAAAATTCTGAAAATTTGAAGCCAAAATATTTCGCCGTTTACGAGAAATTCAAATTTTTGTGTTGAAATTGAACAAATTGTTGTGGACAACAGTTCGGATTTATATGCAATTTATCGATTATGTCTCAACTTTAAATGCGTGTTTCTCGCTTATTGGCAACAACTTAAAAAAACTAATAGTATTTATACTCATTAGAATAACCAATCTTGGCATCAAGACATACTTAAAAAAAAATTGAAATTGGAATGAAGTGTCCCTTTAACCTCTCGGCCAATACACGGTTATTCAAACATGGTATTAGAATTATTTAAATCCTCTAAACCGAGATATGTAAACATGTTATGGAAACAAAATAAGTTCGAATCATGGAAATTCTGCAACCTGATTGGTCAATATCCTTCCGAATACTAATGAGCGCACGGTAACTTTGGTTCGACAATATAAACTGACACGATTTAAAAACGCAAAACGTACTTTTACAAATGGTATCTCCTGCATCTTACAAAACCGATGTATAGCCATTTAAAAGTGTAAATGTTACAATTGTTAACATAACAGGACAGAAAATGACCTTTAAAGCCACGAATAATGCTTGAATGGACGTCAGATTATGTCAAAATGCACGTTGAGCCAAGAGCCTGGTATTGAACATCGACGACAGCGAACCCAGTGTTTTCACAGGCAATTTATCGCCCTGTCGCGATGTATAGGCCGCCCGCGATTACCAACCATAGAATTTGCTGTAGACTGAGCTGTCACAAATCTATTGCGTTAGTGACGTTGACGTATACAACTATGTTGACGTACAATTGTTACACGCAGCTGACCGGGACGTGGGTGGTCTGTAAATCTTCCTGTGTCGTTTATACGTTTCATAAACCTTGGAACCGTCGATTCGGCTACATTAAAGCGTCTAGCTACCTTCATTTGCGAAACACGACAAACCAGAAGCCAAAAAACTAAGTTCCTTTTTCGAAAAGTAGGCCTCAGCATTTTATACACAATTTTCTTTCGTTGTTCTCGTATGTTTTCAATAAGTAAATCAAAGTGGCAGTTTGTACACAAAAAAATCTTAGTGATTTAACACGTGGTCTGAATGCACGAGACACACGAGCATTTAGTGATGGGCGATTCAGATGTCCGTATAGTTTACAGAAAACACAACAAAATCGCTGGGGCGTGAAGCGTATACATTGTCTCATACATGTACCCAAATATGGTGCCAATCGAGGCAATAGGAAAGGGATGGTTAATGAAAACGTGTTTTGCGTTTTTAAATCGCGTCAGTTTACTATAAATAAACCATGACCTCTGGACAGACGAGTCAAACTGAACAGGTAAACCAGGTATGTAAACGTCGTGGTTTTAAGAAGGCGTTTACCGTTAGATGTAATCACAACACCCCTCTCACGCAGGACAGTCAATAGTTAAAAGTACATTTGAGTCTCAATGTTGATGGTATAAATGGACATCGAGTCGTGAGCCTCGGCGAAAGGTTACGGTATATTCCAATACATGTAAATAGGGAGGAGTGCATAATTTCCACTGAGTAAAAGCGAACAATGTCCGGTATTGCGTGCTGTCCGCGATGCCGTGTGAGTTCAGTAGCTGTATCCAGATAGTAATTCGTCGATTTATTACAGGGAGACGGGTTCGGGTCACATATTTTTATAATTCGAAATCCCTCTTCCCCCGTCAATTTGGACTCGGTGATCTTTGATCATTCACAGGTCGTTGTCTATCTATACCACTTTTTTTTATAGTATGCATACTATGGAAAATAAACAATCAAGTAATTGTAAACATTGCAATGTATTGTCCAGCAAGATTAACCCGGGACAACTTAATTTTGTGCGCTAAGTCCGTTAGTTGAGCGTCTTAACAAAACATTGCCGAAGTGGGGTCATTACATATGCAGATGTCCCGGGTTAATCTTGCTGGACAATACCTACATATGTAATGACCCCACTTCGGCATTGTTTTGTTTAGACGCTCAACGAACGGACTTTGCGCACGAAAATTAAGTTGTCCCGGGTTAATCTTGCTGGACAATACCGGCCGAAAATGACAGTGACGTAGGCTAATGTTTACTACTTGACAACCAATCAACTCTGTTCGTATTTATAACGGTACAAATCAGACGAATTGATTGGTTTTGCAGCAGTAAACATCAGCCTACGCCACTGTCATTTTCGGCTGGGACTATTGTATATCAAATTTCACGGTGGAGATTGTGCATCATGGGATGGATAACGAATACGGACAAAATAATCTCGATTCTGGTAAGATAGATTTTTTGCAATAACTTCCTTATTTGTGCGTCAATTTTCATGCAGTTTGTTGCATGTACCCCGCCTTACAGAGCTCTTTTCATCGGATGTATAACATTTTAGATAACTCGAGGTACTTTTTCCACAATATTGTCCCAACCGACCAGAAAGCGAAATGGTAACGACTACGGCCAAATTAACCATGCTTAAGGTAAGAAATTGTGCAATAATTTTCTTATTTCTGTGTCAATTTTTATGCAGTTTGTTGCATGTACTCCGTCTTTCTGGGCCCTTATCTCAGATGTATTACTTATCTGGAAACTCCTTGTACTTTTCTCAAAAATCGTTCCCAACCGACTAGGGAAAATGACCTGTTTTTTTGTCGTTTTTCGGTTGGGATCAATTTTTGGACAAAGTACAAAGATTCTACAAACAAGTCATATATCTGAGGAAAGAGCTCAGTAATGCGGGGTACATGCAACAAACCGCTCGAAAGTTGACACAGAAATAAGAAAATTATTGCACAATTTCTTACCCGAAGCGAGGCAAATTTGTCCGTATTCGTTATCCATCCCATCATGCACAATCTCCACCGTTTAAGAAAGTTTTATTTGTCTTATTACGGATTTCATTTGACCTGACACTGACCTTTATTCAAAATGTGTTATTATTTCGCATGTAGCGTAACATTCTTCAAAAAGACTTGTATCATAGTACACAGATATAACAGGTAAACAAGAATTGACTTGATTTATTGTGGGTTTACGCCGTTTTAAACTACTGATGTCATATCGCGGCGGCTGGAGCACCTAACCGTGGGTTCCTGGTATATCTCTCACGGTACCAGTACCACCACAATGTCCAAACCGAGCCTCCAGATGCTCTCTCACATAGATGATTCACACCCATTGGTGAGAGACAATTGACGTTTGTCAAATATCAGAATAGATACTGGCCGAGCCGGGGTTTGAACTCGTGACCCCTGGATTGACAGACCCCGACGTAACCGACTGAGCTATCCGTGCTCGGCAGGTAAACAAGAAACAAGAGTTATCCGCGGACAACGTAGCTCGCCAATACAACAGCTTGTCACAAAAAAGGAGTGCAAGGTCAAAGGTCTAGGTCATTGGGTCAAAAGCTCATGGTCTCAAGGTCTTTGAGGAAAACATTGAGACAAAAGAAGAAAATGCTGGTAACCAGCATAAAGGTCATGGCATGAAGTATCCGTGTGTGGAATATCAAGGCTCTATCTAAAATAGTTCATGAGATATAGGCCAGGTTAAAGTGGTTTAAAAGTAGGTCAAGCTCCAAGGTCAATTTAATTTATTGGGGTTTTACGCCGTTTTCAACTACTAAGGTCATATCGCGGCGGCTGGAGCACCTAACCATGGATTCCTGGCGTTTTTATACCAGTACTACCACAGCACCCTTACTGAACCTCAAGCTGCTCCCCCACATATGTTCACGATATCAAACCATTGATGGCTGACATTTTTGTCTGTAAGGGTATTTGCCGCGACCGGGTATCGAACCCGGGACCCCTCGAATGAGGGGCAGATGCGCTACCAACTGCGCCATGGCCGCGGCCTCTCCAAGGTCAAGGTCACTAGTTCAAAGGTCATGGTCCCAAATGAAAGGTCTCGGTGAGAAGCATCAATGTGTGAGATATTAAGGCTGTATCTCTAATAGTCCCCGAGATATAGACTAGATTAAAGTTCTTGAAGACGCGACGCGACGCCGACACTAGGGTTGTTACATTAGCTCCCCGGACAAAAATACTGAATTGTTATTTTAAAAAAGCCCATATGTTAGATTTATAATAACAAAAGCTAAAGCTGCGACATGTGAAATGAAATAATTATGTAATACTTTGTACCATCACATGAAATGTGCATTAAACATGCTTAATTGAAATCCATTCGGTAGTTTTTGAGAAGATCTTTAAAGAAAAAGTTTCCGAACGCACGGACGCACTGACGGACGCACGACGGACACACCACCATGACAAAAGCCCGCTGGCCCGAAAGGCCAGTGAAGCTAAAAATCGTTGGCACTCACGCGGTTTATTGTTATGTTTTGATAAGCAGTGCATGTTGTTATAAAATCTCGTACCTACGGCTTGATTCAAGCCGTAGTTACGAGATTTTCTTACAACACACATGACATGCTATTTGTTTGTCCGAATTTACGTCACCGTTAAATTGATAAAATCGTTCCCTATTTGACAAAATAAATGCCTACCTGTACACCAATGATTCTAAACACTACTCATGACGTTGTGGCCGGTTACAGAAAAATTGCCTCGTGAGCTCATGAATGTCTCGTGCAAATTATGCTAATTGGTAGAAAGCCCGCGAAAGGTTCTACACACGGTCCGCCCCGTTCAGACTTAACCCTTTACAAAAAAATAGTATTATGTGTTTGTCCAACTAAAGCTGTTGCAGACGACCAAATGGTTGATAATAAAGAAAACATCGAAAACATCGAAGCAAAAGGAGAAATTGTCGATTTTTAGTGTACAGGTAGGCATTTATTTTGTCAAATAGGGAACGATTTTATCCATTTAACCGTGACGTAAATTTGGAGACTAGATTCAAGCCGTAGGTACGATATTTATAACAATACGCACTGCTAATCAAAACATAACTGTAAACCGAGTTTGTTTTTTTTTTTGTTTTTTTTTGGCACAAAATTCATTGCCATTGGGGATTTTCATTTCTTCTTTTCCAATCAAGCTCTCATTTTAGTCGTCAGTTTTCTTGGTTCTAAAAGACAAAGGAAGGCTTCTGAAACTACCACGTGAGTGCCAACGATTTAAAGCTTCACTGGCCTTTTAGTCCAGCGGGCTATTGTCATGGCGGTGTGTTCGTCATGCGTCCGTCAGTGTGTCCGTGCGTCCGTAAACCTTTTCTTTAAAAATCTTCTTCTCAAAAACCAATGAATGGATTTTAACTAAACTTCACAGGAATGATCCTTGGGTGGTCCTTCTCAGATTCCTTCAAAGAATTTGGATTGAACCAGAAAAAAACCGAATTATCTGCCTTTGAATTTCAAAAATAGCTGGTCTTGACTTTGTTTTTACTAGATATAAATATAGACCAATCAAGAGATAACTTAAACAGAATGGTTATGACAATAATATCCTGCCTGGGTGTAATTTTCAGCTTGGTCAGAATCGTACATCATGAGTTATGTACCCTTGAACTTGACAAAATTGCCCCTTTCAACTTTGTTCTAATTCTAACAACCATAAATGTTAACAAATCAAGATGGCACTTGGACAATATCTTGTTGACAACAAGATCTTGCTTATGTGTAATTTTCAGCATTATCACTCTGTTATAGTATGTAAATATTGACCTGAACCCGATGAATATACAATGAGTAATTGTGACACGGAATAGAGTCTTTTCATTTAAGTTTTAGTCCGTACCCGCAGAACACTTTCGATAGTCAGAGTCTTCTCTGATGAAAATTCGCTCGTTGATATTTGGATGTCGTTATTTACAACAGAGCGCTGTCCCATTCAAAAACAAAAGAGTTTATTGGGGTTTTACGCCGTTTTTCAACTACCAAGGTCATATCGCGGTGGCTGGAGCACCTACCCATGGATTCCTGTTGTTTCTCAAACCGGTACTACCACAACACCCTTACCGAGCCTCCAGCTGCTCGCCCACTTAGGTTAACGATTTCAAACCCATTGGTGAGTGACAATTTTGTCAGAAAGTCAAAAACAAAAGAAAAGTCCGACACAGCGACAGGGACAGGGACAGCGCTCTGATGTACGTAAATAGCGACATCCAAATATCAAAGAGCGAATTTTCATCAGAGAAGACTCGGGTTAACTTCCGGAGGCAATCAATGGGTTTATGGGAAATTAACATTGTATACATGAGAATTGTTACTAAAAATAGTAACAAATCGACATTATCAAAACGAGGCTCCCAAAAATGCGGAGAAAACATTGACGACGCACGTGCATTCAATATATAGCGATAAAGCGGAACAAAAACTATAAAATTGAATGAATTCGTTAATAGCCGTTAAGAGCCGAGCCCGGATAGCTCAGTCGGTTACGTCGAAGTATGTCAATCCAGAGGTCACGAGTTTGAACCCCGGCTCGGCCAGTATCCATTCTGACATTTGAGAAAAGTCAATTGTCTCTCACCAATGGGTGTGAATCGTCTATGTGAGAGAGCAGCTGGAGGCTCGGTTTGGATATTGTGGTGATACTGGTGAGAGAAATACCAGGAACTCACGGTGAGGTGCTCCAGTCACCGCGATGTGACCTCAGTAGTTGAAAACGGCGTAAAACCCCAATAAATCAAATCAAATCAAATAGCCGTTAAGATGATTATTTTATTGGATTTACTGTCAACCGTTCCCCGTTTAAAATTTTCGCCTTTTTCCTCTAAGGACGACTTCCGGAGGCTGTTGTGTGTGTGTGGGGGGGGGGGGGGGGATCTTAGAGGAAACTTGTTATCAAAACTGGCCAGCACTCCCCACTGTCGAGCAGAGTCGGTAGTTTCTATAAGCATTTGGACTTTGTATTCTGCACGTGCTGCGCGTGTCAATATACGCCGGAGAGTGATAATTTCGCATCACAGTAAGCCTCTCTTACAACCCGTCGTGCGTCTTTTAAAGTTGTACGTTTTAAAACTACAAAATCGTAAGAGCGCCTCAAAATATCTGGTCGATTCTTTGCTGCGTGCATTCAGCGTCGTGGTTGCGTCCACCAAAATCGTACGTTGCACGTGCATGCATCGCACGTACGTTTTAGACGCAGACCGCACGCAGACAGCACGCAGGAGCACGTACGACCGGTTGTAAAGCCTCTCTTACAACCCGTCGTGCGTCTTTTTAAATCGTACGTTTTTAAACGCTGCAAAATCGCACGATTTGTAAAGACGCACGGCGGGTTGTAAGAGCGCCTCATAAGAATTGTCCGGTCAATTCTTTGCTGCGTGCAGTCTGCGTCGTGGTTGCGTCCACAAAAATCGTACGTTGCACTTGCGTGCATCGCACGACTAAAGACGCAGACCGCACGCAGACCGCACGCAGGAGCACGTACGACCGGTTGTAAGAGAGGCTTAAGAGAGGCTTTCTCATTACATATTCAATAGATTCAGGTCAATATCTACGGAGTATACACTTTGTCTATGGAGATACTCAAGCCTTCCAGGGCTCCTTAGTTTACAATTTATATTATGTGAGTCCTGGGACTCACTAGGCTGAAAAAATATGAGTCCCAAGACTTGCCAGGCTCGAAAGGAATGAAGAATGACAGATGGTAATAGTGGATTATACACTTAAAGACACTTCTAACGCAACACTTACCTTTTTATAGATAAATTAGAAATATTATAAACCAGTTTTCATCAAATTTTAGACAAATTTAATTCATTCATATTGGCTTAATATCTGAAATTGGCAGAAAGAAACATTGAGTAGAAGTTAAAAAATTTGCTTTTCATGTAAAAGATCTATGACTAGAAAACGAAAAGTCGCAAAAAACGTGCAAGCTGATAACGTAAATTCATGTTATTCATGTAACAGCAGTAAAGTTTATGACATACAGCTAACATTGTTTGTTTGCCAGGGTTCCAGATGACATGAATGCATCCTTTCTCATTGAGAATGCATACATTTATGGTGAATCTTTGCGGGATGGTTCTTCGCTCGTCCCTATTTAGTACCTGTTCCAGTTGTTGAACAATCTTGAAAGAAATAGGTGGAAATCTAATCTCTGGTAACACATGATGATTTCGTGCTATGCTGACAAATGCAAAACATTATTTCTGAAACAAAATATGTGCACATGAATTTTTGTATTTTTGTCGCACGTGAAAGCATGTTATCAGATATTACGAAGCAAGAGTTTGAAGAGTGGGGCTGCTTTGATGCTATTGAATTCTGCAATCACCTGGGGCTTTGTGACTTTTCATATTTGAATCTTGGTAGAAAACCTTATTTTTTTGTTTGGATCAATTGATTTAGATGAAATTTATATAAAACATGTAAATGTTATTGATTTATGTTCGCTGAAAATGTCCTAAAATATACTTTTCTATTTATTTGTTTATTATGAGAAATGTAAGTGTTGCGTTGAAAGTGTCTTTAAAGGTGCAGTCACACTACAGCGTATGAGGCCAACGTATGAATAACGTATGGATTTTTGGGACATACGCTGGTATACGCTGAAATATGCTATAGATACGCTACGGGTACGTTGTTATACGTTACTCATACGCTAGGGAACGTCGGTCTACGATGATGTACGCTGAGGGCAAAAATAATAATTGAACATGCACAAACATTTTCAGCGTATGTCAGCGTATGAATTTTACGCTCGTCATTCGTTTCTCATACGCTGAATACGCTAGAGGTACGTTGAATATACGTTATTCATACGTCGAGTACGCTGGATGTACGTTACTCATACGCCGAGTACGCTTCTTATACGTTGAGTACCAGCGAAGCAAGTGTGGAGGTTTCTGTGCTGCAACACCACAATAATTCATTAGAATTAGCAGTTTGAATGCTACACATAAAAAATGATAACAATAACAGAAGAAGCTGTTAGAGGAGAAGATGATGATAATGACGACGAAGATGACAGAGGACGACGAAGAAGAAGAAAAGAAACAGTAGAAGAAGAAGGATAATGAAAAGGAGAAAAAAAGAAGGAGAAGAAGAAGAAAAGGAGAAGAAGAAGGAGGGGAGAAGTAGAAGAAAAAGAGGAGGAAGACGAGGAGGAGGAGAATTAGAAGATGGCTATATCCTAATCCTCTTCCTAGGGCCGCGGCCTTAGCGCAGTTAGTAGCGCATCTGCCTCTCATACGAGAGGTCTCGGGTTCGATACCCGGCCGCGGCAAATACCCTTTCTGACAAAATAGTCACCCACCAATGGGTTTGAAATCGTTAACCTAAGTGAGCGAGCAGATGGAGGCTCGTAAAGGGTGTTGTGGTAGTACTGATTTTAGAAACAACAGGAATCCATGGTTGGGTGCTCCGGCCGCTGCGATATGACCCTGGCAGTTAAAAACGGCGTAAAACCCCAATAAACTCCTCCTCCTCCTCCTCCTCCTCTTCTTCTTCTTCTTCTTCTTCTTCTTCTTCTTCTTCTTCTTCTTCTTCTTCTTCTTCTTCTTCTTCTTCTTCTTCTTCTTCTTCTTCTTCTTCTTCTTCTTCTTCTTCTTCTTCTTCTTCTTCTTCTTCTTCTTCTTCTTCTTCTTCTTACTATTGGGTGTCAATTGTATTCTATGATTATGCCAAGTTTAATGATCCATTGAGAAATGAAGATCGGATACTTCATGAACTGTCTGCACATGCTTCCAGAAACACTTTTTTATTTTACTCCTTTTAGTTTACGCTCATCATACGCAAGGTTGACGTTCCGAATTCGTTTCTCATAAGTGAAAGGTAGGCTGATGTACGCTACACATAAGTCGGAATACGCAGTGAGTTCGCTACTCATACGTTTACGGAACGATAGGAATTTTGTTTTGATAACCGTTGTTTGATCTTAAGGTAACATCATACGCTGAAAAGTTGTTATTTTATACGATACGTTACTCATACGCTGGCTCTGTACGCTGTAGTGTGACTGCAACATAAGTGTATATCCAATTCTAACCTTAATAACTCTCAAGACAGATTATTTTAGTATACAAGTTAGACACTCTGAACAGTATGAATGACAAAAAAGTGAACCACTCATGTGATTATAATATTTTAATAGTTTCAAACATTCTATCTCTTTCCCACACAGTAATACCTTAAAAGGGCTCTGCAATAGGATTTTGAAAACAGTGGGGTAAAAGGATAAGTTGCACAAAACACAGGTAACAGTGCACAAAATTTTCATTTTTGTCATACTTAAACCAGCGGTCAGGGCTCCGGAAAATTTGAATCGGTCCACAAATAAAAGGGAGATCCCCTCCACATCCCCCCCTCCACGTCCCTGCAACACACCCATCATTTGTCATCTTTCCCATGTTACGACCCAAGGTTAACAAGAATTAAGAAGCCAACAACAAACTTAACAATGAACAATATTTATCAACAATAATTACAAAGTTGTGTTTTAAAATATGATAAAGATGCACTACCTTAATGGTATGTAAAGTCCAGGGCCGCGTTTTACTAACATAGATTTTTGCAAAAACCTTGTAACAACACATCTGATTGAAAGAGAAATAATAACAGTAATTATTCGGCCAATCAGGTTTGTTGTTGTTTCAAAAATGTTCGTAAGTTTGTTAGTTAAACGGGCCCAGAGTCCTAGAGTTACAATAGTCCCAGCCGAAAATTACAGTGACGTAGGCTGATGTTTACTGCTGCAAAACCAATCAATTCGTCTGATTTGCACCGTTACAAATAAGAACAGAGTTGATTGGTTGTCAAGTAGTAAACATTAGCCTACGTCACTGTCATTTTCGGCCGGTACTATTGTAAATCCAGTTTATAATCCGCAATGCACAATAATCCACTTCAAGAATTTTAACGCACTAATATTTATTAAGTAATCCCCTTTTGGTCTAACAATTTTGTATGAATTAGTAGGAACTAGTGACCGAATCAAAAACTAATGCATGCTGTCTAATTTGGTCTATTATATATATGCTATTAGGGAATATTCCAGAAGGTTTTAGAAAACAACTTTAATAAAAATGTATTGAGTTTTTCTAGACTATTCCCTTTATATACTATAGAATATCCCAGAAAATTAAGAATGTTCTAATGTTTCCAATACATCATTCTAGAAGTTTCTACAACTTAATTGGTAAATAAACAACATGTTTATTAGATATTTAGTTCTAAAAAATATACATGTAAACAAGCAAATAACATATTTACTTGTTATCTAGAAGTTTCTAAAGTTTCTATCCATTTGAAGAATGTTCTTAAATAAAAACTGTAAATAGTAAACAAAATGTGTACTTAGATACTTGTTGACAAAAACATCCAGTTCTAAAAATATACAAGAGGAAATGCCAAAATCAAAATGACAAACGCTTAGGCTACAGGTGCATACCTAACACCCATTTATGCAGCAGTTTAGATTAGAGTAGAGGAGGGTAATCCCGACACTTTATATTAAGGTATATGACCCATCATTAAAAACTCCACTTTCTTGCCATGAGGCATGCATGAGGCATGCATCAAATTACACACTCTTGTAAATACACTTCAAATAAGTTGATTCATCGTGCCAGATTTCAAGATTATGCTTCAAGAAGAAAATAATTTACAAATATCTGTTTAATCTATATTCATATGCAAGGGAGGTAATTTATAACATTTTTGTCAAATATATCCATAATTATGCATTAATCCAAAATTCTAAACCGTTCAAAATTCTTAATTGTCTTTGGAATGGAAATATAAAACAGTTTAGGATTTACTGGCACTTTTCAAATTTCGCCTCTGGCTCTTTGGTGCTTATGATGGGTTGTATACGTTAAGGGAAAAATCAATATATTTCTTTGTCTACTTATATGAGCCCATATTTCATGTCGGGCTTACACGAGCTTACCTTTATGCAAGAAATTTGTATATTCTACGGCGTCCTCTGGCAATAAATAATGCTGGTACAACTGAATCTCTACCACATGATTAAGAAGCATCTTAAATCCGACACTTATTGCCAAGAAATGTTTTTAAAGCATGGTTGCCCCTCTAGGGTCAAACCTATGATGAAGCCATCTAACAAGTGAAGCAGTCTAATTAATGGTAGTTTGGGTTTATTGGGGGTTTACGCCGTTTTCAACTACCAGGGTGTCCCGGGTTCGATACCCGGCCGCGGCTAACACCCTTTCTGACAAAATTGTCACTCACCAATGGGTTTGAAATCGTTTACCTAAGTGGGCGAGCAGCTGGAGGCTCGGTAAGGGTGTTGTGGTAGTACTGGTTTGAGAAACAACAGGAATCCATGGGTAGGTGCTCCAGCCGCCGCGATATGACCCTGGTAGTTGAAAACGGCGTAAAACCCCAATAAACTCAAACTCAACTACCAGGGTCATATCGCAGCGGCTGGAGCACCTACCCATGGATTCCTGTTGTTTCTCAAACCAGTACTACCACAACACCCTTACCGAGCCTCCAGCTGCTCGCCCACTTAGGTTAACGATTTCAAACCCATTGGTGGGTGACAATTTTGTCAGAAAGGGTATTAGCCGCGGCCGGGTATCGAACCCGGGACCTCTCGAATGAGGGTCAGATGCGCTACCAACTGCGCTAAGGCCGCGGCCTAATTAATGGTAGTATTTTATGAAGTAAGAAAATCAACGAAAAAATACCTCACATACAGGGTGTTCCAAAATATGTGTCCCCATTTTGAACATCTATAAAATTGACAAATGTTTTTACCAAGTAAAATCAGTTATAATAGATTCACTATTAAACGAGAATAATTTCAGTTGTTTTGATAAAGCAGTTCAACTGTAATTATTCTCGTTTAATAGCGAATCGATTATACATAGATTTAAAGGGGACATGATAAAGTTTTGTTTGGTATAAAGAACACCTGTATTTATTTAGAAAATATATTCCACATCACGTTTTATGAAACATGTCATTTTTCAACTTTTTCGCCAAGTGACGTCAACGACGACATATCTTTAATTTGTCAAAGTTTCTTTTTCTATGCTACACTGATCAAATTGATCATTTTAATTTTGTCTTCCACGTCTAATTTGCATTAAAAAGATGCAGTGAAAGTCGTATCATCATTAAATTTTGAAGGTGTAAATCTAATCATTAAAATTAGTGTTTGAAGTGAGGAAAGTTGTTGTTTCACTTTAAATTCTGATGATGGGAAATGGCCTTTTGAAAGGGGCTTTTTTTTGCAGAGACAAACATTTGATTAGTGCATTAACATTTTATGAAAAGTATTGAAAGTATCTTTCCTATTCGTGTACAAGAGACCCTTGCAAGGGGTATCGTACAAGGATGTCATTTATTTTTTGTTTAAAACCCAACAATTTCACAACATCAATATTGCAGTGGAAGTCGTTACCGGTAAATAATGAATCAGAAACGACTAGAGGAAGGGTTAGCGATAACTCTTCTTTTCATTTTATAGTAAAAAAGAAACAATCTTAAAATTACTATCTCATGAGTAGTAAGACCTTCATTATGTCTTATTCATTCATAGAATACAATTAATTACAAATTACTTAATCAGTACACAATGTGAGTAAGAGACAAAGTATTTTTTAAAGGTGACATCGTTGACGTCATTTTACAAATAAGTTAAAAAAATGATAAATTCCATAAAGCGTGTTGTTTAATATATTAATGAAGTTAATATGGAAGTTCCATATATCAAACAAAACTTTATCAAATCCCCTTCATACCTATGTAATTGATTTTACTCGGTGACAACGTTCGTCAATTTTATAGATGTTTAAAATGGGGACACATATTTTGGAACACCCTGTATGAAATCCAGAGTTATAGTTCTTGCGCATCTTACTTTTTCCATAATGATATTTATCTACCTAAGAGTTTTTATCATTGTACTTAGTACACTTTTTAAGTTGTGCACCGGAGAAAAACAAATTAGGTATATGAATATCATCAATGGGCAATAACACTATAAATATGATCAGCAGATTTACGGTTTCTGAGCACTGCACCACTACATTATGAGATCTGTCATCGTATAAAGTTTCATGACTCTATCTTGCATACTTTTAGGGTCATGCTCCGAACAAACATTTGAAAATCGAAAATCAACGAATCGCAGTAAGTCCATAGATATTAGGCAGAGTTATGGTTCGTGTGCAACAATCCGAGCAGTCCAATGGTATTATTTATCAAGTATGAAAATAACAAAGGGATATTTTCTCAAATTTGATCGGAATAGTTATGGTTCTTGTGCACTGCACTTCTCCATCGTTAATTCTTTCTACCAATAGATGATGTTTCATGCGACTGACGCTTGCAAAACTATACAACCCCATTTTCCTCGAAAGGAGGTATAAAGACCGATGCTTGATCAAAGATATTGCTAGCAGACAGACAAAGGGGACAGACCTACAGACAGTCATGTTACGGGATGAATAGACGACTTGGGTGACGAAAATATCATGTGACATAGTTGTAAAATACAAAAATGGCTATGGTGAATTACGTGTTTATTTTGTGAATTACGTTATCTCTTTAATTGTATTGACGGCGAGATTTGACCCGGCAGAGCAGACCAAGCGGAAAGGTCAACAGACTTATCGTCCAGGGATGATAGGTATGACGGAATCCCTCGTGATTTGCCCAACACTTCGCATGCTTCGCTATTTACAGCTAATTATCATATTATTCAACGACTTAACAGTATAGCACGTGCAAACATTTGTCGCGTCGTCTTAAAATGGTAATTGGTGAACTGGATATGCAAAATTGCCGATTCTGGTCAGCCTGTGCAATCTGTACGGTATGACTAGGATGTGAACTGTATTAAGATATTCCTTTCTGGAGATTAGCCTATTTTAATGATTAGCTTTACTGGAAATTTCGATCGAAATGGACCACGGTAGCTTACCATTCTTATTTGACTAAATTAGATAAAATCTTATTTACACATGGCGACACAATGTTGTATAACGGATACAGTGCACGCTTTTACGTAAATTGACGACGGACCATTCCCATCTAAACAGGACAATAAACTTTTCCACTTTTGTGCACAGTTAAGGTCACTCTGCCGGGTCAATTATTGTCCTCTATAACGCTACCATATGACAGACTAGAAGAAAACTACAGACGTTCAAATACATTTAACAATACACCTCTGCTTCCGAATAAATTTAAGATGTGATCAATATTTTCTAGATTTCAAAAATCGGAATATGATGATCGTTGAATAAGCACATACCTTTTATGGTTTATCTTGTCTATTTCATATCAAAACATTAATGTGTTCCCGATCTGTAAACTACGGTATTTGAAAATGTTGGGTCATGTAGTGTAGCTTGTGACTACGTAAAAATATCGCTTTCAAATTTATATCCGACTTAGACATATCACATGGAGCGTAAAATGACGTAACGTAATTCACAGACACGTAATTCTCAATTTTGAACATTCAATAAAATTCCACATGTAATAATTCTGAGGAGAAATTTTCTTCTTGGTTTATGTAATCTACACATGTGTAGGTACATGCCCAACGATGTATTTTACTTAAGCGTTGATTATATGAAATTCTTAAGAGCATTAACGTAATTCACATTTACTGCTCCTTGAGCGGGGTAGCTTCCTTAATGACAAAGTATGACTTACTACAATTTACTACTACCTTAAAGAGTAATACAATGTATGTGTACATGCTGTTGACTATTTATAGATGATATTTATTATCATGTATTCAATACATGGTTTCGTTTTAGGATGTGTGTAAAACGAAATAACATAATTCACACCAGACAATGGGAAATATGCATTATTCTTCGCAGAAAAAATGCATTTATCTTAAATTTCTTTATTTCACCACTAAAAACAATTGGGAAAAGCTACTGGTTGGGATGCTAGGTATACTGTATATGTGTTATATATGTACTTTCCGTACAAACGTGGTGAACTGGACCACCCCCGAGGTGGGACAGCTGTTTTTTACCCATTTTCCGACTTATCGAGACATTACTCTAACATATTTCATCAGATATATTGGGTTTTGATATTATTTGTATTTGACCACACCTATGACACTATGTTAAAGACGATTCATCAATATAATTGTACAAACATAGCTGCTTAGGTCCATGGGACAGGTATTTCTCCTATTTGCTACATTTAACTCGTTTTAGCTGATTGCCCTTTCTCTACCATGCACAGAGTTGCCTCACTGACAGAAAAGGCATGGAAAATGTTATGGTAAAAGAAGAAAATGTTGATAGCCTGTCTTTTCTCATTTTGCCTCATCATTTTCTTTGCAGTTTTATACATGAATGCAGTCTTTATCAACACATGTTTTATCATCTATAGCAACTTTTAATTATGTCTGCTCTTCTGTTATGCTGTTTGGAAAAGGTTTAACCATAACCAAATCCTTGCTGTTCAATGAATATTTCCCCTATATATAAAATGATAGAGGACAATGTTTGACAATCTTTTCAAATTGTAAATCCTGAAGATAATTTATTTGCCAAGTTGATTAAAATTATTCCTATGTTGTAGGCTCTTGCATTTTATACAGAAAAAGTGCATAGAAGTTGTGTGTTTTGTATTGTCTTCTTAAACGGAAAAGTTATCTTTACGCTTTTTAAAAAAACAAGCTCTACCATGAGGTATTCTAGATATGAAAAATCTAGAACAGGTTTAGAATTGTCTAAGAATTTCCATACCTTAGGTTATATGGTTTCTAAATATTATAGCCAAATGACTTGTTCCCAAATACTTCAAATTGTCTATGTGCAATAGAAATTCAGCAATATTTTGAGGGTTTTCTGATTTTGAATAATGATATAGTGAAAAATCTTTGACAATCTTTTCCCAAATTGTGCTTTGAAATTGAGTGTGTACCATTGTCACATGACTCCTTTTCAAAATCCTTCGAGATTTAAAAGGTTTGCTTAAAGTATGTTTCGGGGCTTTCTCAGGTGAGCGATATAGGACCATCTTGGTCCTCTTGTTTAATAATTGTGACAATTTCTGCATGAAAATGAAATAATCTGGCTACAGAAGGGGGTTTGATTGAACACCCCAAACCCCCTCTGGATCCGCAACTGGGGATTCAGTTTCAATCTGACAGTTTGAGACTCAAAGAAAGTATCCTCGCGTACGTAGTTCCGATGCACATAAGAAACAATCGGTTATTAAGCAAAAAAATCAAATAACAAACAGTTATCTACCTTTGCAACTTAAAGCTCATTATGACATATATTTATCCCCCTTTTTAAAACTTCAAAACACTTGGTTCTCGGCGATTTTTCACATTTTGGTCTTCTTAGATGCCTCGTGTCGTCTGGGTCGATGGTCTTTTGAATGGGACAGTCTAAAATGCCATTTGTCATTCAAAGTTTCCTTTTATTTACAGTGACAGTGGACAAGAATGCCTGTGAAGATATTTATAGGGAACTTAAGTTCCGACACTACAAGTGATGACTTGCGGCCATTATTTGAGGGCTATGGTCATGTCACAGAATGTGATGTACTTAGAAACTTTGGTTTTGTTGTAAGTACTATTTGATTTATGTCTAGCTTTCTCGAACATCACTTGGTTTTGATGTACCATTCTCAGAGAAAGAACATTGAGAGAAAAGAAACAGTCATTGATAACCAGCATGCTTTCCTTTTCTTTCGATGTTTTACATACTTAAACAGAAATATAATTCCTTTGATATCAAATGAATTGTTGTCCTCCAAATGAAATTCTTTCAAGTTCAGTCAAAAACAAATTTGTGTTGTCAGGCCCGTAGGAATAGGGGGGGGGGCTAGGGGGAGGGGGGCTAAGCCCCCCCAAAGTTGGCCAAAAATGCCAAATCTTCCTTATTTCATACTGAAAATTTTCGGAAAATTCAATTTAGCCCCCCCCCCCCCCAATATTCAGACAATGAGGCTTTAGCCCCCCCCCCCCCAATATGAAATTGCTTCCTACGTGCCTGGTTGTGTCAGTGACTACGAATGGATTACATAATTAGCGCATGTATGTTATCTATTTCATGAAGAAATCCACTAATTGACAAACCCTTAAGTATTATTAAGAAAAGAAAGTAAAGCGATATTTGTGGTAATTTACTTTTTAAAAATTGACTAACTGCTTGCAGATGTAACTTTAGATTAAATTACTGGTAAACAAGGGTCATTATTAAACTGAACAAGTCTAAAATTTTGATGTCTTTGAGAAAGAGACAAATAAAGATCTATTTGAGCCGGGATCTGGAAAAAGGGAGGCCCTTATATCATTTTAGACTACAGTTTCTTAATCAGTGTGTGCCTAAGTGTCGTCTGACTGGAACCAATGCTGCTGTCTCATGAATGCTAGAGGTAACCAAGAAGCTATTGGAGAACAACATGGTTCTTGGTCAGACTGTGTGTATACACAGGCTGATCTTGAACCATTTTGAGCTCCAAAGCCTTAAGGGACCTTTTCCCCAAGATCCTGGCTCATTTGATTTGTTGTCATATTTACAGCACATGCAGAATGAAGATGATGCTGACAAAGCAATAAAGGAACTATCAGGAACACCAATCAAGGGCCAAAGAATCAATGTTGAGGTAATCTGGGGGTTTAAACTTTACTAAAGCAAAACACTTTAAGGATATTAAAATTCTACAGCTATTTCAGAAACTTCGATAAAATATGATATAAAACCATAATGCTTTTTATTATTACATACATACGCTCTCATATTTCACGCTACCATCTGAGTTATGCTTCACTGGTCATGCCAAAATGGGACAATTTACAACACAGGGGTTAACTACGAAACTTATCACGTTCTTTACGTGCTGTTTTTTCACATAAAGGCACAGTTTTTGTTGCATCATTGAGTAAATTAAAACGTACTTGCCTATAATTAATTCATTTAAAAGGATTGAACGTTAATGGCTGACAGATCTTCAGCGCTGACAGGCCGTTGGTCAATTGAACGAAAGGTAACGACAGATTGACGTCGCTGGTAGATTGTGCATTTTGCAATGTGTATTCAGTCGAAAGATATCAATGGGTAGTCGAAATTATGAAACTGCGTGACATGGGACGTAAGTAAGCGACGGCATTGGCTGATGACAGTTACATTCTCAAGAACTCGTTACGTTATAGGACTCCACAGTTTTTCAAAATTACTCCAGAGTCTAACAGATGTGCGAGGGGTAAGCCTGAGAATTTAGTCTGTGATAAACGGATTGAATAATCATGGACCTTAATGCCAGTAGGTCGTTGACAGCTAACGCTTTAACACGACAATAATGACGTATGGACCAGAACCAATATGAGATTAAACCAGTAGCAACGGAGTACAGCGCTCATCAAAGTTGGTTTCGGCGTCGCATGTTGACAGCAGAATTCGTGTTTTTCTCGATATAAGAACAAGAGATTACACGAGTGCAATGTCCTCACATTGACACATATGGTGGCGGGAGCGTTATGGAGTTGACGGGAATCTTACGTAATCTAGAGAGAAAACATGTCGTGCTTAATGGCACTGACTGACCAACGTTACATTGATTGACTCACATCCTGCAACGTTTAAACAGAAAATTAGAGATGAACGCACGTTCATTGACGCCAACGTAAAAGTTATTGACGTCGTTATTGTAAAACACCATCTTAAAGAGATTTGGTTTCAATCTACGGACTTGCCATCCCATTCACAGAACCTTTATCCAATCGAGCATGATTGAAACACGTTGGGTTGACGTCTACTTGACCGACAACAACAACCGACAAGCCGGGCATATCCTAACATGCACGTATTCGAGAATGGAATACTGTACCAAAACATGTGATAATTCAATATGCGATGAATTTGCGAGGTACTTGAAAGGCTTGAGTTGACTTCCGGGGTGAAAATATCCGTTTTTCATGACGTGTGACTTTTCGGTTGTAGGGTACCAGCGTTTAACCAGATATTGTAGGGAAACCGGAAACGTTTGCTCTGCTTTATGTTTTTGATTCTCAAGATTACACATTGATATGAAGTTAATTGTAGATTTTTGTTCGAATATCTGCCTTTGTTAATTTTTACAAATGATTCAATTTCAATATCCTTCATTTGTTTTGCTTAGTATATTTCCAAACCAAGACCAAAACTTTGGAAAATATTAAGGCAAAAGAAGAAGATGCTGATAATCAACATTTTCTGTATTAGCCCTAATATTTTCTTTGCTATATTGTTCACAAATCATGTCTTCGTCTATATCCATTGTAGTGGTAATCGGGTTTAAGGTTTCTTCATACCATTCCTATTAGAGGCTGTTGTAATTCTTTTAGATGCATGTAGTTCTAACTTTAATCTTTACAAAGTGTTTTTGTAGGATTTCCTCACATCTAAAATAAGTGAACATTTAAAATAAGTGAACATTTAAAATAAGTGAACATTTAAAGTAAGTGAACATTTTACATCCCAGTTGGCATCCACAAGTTAGTTTATTTTTAGAGAATTAACCCTTTCCCAAACAAGTCCTGGTTTTGATGTCCCTGATAGGAAATCTAGGTGGAAAAAGAAATAAAAGAAGAAATTTCGGATTATCAGCAATTTCTTTCCATTTTGTCACAATGTTTTCTGAGCTGTATTTTACAAAAATCCTACCTTAGACAACATCCAATTTGTGGTCTGCATGAGCTTTCAAATTCGAACACAATAACATTCATGGCGAAGATCGTCGGACAGTCAGACATGTCTTATGCAATTTCCCTCGGTCTGATATTGTTTGTCTACTGTTAGTCCCACTGTCTGACATTAATATTGACCTAAAAATAGAGAATGATAGTTTGGTTTGACAAAATTTTACTTGGACTAACAGTTAACTCAGTAATGTCAGATCGAATGTCTGACAAAGATTTGCCGTTCTTCGCCATGTCTGCACTAAGATTTTGCCCTTTCGGAAAGGGAACAGTTTTCCAAATCAAACATTCAGAATGACGATCAGTGAAGGCTAATAGGGAACGATTTTATCCAGATAACCGTGACGTAATTTCGGACAAACAATAGTATTTCGCGGATGTTGTAATAAAACATCGTGACTACGGCTTGATTCAAGCCGTAGTTACGGGATTTTGTTACAACACCGACGGTTTATCGAAACATAACGGAACACCAAGTCTATTTTTAGCACAAAATTCATTGCTATTCATTATCTTTGTTGTACATTACAGAAGTCTACAGGTGAAGGTAGAGGAGGAGGCCGCGGTGGTGGCGGCGGTAAAATGTGAGTATAGTCTATCGGTTATAACCGTAGACTTGTATACAAACGTAAAGCAAATACATAGTTTTAACATTTATCAAACCATTTGTCAAGAGCTATACGGGAGAAATAATGTCCTAACTCGTTTATTCTCGAAAGAGAAAGGGTTTGTGATGGGTCATTTACAACAACAAGCAGTATTAGTGTTTGTATACAAGTCTACATTTATAGCCGACGAGTTATAGTTATACACATTCACGGTGTATAATCACGTGATACAATATTTTTCAGAAAATCTTCAATAATTTTGAAAATACTGGACCGATTTGAATTCGGTTTGAAGCAGAGAATGTGGACATACGTCACGCATTAGATGGACGTAGTTGATTTTTGAAAAAATCAACTGATAAAAAAGTTATTGAAGATAAACCAAAATTTTGGTTTATCTTCAATAACTTTTTTATTAGTTGATTTTTCAAACATTCAACACCTCAATCTTCTTCCTGGCATTTCCCACCTTCTCTGCTTCAAACTGAATTCAAATTGGTCAAGTATTAAAAAATATATTGAAGATTATCGGAAAATATGTGTCACATGATTATACACCGTGGTTATACACATTGGATACATAAAAAACATGGATCCTAAAAAACGAGGGGCCTTGTGGCATTTAAAACAAATTTGGATCCAGGTCAGTCTGATTATGATCCATGCTGTCACTGCAGGGATAAAAACTAGCAGGGGCCCAGTCGTCCATGGCCCCAAGATTTTGGACTGGGCCCCTGAATATTTAGAGAAAAAGCCCATACCCTTAATGTTAAGTATTGAATTTTGCTATTTTGGGCCCCTAAGTTAAAATTGTCAGTCTTTTTCCCTGCTCTGCTGTGCACATTATAACCAATATCAACTAGAACAGCAGTATGGTTGTTGACCAGATTGTACTTTTATGCAGGCAGGTCTCACTTGATTGATTATGGTGCCAAATGTCATGCAGATACTTTTTCTAGAGCCAAGGACATGAAAACAACTATCATGGATGGAGTTAGGAATCTGATAGTAAAACTTGGGATAAAACTAAATGTTGAATTTTGTGGGTCTTGCACAATTTATATGTTTTTGGCCTATAACCAAAGAACGAGTTTATACTAAAAGTGTCGCAAAGAACATGTTCGAGTTAAGCTAATGTTGTACTTCCAACCAGACTTGATAAAGAATGAACTTAAAGAAAAAACAATTTATGAAATGCAAATTTTTCAAAACACTTGTTTTGGATTTTTTTCTGTCCCCAATGAGGAAAAATATAGTCATTTCTCAATTTGTTAAGTAGCCTGTTATAAGGCCCCTGCTAAAGGTTGGGGGGAAAAAGTCCTGAAGAGAACCCGCAACATAGGGTTTAACGAAACTTGATGAAATATTGCATTTTGAAAAGCTATCAACATGTATCTATAGTTGTAACACTATTTCAGGCGTGATGGTTGGCGTGGTTGTCCTCACTATGGTGGACGTGGAGGATTCGGAGGCCGCGGAGGAGGATCACGCGGAGGTGGTCGCGGTGGCGGCAGCTCATATGGTAGAGGCTATGATCCATACCCCCCACCCAGGGGCAGGCCATATGACAGAGATCCATATGATTTTTACGACAGAGGGTACGACCGACCCCCACCCATGATGCCCCCGCCGTACGAGGAGCGCAGACCCTACGATATTGAAGTGAGGCTACCCCCACGTGATCCCTATGACAGATACCCTCCCCCGCCTTACCCTCCCCCAGAACGATATCCCTATGACAGATTACCCCCTCGACCAGCGGACTCGTATGACATGCCACCTACAGATTACTATAGGTACAGGTAAATTCTGCTGTTGTTTTTGTTATGTATACCCGCTTGTAGAGTGTTAACCCGTAACCACACAGCATACATATTTGTAACACTAACCTAACATTAATTTGTTGTCTGCAACACCATTCAAAGTTAAAACCATTCCCACACAGCGACTCTTTTTGAGGCCTCTCAAGAAAAAACTGAGAAAATGCGGAAAATGAAGAACTTACTTGTCAAAAACATTTTTAACCACAAATCGGAAAATTGTGTGGTTCCATCTACTTGTAATGTTGTCTGCAACATCTTTGACCAGTCTGGTAAAGGCTTGAACAATTGGAATCTTTGCTGTCGTGGAAACTGTCAAGACATGTTACAGAACTCTAATAAAGAGCGAATGGATTAAACTTTGAATGAAAAAAAATCAGAATTCATCATTTTCTATGTTGTGGATGTTCAATGACATGATTCTCATGTAACAACAAAAGAGGTTAACCCTTCCCCCAAATTGCAAAATGTTAGGGTAGTCTAATTCAAAAGCTGTTTAGTGTAACATATCAAGGAAAATATTGAGGCCTATGGAGAAAAGGCCAGCATTGTTATGCTCCCCGAAAAAATTTCGGGGGAGCACATAGTCGCCATGCTGTCCGTCCGTCCGGCTGTCCGTCCGTGTGTCTGTCCGTCCGTCCGTCCACGGCCATATCTCAGCAACCCTTGGACCGAATTCAATGAAACTTCACATGTGAACTCCCTTGGTCAATACCTAGGGACCCTTTTCTCTGTTTGTAAATTTAAGGCTGCTTCATGGAAAAAGGGGCCTTAGTGTAAAAATTAGATTTTCTCTTATTTCTCTTCATCTAATAGGCAGAATTTAATGAAATTTTGTACTCATGTAATAAATAGGATGTTCTACACCATATTCTATAAATAATGTGTGTACAAAAAAGCTGTCATGGGAAAAGGGGGCTTAATGTATGATAGTTTTTATTTTAAGACAAACACTTATTCGGGGTGCATATTAATCCGTCTATGACGGCTCTTGTCTTCTTTTGTCTCGATGTTTTCCAAAGCCGTTTCTATTAAAAATGTCAAAACCAGGTCTTGTTTGGGAGAGTTAAATGCATTACCTGAATGCTAAATTTTAGACCTGTCTGAATTCAAAGATGTTGCAGATGGCATTTCCAAGTGAATTAAATTTTCTAAATTGGTCTTTCATAGGAAAAAAATATGGAAAATAAAGAAATGGTTTGTCACTTGCAATTTCTTTATTATGCCACTGTATGGAAAGATTGGGGCATATTATTCTACTTTTGTCATCTGTTATTCTGAAAACTTTACATGAAAACTTAACATTGGCCTTTTCTTCAAAAATAGCCATTTTAGGGGCATTAATGTTCCACAAACACATCTTGTTCCTTTATATTGTGGGATGTCAAAAAGTGTCCTTGTGTGTGAATGGGTTAAATCATTAAACCCTGTCCCAAATTGGGGCAGAGTTTAATGTTTTAACCCAATCTCACACAAGGACACAGTGTCTATGATTGGGGGATGACACTATTTGATTCACGTAAGTGTTGAAAATTTTGCAGAAAAAAGAGAAAATACTGTTTCACATCAATTACAATATTTTACCATCCTGTTATAGAGAATTTGTCAAAATGTTGTCATTAATGAATATGTGATCTGCAACACCTTTGAATAGTGACAGTTTCAGATTTTGTTGTTTGCGAAAGGGTTTAACCCACTCCTAAACAGTGACTCCTTTTTACGGCCTTTCAGATAAAGGCTTTGGAAAGCATTATGGAAAATGAAGAAATTGCTTGGGACAAGCAATTTCTTCATTTCCCACAATATTTTCTACCAAGAAAGACTAAAAAATTTAACATTTCATTCACATGAAATTGTCTGAAACATCTTTGAATTAGAACCAGTCTAGAATTTTGCTGTCTGGAATTTGGTTGATTTCCATTTCGAACTTGCTTATCTAGTGCTGTGTCTTGCTGTAGTGTTTACCTATTTCAAGAGAACATTCAAATTAAACTTGTCCAATTCTAGAGTCATTGCCTATACTGGGATAAAGACTTAAATTTTAACGTAGGGGCTCAGACTTCCGAAGCTCAGTCTGGGCATTTTTTCAAAAGTCTCAGGTTTCCAGTGCAATACTTGGGATACATGGGCAACTGGACCCCTGTTTGTATTTTTCTCTGCATATGCTATGGCATTTTGTAACCGGATTGAAAAAAAAACACACAAAATAGAAACTGGTGTCCTTTGTAAGATTTAAACAGGTTGTTTTAATGGTTTTGTAATTGTGAGACGAATTTAGAAGGTGAAATATATAGATATCTATAAATAAATTTTGTAATGTAGTGATGCATTTATAAGTTGTTAAATTTCAAGTGCATAATTGGGGACCCAGAATTCGTTTACCAATTTGACATTGCATGGTTCTCCCATTTTTTTCAACCCATTCTGACTCTAATTCCATTGAATTTGTGACAACAATGTATGTTGAAGTGTTTAGTGATATGTACTCCCTTACTTATTCTTGTCTACATTTTAAAAAAGAAATTTTACCAAATCAAGCGTATGTTGAACAAGAAATGGCTGGGAAAATATTGAGGCAAAAAAGAAATAGCATTTTCTCCTATTGCTATATTACCTGTGTTATGATGCACTCAAACCCTATTGGTATCTCTTTGTCATCTGCAATTTTTACCTGTTTTTCCCATCAAATGTGCTCCAGCCGCCATGATATATAACTGAAATATTGTGAAATGGTGTTAAACTCCAATCATTTGTCGTCTGCAGCGATTGTCGAATAGATCGAGTTTGATTGTTTCTTGCTTTGGAAAATGTTATACTACTAGTATACTGACTGGCTTTAAAAACGCATCACTAAAGTTCATCCGGCAATAATATGCAAAATACATAATCAACTTTGTAGTATTATATATTAAACAACAGCTTGACATCTTCCCAACATTTCCTGAAAATTTCAGACAACAATTCGATTAGATGACTGAGATATAGCCATCTAAAGAGAGGTGGTGTGAGGAATTTGACAGTTTTCTCTATTTAATAACAAGTAATTCCGCCCTGAGTATGAAAAACGTTCCACAATCGTGACCTCGTTGGCCCTTAAGCTGAAACAAAATCGTTAATCTTTTGGGCTTGAAATATCTACCATATATTGCTGGAGAGTATTCAAAAGTTTTGGCGTCCGTTTTTCATCATGTATAGGCCCAACACACCCTAATCTGATGATGACTTTCCCTAAGTATCGGTCACGGACATAATCGCCAGTAGTGAAAACCACAATATCTTATTCGTTAATTCACTGTTATGGCAAGAGTTTGTCAGTAGCAACATTTTTGTATTACAATTGCAGTTGAAAACGTTGTTGTAAACCAATTACGTAATTGACGTTGACGTATGCTATTATCATGACGTAAGCTCGTTTAAAACGGTTGATCAGGACGCTGAGGCTCAGCAGCAATCCCTGTAGATTGGCTACGTTAGTGAAAGTGAAAAATCGTCGATTGGTTTACATTTAAACGTCTCGCCCGTTCTCGTTGACAAACACCAGCTTAGAATAATTCAAAAATGTGTGCGTGCTCAACGAACTTTGGTCTCTTGCCTTTATTTTTTGTTAAATCAAATTGATTGCGAAATAAAAGTAACCCCTAACCATTTGAATATGGAATATGAAAACAAAAATCCAGTTGGTCACCTAAGGTGTAGTAACGTAAACGTTTTCAATATTTTGCACGTTGACGTCGTGCGAAATAACGTGATAACTGACTGCAATAAATTTTATTGGATATCGTGTCTTATTGGTTGAAATATATATCAGAAGTACCAATTTGATCATGTTGACTTTAACTACGAAAATATTTTGAAAAATAAGTGATGCGTTTTTAAAGCCAGTCAGTATATAATTAAAATCTTCAGCAAATGTACCTGTAAACACAAGTTATGAAAGTTTAAAAAAAGCTGTATATTTTTGTTTTATATAGTAAAGGGCAGAGAAAGTATGTATAATGTTGTGGAACAGTTGAGTGTTTGCTACTGTTGGTTTGAATGATTTACCGTTATAGTGTTGATTCTTGGAGGCTCTTTACCCATCTACGAACTGTAAAATCCCCTTCATATTATAAAACAAATCATAGGTTTTTAAGTCACTTGTAGATAATGTTATAAACATCTAAAGAGACATGTATACAGTCATATATAAACTGAAAACAATAACTGGATAAGTGATATTTGTCATGATGTGACTGACAAATAGCTGAAAGTGACAATAAACCTGATTCAAAAAAAAATATTCAAAAAGTCTCATTTCTGAACTGGTTTCACAGTCACCTTTGTAAGAAATGAATTCAAAGATAAGCAGTTGCCTCCTAGAAATGACTGTTGACAAGTTAAGTTTGGTTACATTTGTTAAAATTTTGATGTTTTGTGTTAATTTCCCAGGATAGATCATGCTTTTATTTCTTACTCTCCCCATTCTTCCTATAGTTTAAAATCAGTAAAGTTTGTTTTTATGGAAAGATATATATAAAATATTTTTAAGATACATTTACTCAATTGAACAAAATTATAAACAAGAATCATGGTTCACAAAAATATCAGAAAGGGTTGGAAAGATTGGCGATCCTAATAGTTTGACCCAATGTTAAGTTAAAAGGATGAATATGAAAGCAAATCTTGTTATTCCAATTCAGTTATTTACGTTACCACTGTTCATGAGTAGTCATAGATATGTATATACAGTAGACATTCACTGCTCAAGATAGATCTATAGACTTTAAAATGTAAAAATGAATTTAGTGATTGCTCGAGTCCAATGGTGTGTGTTCTCAGTAGAAACATCTTGTTGGTACAATATTCAAATGAATACCTCTACATAGGGTTTTGTTAAACATTATAACACTTTTCCGTAAAATCCATATATAGCGAAAGAAGAACTACATCGGGTTTTATTTACAATAAAAACCCTATGTAATTATGCTTTGTGTATGCGCCAAAACGTCACGTGGCGTCAAGGTAACGTCAAATGACGTCACTTGAATTACAGTGCGTTTCCTACGCCGAACACTAATTCATGGCAGAATTTTCACAAAATAACACATTTCTAATGTGCGTTTTTGTTATTTAGAGTGTTATAATGGAGATAATAACAAGTTTAGCGGTCTTTATTGCGCAATAAAAACCTCTGTGCTCTGGACTACATGTTAAGGCAAATACCTCGGCGCTGTGCGCCTCGTTTTTTAACTTACACATGTAGTCCGTCGCACATCGGGTTTTATTGGCAATAAAGACCGATAAACTTGTTTTTATTTCATAAATAATTGTTTGAGATAACCATCACGCTCTGACTGATCTGTTGTACGGTTCTAGACAGTATTCGCCATGTCGGGCGTATCATTGACAGTGTTTATATGTTACATGATAACACATATTGGTATATTGTAAAAAAAAAAAATATTATGTAATTTGTGTTCCACATGGGTCAAAGACCTTCTGGATTATTTATATGAATTAAATTATATTTTCAGAGCGTACGATGGCTATGACGATCCTGTTGGGTAAGATTTATGTCTTCATTCTCATCACAAGTAACCCATTACCAGACAGAAGATTTCTAAGCTGTTTGAATTCGAAAAGTTGCAGACAGAAATTTCAAGTTGATCAAATTATGAAAAAAAACTTAGGCTTTCCATTTTGGGGATAGAAAACATTGTGGAAAATGAAGAAATTGCTTGTCACAAGCAATTTCTTGATTTTCCACAATGTTTTCCCAATCATTTTCCACCAAAATGTCACTGTGAGTGTGTGGGAATGGGTCAAAATCTCAGAGCTACAGATATGAGTGTGATGGCATCTCAAAATGACACATTTTCTCTACCTAAAACAGCTGTAGTCACGGTAGGGATTGTGCATGATGGGATGGATAACGAATATGTAGTATACGGACAAAATTTGCCTCGCTTCAGGTAAGAAATTGTGCAATAATTTTCTTATTTCTGCTCCAATTTTCAAGCGGTTTGTTGCATGTACCCTGCATTAGTGAGCCCTTTCCTCGGATATATGACTTGTATGTAGAATCTTTGTACTTTGTCCAAAAATTGGTCCCAACCGACCAGAAAAACGACAAAAAATCCAGGTCATTTTTCTAGTCGGTTGGGATCGGTTTTTGAGAAAAGTACAGAGAAGTTCCAGATAAATAATACATCTGAGAAAAGGGCTCAGTAAGACGGAGTACATGCAACAAACCGCATGAAAATTGACGCAGAAATAAGAAAGTTATTGCACAAATTCTTACCTGAAGCGTGGTTAATTTGGCCGTAGTCGTTACCATTTCGCTTTCTTGTCGATTGGGACAATATTTCGGAAAAAGTATCATGAGTTATCTAATATGTCATACATCCGATGAAAGAGCTCGATAAGGCGGGGTACATGCAGCACACCGCTTGAAAATTGATACAGAAATAACAGAGTTATTACAAAATGTCTTACCTGAAGCGAGGCGGGTTGGCATCAAATTTTGTGCAAAAAATAGACTGAGTTTACCGTTATGTTTTGATAAACCGTCGGTGTTGTTATAACATCTCGTAACTACGGTTTGATTCAAGCCGTAGGCCTAGTTACGAGATTTTATAACAACACCAACGAAATACTATTTATTTGTCCGAAATTACGTCACGGTTTACTTGATAAAATCGTTCCCTATTGTCGGTAGTCGTTATCCATCCCATCATGCACAATCCCCACCGTGGTTGTGGTCTTGATGAATCGTTAAGTAAAGCAATGTAATATCCATACACCTTCAAAATTTCTTAAAATTTGTCAGCGAAATAGAGGGACTGTGGTATTGGAGATATCAAAAATTAAGTAATGAAACATTTCCTCATTGGTTGCTAAACACTTCCTATATTATTATTATCATTTGCTAGGACTTGACCATTACATACAGCATAAATGCTTTTTTAGAGAGCCCGTAAAGTATAATTAATGAGTGGTTGATAAAAACCCTATATAATGTGTGTTCATTAGAATAATCTTGATTAGAAAATTGACTCTGAGTACCCACAACATAGGTTTTGGTTTAGTAACAGCAGATTTTAGATTGCCATCACTCAATCTTATCTAGAGCTCTGTTTAACCAGTTCCCCAACAGCTTAAAGTTTATCCACTTTCAAAGCTACTGTGCAGTAGAAATGAATGGCAGGACTTGTATACAATTTAGGATGTAACATATTAAGGCAAAAAGACAAAGTGCTCATGATCCTTATTATTTTCTTTTCCTTGATGTTTTCCCAAACTTTTGAAAAATGGGTCTAGTTTGGGAAAGGGTTAATCTCAAGTAAATTTTGATGATGGATCAATGGGCATAGAAATATCTTTGACATTTAAATGAAATCCTTTGGTACTTGTTACAATATTTGAACTATTAGTGACAAGGCTTTCATATTTCAAATATATATTTTCCACTTGCCAAGACCATTCCTTTGAAAATACGCCATTGATGTCATTTCATTTGTTTGAATTTGAGCAGTGTTTTCATAAATCATTTTGTGTTGTTTTTTTTTCAAACAAAACAAAGTTATCAACTGAAGGGAAGAGTATCAGATAGCCCCACACTGAGTGTAATTGTTTTAGAGTTTAATTTTGTGCAAAAACATAAGATTGTGTCACAAGCGTCTACAGATTTGTTCCCTTGCTTCATTGAAACTTAGTGACTAACTTAGACCCTCTTTTATATCAGACAGGAAAAACTTAGCTGTTGCTGGGTTTTTAAGTTGGGACTAATGTGCGCTTGCTCATGCTTCTTTCTATTTATAATATGGGAGGAAAGAAAGAATAAATTAACAAAAATATAAATACATATGATATTTTTTCAGGTGTTAGATTTTAGTATAGCCTTTACCAGACCACAAATTCTTGCCTGGTCCAAATTTGAAGGTGTAGCAGACGACAAAATAGATGTTACTTTGATAATTGTACCTTTACTTTATGAAAAACACAAAATATCTTTTTGCTCTAAAGGCCACGAGTTAGTTAAATCATATTGAAATTTTTAAATCCAATATTTGCAAAGTTTGATATCAGTGTCTGTCTTTTTCTCTCTTACACACTCTGCATTTCTGGCAAAACATCTTTGCGAAGCTGCATAAGCAATATGTTACATGTCTGCAAAAATTCAATTTGGACATGGCTATGATTTTGTATATGGTAATGGGTTAAACAGAAACCCCTTTGAGTGAAAACCAAGCTTATATTTTGTGCTAAGCTTGCTTTAATTCGTAATTTTTCTTGTAGTGTGAAAATTTCCTGCAAAATTTGTAAATATTGTCAATACACTGCTAGTTTTTAACCTATGACAGTTGGTTAATAGCATGAGGCTTCCTGTATCCATTATCAGAAAAAAATGCTTAGCTTCCAAATTGAAAGCATTTGGCAGACAAGATGCATCTATATGACTGAGCAAGCGGTTAACCATTTAATAAACATGTCCTGGTTTTGAGGACCCATTAGGTACGGGGCTCATAGTATATAAACCTCATGAAGAGATAGAAAAAAAACAAAACAGAATAAAAACAAGCACAGATGACCAGCATTTACTCCTTTTATGTCTCCAGATTTTAATGCTAATATGAACTTATGATAGGTTTCCTGGTCCTAATGACATCGGTTTTGTCACTGTGGATAATCACGTGATACAATATCTTCAGAAAATCTTCAATAATTTTGTAAATACTGGACCGATTTGAATTCAGTTTGAAGCAAAGAATGTGGACAGACATCACTCATTAGATGGACGAGGTTGAAAAAAAATCAACTGATAAAAAAGTTATTGAAGATAAACCGAAACAAAAAATCAGACACGTCTAGCTTATTCCTGGTATTTTGCCACCTTCTCTGCTTCAAACAGATTTCAAATTGGTCAATTATGAAAAAATATATTGAAGATTATCGGAAATTCTGAGTTACGTGATTATACACTGTGTTTGTTGTCTGAATACCCTTTGACTTTGGACCGGAATCAAGTTTTGCGGCTGAGAAAGGGAGATAGGTAAAGTTAGCTACCGGTAGCCAGTTACTTGTTCCAGTTACTTGAAAAAGAAAAGTTAGTTACCGGTAGCCAGCTACCGGTAGCCAGTTACTTGAACAAGAAAAGTTAGTTACTGGTAGCCAGCTACCGGTAGCCAGTAACTTAAAAAATAAAGATTAGTTACCAGTAGCCAGCAACCGATAGCCAGTTACTTGAAAAAGAAAATATGGCTACAAGAAATTAAAGGGGCCAACTACCGAAAAAAAAACTTCGGTATAGTCTAAAATTTTGCTCCACCCTTCCATCAAACGGAACCGGTAGCTGGCCAGATAAAAGATACCAATCTATACTGTTGTAACATTTTTAGATCATAAATTAAATGTACTTTTCATAAAAATATGAATTAAACCTTTTGCGGAAATTAAAGGGGCCAGCTACCGAAAAAAACTTCGGTATAGTCTAAAATTTTGCTCCACCCTTCCATCAAACAGAACCGGTAGCTGGCCAGATAAACGATACCAATCTATACTGTTGTAACATTTTATTATCATATATTAAATGTACTTTTCATAGAAATATAAATCAATCCTTTTGTGGAAATTAAAGGGACCAGCTAGCGAAAGAAACTTCGGTATAGTCTAAAATTTTGCTCCACCCTTCCATCAAACAGAACCGGTAGCTGGCCAGATAAACGATACCAATCTATACTGTTGTAACATTTTATGATCATAAATTAAATGTACTTTTCATAGAAATATAAATCAATCCTTTTGTGGAAATTAAAGGGGCCAGCTACCGGACAAAACTTCTGTATAGTCTAATATTTGGTCCATCCCTCCTTTAAACGGAACCGGTAGCTGGCCAGATAAACGATACCAATCTATACTGTTATAACATATTATTATCATAAATTAAATGTACTTTTCATAAAAATATGAATTAAACTTTTTGCGGAAATTAAAGGGGCCAGCTACCGAAAAAAAACTTCGGTATAGTCTAAAATTTTGCTCCACCCTTCCATCAAACAGAACCGGTAGCTGGCTAGATAAACGATACCAATCTATACTGTTGTAACATTTTATTATCATAAATTGAATGTACTTTCAAAAAAAAATATAAATCAATCCTTTTGCGGAAATTAAAGGGGCAAGCTACTGGACAAAACTTCGGTAAAGTCTAATATTTGGTCCACCCCTCCATCAAACAGAACCGGTAGCTGGCCAGATAAAAGATACCAATCTATACTTTTGTAACATCTTATTATCATAAATTGAATGTACTTTCCATAAAAATATAAATCAATCCTTTTGCGGAAATTAAAGGGGCCAGCTACCGAAAGAAACTTCGGTAAAATCTAATATTTGGCCCACCCTTCCATCAAACGGAACCGGTAGCTGGCCAGATAAACGATACCAATCTATACTGTTGAAACATTTTATGATCATAAATTGAATGTACTTTTCACAGAAATATAAATCAATCCTTTTGCGGAAATTAAAGGGGCCAGCTACTGGACAAAACTTCGGTATAGTCTAATATTTGGTCCACCCCTCCATCAAAAGGAACCGGTAGCTGGCCAGATAAACGATACCAATCTATACTGTTGTAACATTTTATTATTATAAATTGAATGTATTTTCCATAAAAATATAAATCAATCATTTTGCGGAAAGTAAAGGGACCAGCTACTGGACAAAACTTCGGTAAAGTCTAATATTTGGTCCACCCCTCCATCAAACGGAACCGGTAGCTGGCCAGATAAACGATACCAATCTATACTGTTGTAACATTTTATGATCATAAAATGAATGTACTTTCCATAAAAATATAAATCAATCCTTTTGCAGAAATTAAAGGGGCCAGCTACTGGACAAAACTTTGGTAAAGTCTAATATTTGGTCCACCACTCAACCAAACGGAACCGGTAGCTGGCCAGATAAACGATACCAATCTATACTGTTGTAACATATTATTATCATAAATGTAATGTACTTTTCATAGAAATATGAATTAAACCTTTTGCGGAAAGTAGAGGGGCCAGCTACTGGACAAAACTTCGGTAAAGTCTAAAATTTGGTCCACCCCTCCATCAAACGGAACCGGTAGCTGGCCAGATAAAAGATACCAATCTATACTGTTGTAACATTTTATGATCATAAATTGAATGTACTTTTCACAGAAATATAAATCAATCCTTTTGCGGAAATTAAAGGGGCCAGCTACTGGACAAAACTTTGGTATAGTCTAATATTTGGTCGACCCTTCCATCAAACGGAACCGGTAGCTGGCCAGATAAACGATACCAATCTATACTTTTGTCACATTTTATGATCATAAATTGAATGTACTTTCCAAATAAATATAAATCAATCCTTTTGCGAAAAGTAAAGGGGCCAGCTACTGGACAAAACTTCGGAAAAGTCTAATATTTGGTCCACCCCTCCATCAAACGGAACCGGTAGCTGGCCAGATAAACGATACCAATCTATACTTTTGTAACATTTTATTATCATAAATTGAATCTACTTTTCATAAAAATATAAATCAATCATTTTGCGGAAATTAAAGGGGCCAGCTACTGGACAAAACTTTGGTATAGTCTAATATTTGGACGACCCCTCCATCAAACGGAACCGGTAGCTGGCCAAATAAACGATACAAATCTATACTGTTGTAACATTTTATTATCATAAATTGAATGTACTTTCCATAAAAATATAGATCAATCATTTTGCAGAAAGTAAAGGGGCCAGCTACTGGACAAAACTTCGTTAAAAGCTAAAATTTTGTCCACCCCTCCATCAAACGGAACCGGTAGCTGGCCAGATAAACGATACCAATCTATACGGTTGTAACATTTTATTATCATAAAATGAATGTACTTTGCATAAAAATATAAATCAATCCTTTTGCAGAAATTAAAGGGGCCAGCTACTGGACAAAACTTCGGTAAAGTCTAATATTTGGTCCACCACTTAACCAAACGGAACCGGTAGCTGGCCAGATAAACGATACCAATCTATACTGTTGTAACATATTACTATCATAAATGAAATGTACTTTTCATAAAAATATGAAAAAAAACCTTTTGCGGAAAGTAAAGGGGCCAGCTACTGGACAAAACATCGGTATAGTCTAATATTTGGTCCACCCCTCCATCAAACGGAACCGGTAGCTGGCCAGATAAACGATACCAATCTATACTGTTGTAACATTTTATGATCATAAATTGAATGTACTTTTCATAAAAATATAAATCAATCCTTTTGCGGAAATTAAAGGGGCCAGCTTTTGGACAAAACTTTGGTATAGTCTTATATTTGGTCGACCCCTCCATCAAACGGAACCGGCGGCTGGCCAGATAAACGATACCAATCTATACTGTTGTAACATTTTATGATCATAAATTGAATGTACTTTTCATAGAAATATAAATCAATCCTTTTGCGGAAATTAAAGGGGCCAGCTACTGGACAAAACTTTGGTATAGTCTTATATTTGGTCGACCCCTCTATCAAACGGAGCCGGTAGCTGGCCAGATAAACGATACCAATCTATACTGTTGTAACATTTTATGATCATAAATTGAATGTACTTTCCAAATAAATATAAATCAATCCTTTTAAAGAAATTAAAGGGGCCAGCTACTGGACAAAACTTCGGTAAAACCTAATATTTGGTCCACCTTTGAACCAAACGGAACCGGTAGCTGGCCAGATAAACTATACCAATCTATACTAATGTAACATATTATTATCATAAATGAAATGTACTTTTCATAAAAATATGAATTAAACCTTTTGCGGAAAGTAAAGGGGCCAGCTACTGGACAAAACTTCGGTAAAGTCTAAAATTTGGTCCACCCCTCCATCAAACGGAACCGGTAGCTGGCCAGATAAAAGATACCAATCTATACTGTTGTAACATTTTATGATCATAAATTGAATGTACTTTTCATAGAAATATAAATCAATCCTTTTGCGGAAATTAAAGGGGCCGGCTACTGGACAAAACTTTGGCAACTACTTTTGTAGTTTCAGGATGATAACTGAAATACGTTTTTAAGTTATGCTCTGGGCAAAATGTCGTCTACGGACCGACCGACCTGACGGACGGACCAACCGCGATCTACCCGCCTATGAAGTTTCAAGGTGATACCTGAAATTCTTTTTGAGTTGTGCTCGTGACAAAAATTAAGTATGAAAGTCAACAAAGGACGATAACTCAAAAAATATGATGGGCAGAGTTCAGGTTCTTGAGCACTGCACTTCCCATTTATGAGATATATATGTCGTAAGATGTTTCGGAACTGAGCAGTTTTAAAACTGGACAAATGTTACGGAACTCATTTTGAGCAGTTTTGAAACTGCATAATATAGCGTTTATATAACATTATTTTGATGTAGAACGGCGTGTTCTCAATGCAAAACCCATCTTAAACATATTTCTTTTGGGAAGGGAACTTAATTAAACTCAAAACAAATCAAATTAGGCTGTTTTATTTGAATACCCGTTCGATACCGAACAGCCGAAGTTCTGTGCCGAACCGAAAACCCAATTCTTACAACTTCCAAAATGATTCGTATGCTAGAAAATTTCGTACCTTAATTTTACTGCTTCGTTTACATTTACAAAACACGGCATATCGTCCAATTTTTAGAAAATATTGTCATAATGGTGATATGGTTACTCGATTCTGATTAATTATTTTCGAAAAGGTTGCAGTAATTCGTACTTTTCCATTTCCTTACATCATTCACAGATTTTTAATTTCTGTATACTGTTTTTGAACTATGATTATATATATTGGTTTAAGCTTCCTTACTTCCGATATGAAAATGCTTAAAATATGCTGAAATTTATCTAAGTAGGTATAATAGGAAATTTGAGTCGACTAAGTTGACGTTTTGAAAAATGGTTTCTTGAAAGTGAAATAGTTGTATTACGAAACCTTTCACCTCTTACATAGATCTACATTCGGATGTAAAAAATATGACCATTTTTAAGAATATTGAACTAGCGAATTCGACCCAGTCCGGTTATGTTTTAAGTTTATTATACTCCGTCCGAGTACATAAATCACCCGGTCAGAATATTGAACTAGAGAACTCGACTCAGTCCAGTTATGTTACAAGCTTATTCAACTCCATCAGAGTACGTAACTAACCCAGTCAGAATATTGAACTAGCGTATTCGACTCAGCCTAGATATGTTACAATATTATTAAACTCCGTTAGAGTACGTAACTCACCCAGTCAGAATATTGAACTAGCGTATTCGACTCAGCCAAGATATGTTACAAGCTTAATCGACTCTGGCAGAATATGTTACTCACCCGGTCAGAATATTGAACTAGTAAATTCGACTCAGTCCGGTTATGTTACAAGCTTATTCGACTCTGTCAGAGTACTTTACTCACCCAGTAAGAAAACTGATCTAGCGTATTCAATTAAGTCCGGTTATATTACAAGCTTATTCAACTCTGTCAGATTACGTAACTCACGCAGTCAGAATATTGAACTAGCGAATTTGGCTTAGTCCGATTATGTTACAAACTTTTACGACTTGGTCAGACTACGTAACTCACCCAGTCAGAATATTAAACAAGCAAATTCCACTCAGACCGATGATGTTACAAGCTTATTCGACCCTGTCAGAGTGCGTAATTAATCCTGTCAGAGTATTGAACTAGCGAATTCGATTCATTCCGGTTAAGTTATAAGCTGGTTCGACTCCGTCAGAGTACGTTACTCACCCAGTAAGAATATTGAACAAGCGAATTCGACTCGGCCTAGATATTTGACAAGCATATTCGGCTCCGTCAGAGTATGTGACTCAACCGTTCAGAATATTGAAATAGTGAATTTGACTCAGTCCTGTTATGTTACAAGTTTATTCAACTCTGTCAGAGTATGTAACTCACCCAGCCAGAATATTGAACTAGCGAATTCGACTCAGTCCAGTTATGTTACAAGCTAATTTGACTCCGTCAGAGTACGTAACTCACCCAGTTAGAATATTGAACTAGCGAACTCGACTCAGTATATGGGCAAGTTTAAAGAAAATGTGACCATTCACTTTTTACATGCCTCGGCTTTTACAGAGAAATATATTCTATCCAATCAAAGTTAACAAGACATGTTTTTGTGTCTTTATACTGGGTACCAAGTTTAAAGAAAATCGCTTCACAAATAAAAAAGATATGTCATTAAAACATGTAAAAAATGTCAGGAGTGAAACGCTTTTTTGTGACACTTAACACTTTTACCAAGTTTCTAAGCTATGGTTACTAAAAGACAGTGACATGATACTACAATAAGCAAATGTAATTCATAAAACAACATGTGCTTCACCATCTTAAAGTTACCTTTTCATCTTATCTTCACTGGTTTAGGATGTGGAGACGGTTCTAAACAATAACCCCCTAAATTTGATGTCAGGAGTGAAACACTTTTATTTTCGAAAATGTGTTGTCTATTCAGCCAGAAATCTTCCACTCAAATTTTTTTACGAAGCCATCAACCTTTTGGGCATTCTGCACTCTACTATTTAGTGATTTGTGGGTTGCAATTTCTCATATTATGCAATATATATGCTGTCAGGAGTGAAACGCTTTTTTTGTTGTCATTTTGCAAGATTATGCACACAATTTTAGCTAAACGTTAGTGAACATGAACTTTAAATACAATTTGGGCACTGCTTAACCATTTAGAATAGTTTTTAGCCATCCTAATTAAGAAATCTGGATGATATTCTGTAAAAATAGCTGTTATTCTCAAAATTCAAATGTCAAACTTTGGTGACATTTTTTTAAACCTGCCCATAGTTATGTTACAAGCTTAATCGACTCCGTCAGAGTACGTAACTCACCCAGTCGGTTCCGTTTGATGGAGGGGTGGACCAAATTTTAGACTTTACCGAAGTTTTGTCCAGTAGCTGGCCCCTTTACTTTCCGCAAAAGGTTTAATTCATATTTTTATGAAAAGTACATTTCATTTATGATAATAATATGTTACAACAGTATAGATTGGTATCTTTTATCTGGCCAGCTACCGGTTCAGTTCGATGGAAGGGTGGACCAAATATTAGACTTTTCCGAAGTTTTGTCCAGTAGCTGGCCCCTTTAATTTCCGCAAAAGGTTTAATTCATATTTTTATGAAAAGTACATTTCATTTATGATAATAATATGTTACAACAGTATAGATTGGTATCTTTTATCTGGCCAGCTACCGGTTCCGTTCGATGGAAGGGTGGACCAAATATTAGACTTTTCCGAAGTTTTGTCCAGTAGCTGGCCCCTTTAATTTCCGCAAAATGATTGATTTATATTTTTATGGAAAGTACATTCAATTTACGATAATAAAATGTTACAAAAGTATAGATTGGTATCGTTTATCTGGCAAGCTACCGGTTCCGTTTGATGGAGGGGTGGACCAAATATTAGAATTTACCGAAGTTTTGTCCAGTAGCTGGCCCCTTTAATTTCCACAAAAGGATTGATTTATATTTATTTGGAAAGTACATTTAATTTATGATCATAAAATGTTACAACAGTATAGATTGGTATCGCTTATCTGGCCAGCCGCCGGTTCCGTTTGATGGAGGGGTCGACCAAATATTAGACTATACCAAAGTTTTGTCCAGTAGCTGGCCCCTTTAATTTCCGCAAAAGGATTGATTTATATTTCTATGAAAAGTACATTCAATTTATGATCATAAAATGTTACAACAGTATAGATTGGTATCTTTTATCTGGCCAGCTACCGGTTCCGTTTGATGGAGGGGTGGACCAAATTTTAGACTTTACCGAAGTTTTGTCCAGTAGCTGGCCCCTTTACTTTCCGCAAAAGGTTTATTTCATATTTTTATGAAAAGTACATTTAATTTATGATAATAATATGTTACAACAGTATAGATTGGTATCGTTTATCTGGCCAGCTACCGGTTCCGTTTGGTTCTAAGATTGACCAAATATTAGACTTTACCGAAGTTTTGTCCAGTAGCTGGCCCCTTTAATTTCTGCAAAAGGATTGATTTATATTTTATGGAAAGTACATTTATTTTATGATAATAAAATGCTACAACAGTATAGATTGGTATCGTTTATCTGGCCAGCTACCGGTTCCGTTTGATGGAGGGGTGGACAAAATTTTAGACTTTAACGAAGTTTTGTCCAGTAGCTGGCCCCTTTACTTTCTGCAAAATGATTGATTTATATTTTTATGGAAAGTACATTCAATTTATGATAATAAAATGTTACAACAGTATAGATTGGTATCGTTTATCTGGCCAGCTACCGGTTCCATTTGATGGAGGGGTGGACCAAATATTAGACTTTACCGAAGTTTTGTCCAGTAGCTGGCCCCTTTAATTTCCGCAAACGGATTGATTTATATTTCTATGAAAAGTACTTTTAATTTATGATCATAAAATGTTACAACAGTATAGATTGGTATCTTTTATCTGGCCAGCTACCGGTTCCTTTTGATGGAGGGGTGGACCAAATTTTAGACTTTACCGAAGTTTTGTCCAGTAGCTGGCCCCTTTACTTTCCGCAAAAGGTTTTATTCATACTTTTATGAAAAGTACATTTCATTTATGATAATAATATGTTACAACAGTATAGATTGGTATCTTTTATCTGGCCAGCTACCGGTTCCGTTTGGTTGAGTGGTGGACCAAATATTAGACTTTACCGAAGTTTTGTCCAGTAGCTGGCCCCTTTAGCTTCCGCAAAAGGATTGATTTATATTTTTATGGAAAGTACATTCTTTTTATGATCATAAAATGTTACAACAGTATAGATTGGTATCTTTTATCTGGCTAGCTACCGGTTCCGTTTGATGGAAGGGTGGACCAAAAATTAGAATTTACCGAAGTTTTGTCCAGTAGCTGGCCCCTTTACTTTCTGCAAAATGATTGATTTATATTTTTATGGAAAGTACATTCAATTTATGATAATAAAATGTTACAACAGTATAGATTGGTATCGTTTATCTGGCCAGCTACCGGTTCCGTTTGGTTGAGTGGTGGACCAAATATTAGACTTTACCAAAGTTTTGTCCATTAGCTGGCCCCTTTAATTTCTGCAAAAGGATTGATTTATAATTTTATGGAAAGTACATTCATTTTATGATAATAAAATGTTCCATCAGTATAGATTGGTATCGTTTATCTGGCCAGCTACCGGTTCCGTTTGATGGAGGGGTGGACCAAATATTAGACTATACTGAAGTTTTGTCCAGTAGCTGGCCCCTTTAATTCCCGCAAAAGGATTGATTTATATTTTTATGAAAAGTACATTCAATTTATGATAACAAAATGTTACAACAGTATAGATTGGTATCGTTTATCTGGCCAGCTACCGGTTCCTTTTGATGGAAGGGTGGACCAAATATTAGACTTTACCGAAGTTTTGTCCAGTAGCTGGCCCCTTTAATTTCCGCAAAATGATTGATTTATATTTTTATGAAAAGTACATTCAATTTATGATAATAAAATGTTACAAAAGTATAGATTGGTATCGTTTATCTGGCCAGCTACCGGTTTCGTTTGATGGAGGGGTGGACCAAATATTAGACTTTACCGAAGTTTTGTCCAGTAGCTGGCCCCTTTACTTTCCGCAAAAGGATTGATTTATATTTATTTGGAAAGTACATTCAATTTATGATCATAAAATGTTACAACAGTATAGATTGGTATCGTTTATCTGGCCAGCTACCGGTTCCGTTTGATGGAGGGGTGGACCAAATATTAGACTATACCAAAGTTTTGTCCAGTAGCTGGCCCCTTTTATTTCCGCAAAAGGATTGATTTATATTTCTATGAAAAGTACATTCAATTTATGATCATAAAATGGTACAACAGTATAGATTGGTATCTTTTATCTGGCCAGCTACCGGTTCCGTTTGATGGAGGGGTGGACCAAATTTTAGACTTTACCGAAGTTTTGTCCAGTAGCTGGCCCCATTTACTTTCCGCAAAAGGTTTAATTCATATTTTTATGAAAAGTACATTTCATTTATGATCATAAAATGTTACAACAGTATAGATTGGTATCTTTTATCTGGCAAGCTACCGGTTCCGTTTGATGGAGGGGTGGACCAAATTTTAGACTTTACCGAAGTTTTGTCCAGTAGCTGGCCCCATTTACTTTCCGCAAAAGGTTTAATTCATATTTTTATGAAAAGTACATTTCATTTATGATAATAATATGTTACAACAGTATAGATTGGTATCGTTTATCTGGCCAGCTACCGGTTCCGTTTGGTTGAATGGTGGACCAAATAATAGACTTTACCGAAGTTTTGTCCAGTAGCTGGCCCCTTTACTTTCTGCAAAAGGATTGATTTATAATATTATGGAAAGTACATTCATTTTATGATAATAAAATGTTACAACAGTATAGATTGGTATCGTTTATCTGGCCAGCTACCGGTTCCGTTTGATGGAGGGGTGGACCAAATATTAGACTATACTGAAGTTTTGTCCAGTAGCTGGCCCCTTTAATTCCCGCAAAAGGATTGATTTATATTTTTATGGAAAGTACATTCATTTTATGATCATTAAATGTTACAACAGTATAGATTGGTATCGTTTATCTGGCCAGCTACCGGTTCCGTTTGATGGAGGGGTGGACAAAATTTTAGCTTTTAACGAAGTTTTGTCCAGTAGCTGGCCCCTTTACTTTCTACAAAATGATTGATCTATATTTTTATGGAAAGTACATTTAATTTATGATAATAAAATGTTACAACAGTATAGATTGGTATCGTTTATCTGGCCAGCTACCGGTTCCGTTTGATGGAGTGGTCGACCAAATATTAGACTATACCAAAGCTTTGTCCAGTAGCTGGCCCCTTTAATTTCCGCAAAAGGATTGATTTATATTTCTATGAAAAGTACATTCAATTTATGATCATAAAATGTTACAACAGTATAGATTGGTATCTTTTATCTGGCCAGCTACCGGTTCCGTTTGATGGAGGGGTGGACCAAATTTTAGACTTTACCGAAGTTTTGTCCAGTAGCTGGCCCCTTTACTTTCCGCAAAAGGTTTTATTCATATTTTTATGAAAAGTACATTTCATTTATGATAATAATATGTTACAACAGTATAGATTGGTATCTTTTATCTGGCCAGCTACCGGTTCCGTTTGGTTGAGTGGTGGACCAAAGATTAGACTTTACCGAAGTTTTGTCCAGTAGCTGGCCCCTTTAATTTCCGCAAAAGGATTGATTTATATTTTTATGGAAAGTACATTCTTTTTATGATCATAAATTGTTACAACAGTATAGATTGGTATCTTTTATCTGGCCAGCTACCGGTTCCGTTTGATGGAAGGGTGGACCAAAAATTAGACTTTACCGAAGTTTTGTCCAGTAGCTGGCCCCTTTAATTTCCGCAAAAGGATTGATTTATATTTTTATGGAAAGTACATTCAATTTATGATAATAAAATGTTACAACAGTATAGATTGGAATCGTTTATCTGGCCAGCTACCGGTTCCGTTTGATGGAAGGGTGGACCAAATATTAGACTTTACCGAAGTTTTGTCCAGTAGCTGGCCCCTTTAATTTCCGCAAAAGGATTGATTTTTATTTCTATGAAAAGTACATTCAATTTATGATCATAAAATGTTACAACAGTATAGATTGATATCGTTTATCGTGCCAGCTACTGGTTCCGTTTGATGGAAGGGTAGACCAAATATTAGACTTTACCGAAGTTTTTTCCAGTAGCTGGCCCCTTTAATTTCCGCAAAAGGATTGATTTATATTTTTATGGAAAGTACATTTAATTTATGATAATAAAATGTTACAAAAGTATAGATTGGTATCGTTTATCTGGCCAGCTACCGGTTCCGTTTGATGGAGGGGTGGACCAAATATTAGACTTTACCGAAGTTTCTTTCGGTAGCTGGCCCCTTTAATTTCCGCAAAAGGATTGATTTCTATTTATTTGGAAAGTACATTCAATTAATGATCATAAAATGTTACAACAGTATAGATTGGTATCGTTTATCTGGCCAGCTACCGGTTCCGTTTGAAGGAGGGGTGGACCAAATATTAGACTATACCAAAGTTTTGTCCAGTAGCTGGCCCCTTTAATTTTCGCAAAAGGATTGATTTATATTTCTATGAAAAGTACATTCAATTTATGATAATAATATGTTACAACAGTATAGATTGGTATCGTTTATCTGGCCAGCTACCGGTTCCGTTTGATGGAGGGGTGGACCAAATATTAGACTATACCGAAGTTTTGTCCAGTAACTGGCCCCTTTACTTTCCGCAAAAGGTTTAATTCATATTTTTATGAAAAGTACATTTAATTTATGATAATAATATGTTACAACAGTATAGATTGGTATCGTTTATCTAGCCAGCTACCGGTTCCGTTTGTTTGAGTGGTGGACCAAATATTAGACTTTACCGAAGTTTTGTCCAGTAGCTGGCCCCTTTAATTTCTGCAAAAGGATTGATTTATATTTTTATGCAAAGTACATTCATTTTATGATAATAAAATGTTACAAAAGTATAGATTGGTATCGTTTATCTAGCCAGCTACCGGTCCCGTTTGATGGAGGGGTGGACCAAATATTAGACTATACTGAAGTTTTGTCCAGTAGCTGGCCCCTTTAATTTCCGCAAAAGGATTGATTTATATTTTTATGGAAAGTACATTCATTTTATGATCATAAAATGTTACAACAGTGTAGATTGGTATCTTTTATCTGGCCAGCTACCGGTTCCGTTTGATGGAAGGGTGGACCAAATATTAGACTTTACAGAAGTTTTGTCCAGTAGCTGGCCCCTTTACTTTCCGCAAAATGATTGATTTATATTTTTATGAAAAGTACATTCAATTTATGATAATAAAATGTTACAAAAGTATAGATTGGTATCGTTTATCTGGCCAGCTACCGGTTCCGTTTGATGGAGGGGTGGACCAAATATTAGACTTTTCCGAAGTTTTGTCCAGTAGCTGGCCCCTTTACTTTTCGCAAAAGGATTGATTTATATTTATTTGGAAAGTACATTCAATTTATTATCATAAAATGTTACAACAGTATAGATTGGTATCGTTTATCTGGCCAGCTACCGGTTCCGTTTGATGGAGGGGTCGACCAAATATAAGACTATACCAAAGTTTTGTCCAGTAGCTGGCCCCTTTAATTTCCGCAAAAGGATTGATTTTTATTTCTGTGAAAAGTACATTCAATTTATGATCATAAAATGTTACAACAGTATAGATTGGTATCTTTTATCTGGCCAGCTACCGGTTCCGTTTGATGGAGGGGTGGACCAAATTTTAGACTTTACCGAAGTTTTGTCCAGTAGCTGGCCCCTTTACTTTCCGCGAAAGGTTTATTTCATATTTTTATGAAAAGTACATTTCATTTATGATAATAATATGTTACAACAGTATAGATTGGTATCGTTTATCTGGCCAGCTACCGGTTCCGTTTGGTTGAGTGGTGGACCAAATATTAGACTTTACCAAAGTTTTGTCCAGTAGCTGGTCCCTTTAATTTCTGCAAAAGGATTGATTTATATTTTTATGGAAAGTACATTCATTTTATGATAATAAAATGTTACTACAGTATAGATTGGTATCGTTTATCTGGCCAGCTACCGGTTCCGTTTGATGGAGGGGTGGACCAAATATTAGACTTTACCGAAGTTTTGTCCAGTAGCTGGCCCCTTTACTTTCCGCAAAATGATTGATTTATATTTTTATGGAAAATACATTCAATTTATAATAATAAAATGTTACAACAGTATAGATTGGTATCGTTTATCTGGCCAGCTACCGGTTCCTTTTGATGGAGGGGTGGACCAAATATTAGACTATACCGAAGTTTTGTCCAGTAGCTGGCCCCTTTACTTTCCGCAAAAGGATTGATTTATATTTCTGTGAAAAGTACATTCAATTTATGATCATAAAATGTTACAACAGTATAGATTGGTATCGTTTATCTGGCCAGCTACCGGTTCCGTTTGATGGAGTGGTCGACCAAATATTAGACTATACCAAAGCTTTGTCCAGTAGCTGGCCCCTTTAATTTCCGCAAAAGGATTGATTTATATTTCTATGAAAAGTACATTCAATTTATGATCATAAAATGTTACAACAGTATAGATTGGTATCTTTTATCTGGCCAGCTACCGGTTCCGTTTGATGGAGGGGTGGACCAAATTTTAGACTTTACCGAAGTTTTGTCCAGTAGCTGGCCCCTTTACTTTCCGCAAAAGGTTTTATTCATATTTTTATGAAAAGTACATTTCATTTATGATAATAATATGTTACAACAGTATAGATTGGTATCTTTTATCTGGCCAGCTACCGGTTCCGTTTGGTTGAGTGGTGGACCAAAAATTAGACTTTACCGAAGTTTTGTCCAGTAGCTGGCCCCTTTAATTTCCGCAAAAGGACTGATTTATATTTTTATGGAAAGTACATTCTTTTTATGATCATAAATTGTTACAACAGTATAGATTGGTATCTTTTATCTGGCCAGCTACCGGTTCCGTTTGATGGAAGGGTGGACCAAAAATTAGACTTTACCGAAGTTTTGTCCAGTAGCTGGCCCCTTTAATTTCCGCAAAAGGATTGATTTATATTTTTATGGAAAGTACATTCAATTTATGATAATAAAATGTTACAACAGTATAGATTGGAATCGTTTATCTGGCCAGCTACCGGTTCCGTTTGATGGAAGGGTGGACCAAATATTAGACTTTACCGAAGTTTTGTCCAGTAGCTGGCCCCTTTAATTTCCGCAAAAGGATTGATTTATATTTCTATGAAAAGTACATTCAATTTATGATCATAAAATGTTACAACAGTATAGATTGGTATCGTTTATCGTGCCAGCTACTGGTTCCGTTTGATGGAAGGGTAGACCAAATATTAGACTTTACCGAAGTTTTGTCCAGTAGCTGGCCCCTTTAATTTCCGCAAAAGGATTGATTTATATTTTTATGGAAAGTACATTTAATTTATGATAATAAAATGTTACAAAAGTATAGATTGGTATCGTTTATCTGGCCAGCTACCGGTTCCGTTTGATGGAGGGGTGGACCAAATATTAGACTTTACCGAAGTTTCTTTCGGTAGCTGGCCCCTTTAATTTCCGCAAAAGGATTGATTTATATTTATTTGGAAAGTACATTCAATTAATGATCATAAAATGTTACAACAGTATAGATTGGTATCGTTTATCTGGCCAGCTACCGGTTCCGTTTGAAGGAGGGGTGGACCAAATATTAGACTATACCAAAGTTTTGTCCAGTAGCTGGCCCCTTTAATTTTCGCAAAAGGATTGATTTATATTTCTATGAAAAGTACATTCAATTTATGATAATAATATGTTACAACAGTATAGATTGGTATCGTTTATCTGGCCAGCTACCGGTTCCGTTTGATGGAGGGGTGGACCAAATATTAGACTATACCAAAGTTTTGTCCAGTAACTGGCCCCTTTACTTTCCGCAAAAGGTTTAATTCATATTTTTATGAAAAGTACATTTAATTTATGATAATAATATGTTACAACAGTATAGATTGGTATCGTTTATCTAGCCAGCTACCGGTTCCGTTTGTTTGAGTGGTGGACCAAATATTAGACTTTACCGAAGTTTTGTCCAGTAGCTGGCCCCTTTAATTTCTGCAAAAGGATTGATTTATATTTTTATGCAAAGTACATTCATTTTATGATAATAAAATGTTACAACAGTATAGATTGGTATCGTTTATCTAGCCAGCTACCGGTCCCGTTTGATGGAGGGGTGGACCAAATATTAGACTATACTGAAGTTTTGTCCAGTAGCTGGCCCCTTTAATTTCCGCAAAAGGATTGATTTATATTTTTATGGAAAGTACATTCATTTTATGATCATAAAATGTTACAACAGTGTAGATTGGTATCTTTTATCTGGCCAGCTACCGGTTCCGTTTGATGGAAGGGTGGACCAAATATTAGACTTTACAGAAGTTTTGTCCAGTAGCTGGCCCCTTTACTTTCCGCAAAATGATTGATTTATATTTTTATGAAAAGTACATTCAATTTATGATAATAAAATGTTACAAAAGTATAGATTGGTATCGTTTATCTGGCCAGCTACCGGTTCCGTTTGATGGAGGGGTGGACCAAATATTAGACTTTTCCGAAGTTTTGTCCAGTAGCTGGCCCCTTTACTTTTCGCAAAAGGATTGATTTATATTTATTTGGAAAGTACATTCAATTTATGATCATAAAATGTTACAACAGTATAGATTGGTATCGTTTATCTGGCCAGCTACCGGTTCCGTTTGATGGAGGGGTCGACCAAATATAAGACTATACCAAAGTTTTGTCCAGTAGCTGGCCCCTTTAATTTCCGCAAAAGGATTGATTTTTATTTCTGTGAAAAATACATTCAATTTATGATCATAAAATGTTACAACAGTATAGATTGGTATCTTTTATCTGGCCAGCTACCGGTTCCGTTTGATGGAGGGGTGGACCAAATTTTAGACTTTACCGAAGTTTTGTCCAGTAGCTGGCCCCTTTACTTTCCGCGAAAGGTTTATTTCATATTTTTATGAAAAGTACATTTCATTTATGATAATAATATGTTACAACAGTATAGATTGGTATCGTTTATCTGGCCAGCTACCGGTTCCGTTTGGTTGAGTGGTGGACCAAATATTAGACTTTACCAAAGTTTTGTCCAGTAGCTGGTCCCTTTAATTTCTGCAAAAGGATTGATTTATATTTTTATGGAAAGTACATTCATTTTATGATAATAAAATGTTACAACAGTATAGATTGGTATCGTTTATCTGGCCAGCTACCGGTTCCGTTTGATGGAGGGGTGGACCAAATATTAGACTTTACCGAAGTTTTGTCCAGTAGCTGGCCCCTTTACTTTCCGCAAAATGATTGATTTATATTTTTATGGAAAATACATTCAATTTATAATAATAAAATGTTACAACAGTATAGATTGGTATCGTTTATCTGGCCAGCTACCGGTTCCTTTTGATGGAGGGGTGGACCAAATATTAGACTATACCGAAGTTTTGTCCAGTAGCTGGCCCCTTTAATTTCCGCAAAAGGATTGATTTATATTTCTGTGAAAAATACATTCAATTTATGATCATAAAATGTTACAACAGTATAGATTGGTATCGTTTATCTGGCCAGCTACCGGTTCCGTTTGATGGAAGGGTGGGCCAAATATTAGACTTTACCGAAGTTTCTTTCGGTAGCTGGCCCCTTTAATTTCCGCAAAAGGATTGATTTATATTTTTATGGAAAGTACATTCAATTTATGATAATAAAATGTTACAACAGTATAGATTGGTATCTTTTATCTGGCCAGCTACCGGTTCCGTTTGATGGAGGGGTGGACCAAATATTAGACTTTACCGAAGTTTTGTCCAGTAGCTGGCCCCTTTAATTTCCGCAAAAGGATTGATTTATATTTTTTTGGAAAGTACATTCAATTTATGATCATAAAATGTTACAACAGTATAGATTGGTATCGTTTATCTAGCCAGCTACCGGTTCTGTTTGATGGAATGGTGGAGCAAAATTTTAAACTATACCGAAGTTTTTTTCGGTAGCTGGCCCCTTTAATTTCCGCAAAATGTTTAATTCATATTTTTATGAAAAGTACATTTAATTTATGATAATAATATGTTACAACAGTATAGATTGGTATCGTTTATCTGGCCAGCTACCGGTTCCGTTTAAAGGAGGGATGGACCAAATATTAGACTATACAAAAGTTTTGTCCGGTAGCTGGCCCCTTTAATTTCCACAAAAGGATTGATTTATATTTCTATGAAAAGTACATTTAATTTATGATCATAAAATGTTACAACAGTATAGATTGGTATCGTTTATCTGGCCAGCTACCGGTTCTGTTTGATGGAAGGGTGGAGCAAAATTTTAGACTATACCGAAGTTTCTTTCGCTAGCTGGCCCCTTTAATTTCCACAAAAGGATTGATTTATATTTCTATGAAAAGTACATTTAATATATGATAATAAAATGTTACAACAGTATAGATTGGTATCGTTTATCTGGCCAGCTACCGGTTCTGTTTGATGGAAGGGTGGAGCAAAATTTTAGACTATACCGAAGTTTTTTTCGGTAGCTGGCCCCTTTAATTTCCGCAAAAGGTTTAATTCATATTTTTATGAAAAGTACATTTAATTTATGATCTAAAAATGTTACAACAGTATAGATTGGTATCTTTTATCTGGCCAGCTGCCGGTTCCGTTTGATGGAAGGGTGGAGCAAAATTTTAGACTATACCGAAGTTTTTTTTCGGTAGTTGGCCCCTTTAATTTCTTGTAGCCATATTTTCTTTTTCAAGTAACTGGCTATCGGTTGCTGGCTACTGGTAACTAATCTTTATTTTTTAAGTAACTGGCTACCGGTAGCTGGCTACCGGTAACTAACTTTTCTTGTTCAAGTAACTGGCTACCGGTAGCTGGCTACCGGTAACTAACTTTTCTTTTTCAAGTAACTGGAACAAGTAACTGGCTACCGGTAGCTAACTTTACCTATCTGAGAAAGGGTTAACCCATTAGCAAACGACAAAATGTTGGGATAGTCCAATTTGAAAGAAGTTGCAGACGACATTTCAATGTGATGAAATTTCGTAATTGTATAGCTTTTTGGGTAGAAAACATTGTGGGAAATGAAGAAATTGCTTGCTGGTAATGGGTTTAAATGCTGTATTTTATTTGCAGAAACAGTAATAAGAAAGTAGTTCCACTTTGAATAACACATGAAAAATATAGAAATGTCAAAAATTTACTTCGTAAATGCAGGTTTTTTTTAATGAAGTAACTTCATGTAAGTAGTAGTACTTCCAAGTTTAGGCCTCGGTATATGTTTGTGTGAAAAATTAGCCAATTTCTTCCAAGGATGACGATGTTCTCAGTTTCTCAAGAAGCTGTCCTTTCTCACAATATTTTGATTTTGCTAGATAAGGTTAACCAGAATTAAGTTGCTTAACATCTTCTACTCATGTAGAACTTTACTTTGATGACTAATATAACACATATGTGTTAGGAATAAATGCAAAACTTTAATCTGAATTTTGGGCAGAAACACTTATTACATGAACCTTAATCTAAAGAAGTTCGAGCTTGGCTGTTCCGTTCCTCATGCGTACCTAGACAACAAATATTACCCCGATTACGATAAAAGAACAATATGAAAAAATATTTCTAAAACAGGGAGTCGAAAGAAGAGAATGCTGCTAACCATCATTTTGTCCATTTACAAATATTTTCTGCCGTATATTTTGCACTCAAGCTTTGTTTATTCGACATTGGCACCCATTTTGTCGTGTGCTCTCGAATCGGAACTGTCAAAACTTGGGCTGTTTTGAAAGGATTTGGAAAAGGATTTAAAGTGTCCTTAATACGAGCAAGTCTTTCACAAACGAGAAATAATCTTTAACGTCCATTAAAAAACGACTGAAGATGAAAAATACATTAAGTACGGTAACCGTTCTTTCTCTTTTTATCACAATATGAGCTCAATCCACTGACACGAGGCCGGGGCACCCGCTTTATCAGCTTGTCCTGACATAACAATTCCTCCTCTCATTTACAGGAAAACTGTAAATATCCTGCAAGTTAAAAGACAACATGGCATGGCAGTAAAATTCATGTTTATTTTTACCAAAAGCAACTTCCATTTTATATATCTTCCTCAGACCCAGGCAACATGTTCACGCTTCGGCGAATAAGAATACATAACTTAATCCAATATTTTCTTTTGTTAAAGTCTTATCTATGAACAAAATATGTTTTTAACATTCAGAAGTTTGTTGCTTTGATTTATAACTTTTATTCTGAGATAATGGTGGTTTTCTTTTTTATCGCGGAAGAAATTTTGTATAATAGAACAGTCAGATTTCCTACTGAAAGATAATTAATTCGCAATTATTACTGAAGCATATCAATATTTGTTTCCCTTGATTCAATTAAAGATCTAAATTAGAACAGAAATACTCATGTTTACCTCGGTTTTCGTTCGTGCCACTCTTGTTTGTTTACAAATTTTGCAGACGTAGACCTTCTCTTATTGACACTAGTCGATAAAAAATCTCGTGGCATGTTGAAATATCTTTGGTGCGCATGCGCTATAAGGGAAATATACTGTGCAAAAAAAGTTTAGCACGTTTTGAAACACATTATTTTTTCAGTATCTGACCAATACATGAACATTATCTTGTGCTGTTAAATTGTCCCGATCAACAACCATTATTACGCATACAGTGCATGTGTAGAATGAACTTTCGGGTTATTGGACAAAGTCCAGATTAGCAAAACACGTGTGCAGTGATATCGATACTGTCTAGCCAGTCCCAAAACACATGATTACACAGATCCGTGAGCAGAATCAATTTAACTGTTACAAGTTCTTTGAAATTGATAATGAGATGGCGAGAAATGACGACGTAATTTTGACGTCACAGAGTTCTTATCATGCTCCAATAAGGTATGTCTTTCAGAGGTGTCGCTTTGCATTTCAATTGGCTCGAATTGACAACAAAGCGCCTAAAGCACTTGGTTTATGCAATTTTGGCCGTCAACAGCCGACATAAATATTGCAGTCCGTGTAAAACGACGTTAAGAGAGGATTCCTGTCTAGTAAGAAGTTAGTGCACCTCCTCCAGAACGTCACAGGGTATACCGTTAGTGACCAGACTGTCCGGAACAGACCTCCGCAACACTTGCGTCAAGGTCCTCCGACCTTTTGCCCATGACGTTAAGCATCGACAGACAAGGCGATTGAACCAGGAGACATTGGACTGATGTCCGGGCGAATAACATTTTACGTATCATTAGCTGACGGCAGGATTTGTAGTTAGAGAAGATGCGTAAGGCTGGATACCAACAACGTCATCAGTGAGACTGTTACGGCGAGTGCAGCGTCATCATTTGGAAAGGAATTAATGACAAGTGTTAAACAGACCTCATTTCAGTTAATGGCAACATACGGCGCAAAGGTACTACGATGAAATTATCCAACCTATTGATGTAACCGTCTTACAACGACACAACGTTTTGATATTTCAGTGAGATAATCACCACCCACTCACTCCAAAGAACACACAGGATAATCTGCGACCAACCTGCTTCATCACCATCAAAAGAAAATATAAAGAACCTTGTTAGACGTCAGGCTAGGGAAATTAACGACGTCTATATAACGTCAGTAGCCTTGAGCGTCATCTTCAATATGAATGGACAAAATGCTTTTTGTGTGGTCAGGAAGCTTGTCTGCAATATTGGAAGACGTTGAATGGCGGTCCTAGCAGCTAATGCTGGACATAACCATCATTGAAATTCGCCTGACTTTCGATGTCTGACCCCTGTGCACTTTAACGTGAGAAAGCTAATCAACGCTTTAGAATTTTGAAATAAATTTTTCAGGAAGCGTCAGAAAATTGAATGTACAAACACATTGATGTTTTCTTTGTAGGGATTTTGGAATAGTTTTTGACTAGGAACTAACATTATCCGAGTGTGCTAAACTTTTTTTGCGTAGTATAGATTTGAAAATCGTGACAAACGCTTTTCGTGGTGACCCAATTTCCTCTCAATTTGACAATTGTCGTCCCGTTTTCTTACCCGCATTCTTTTACTAAAACAAAGGTGGCCGATACAATTTTTTTTGCATTCCTTTCCAAAACATTTTTTTTGCAGTTTGACCAAGAGCATTGCTGTAGCTTTAACTTAACCCTTTCACTGCCAAATATTGACCTTTGAAGGGGTCTCTCACCGCCAAATTAATTCGAAGAAATTTCCAAGAATCGATACTCTGTACACAAAATCATGCATAACTTTTTACTCATTTGATGGATTCCTTTCAAATTTTCAGGACATACAGACAAATTAAGCACCTATATGACACCAAAATTTAAAGGTTATTTATGAAATGACAATATTTTTTTCTTTTTTATGTTGTGTGTACTCATATATTTCGCTCCCATAAATTTGTCGACTGAAGTCGCCTATGGCAGGGAAAGGTAAAGCGACAAAAGTCGCCTATGGCAGTGAAAGAGTTCTAAACGATATTTAAATGTGAAAAGTTTTTGTACTTTTGCAACTATTATTTTAATAACAAACCCTTTTAAACAACGCAAACAAACCTAATCTGTCTTTTAATTTCTTAAAAAGTGTTAGCTACAATATGATAGCAAACTCTTTTTTCTTTAATTAAAACATCAAGGAGAACTGATACAAAATACATGTATCGTGCACATTTATGTATGGAACTGAGTATGTTTTTTTACAAAAATAAATTTCCATCTTAAAGTGAAATGCTATATTTCAGCCTGCCCAGAACAGAGACAGAGAAGGAAATGGAAAAGGAGGAGCCCTCGCCAGGGGCTCCTAGCATTAATGAGGTAATTTTATAGCCCTTTTCGAAAGACAAGAGGGCCAAGATGGCCCTGGATCGCTCACCTGATAGAAGTTTGAAACTTTCTCCATGCAGAACAAGACCCATCTTTTACATGACCTAGGTATCTCTAAGACAAGAACATGAAACTTAAGATGCGAGATTATGATCTAGCTGAAAACAGCATTCTTAATCTTTAATGGTCAATATTTGTAGCTGTTAAAGTGAAAACCAAGTCGATAAAAAACATCAATTTTGTCATAATCCAGGGCACATAACTCTGTTCTGATAAAGATATTCTCTATCTATCTATCTATCTATATATACTGCCCAACTCCCCTTTCGGGTATTACTGGCAGGGTATCTCTAAGACCTTTATACACCAACCTTATGTCCTAGTCGTTTTTTTGATTGGTCAATATTTATTGCTGTTTGAGTGAAATTAAAAACGAAATTAGCAATATTGTCACCATCAAGGGCACACAACTCTGGCTTTTTTAGTCCGATCAATATGAAAAATGAAATCATATAAGATCTCATGGTCACCAACATTGTGACCAAGTTAAGTCTTGATTGGTCAATATTTGTGTTTTTTTAAGTGAAAATAAAGCTGAAAATGACAATTTTGTGAAATTCAAGGGCCAATAACTCTGGTTTTTCTGGTCCGATCAAGCTGAAAATTTAAATCATTCAGCAGCTTATAGTTAGCAACATTGTTGACATTTTTTTTTGTCTTGATTGGTCAATAAATGTAGATGCTAAAGTGTAAACAAAGTCGAAAACGGCAAATTTGTCAAATTCAAGGGCACATAACTCACGACTTCCTTCTTCGATGACACTGAAAATCGAACTCATTCATTATTGTATGGTTACCAACATTCTATCCAAGTTTTGTCTTGATTGGTCAATATTTGTAGATGCTAGAGTGGTAACAAAGTCAAAACTAGCCATTTTTGATATTCAAGGGCGCATAACTCCGGACTTCCTGATCCGATCTGACCCAAAATTGAACTCATCCAAGAACTTATTGTCATACATGTTTTGACCAAGTTTGCTTAAGATTGGTCAATATTTGTAGATGCTAGAGTGGTAACAAAGTCAAAACTAGCTATTTTTGATATTCAAGGGCGCATAACTCCGGACTTCCTGATCCGATCTGACCCAAAATCGAACTCATCCAAGAACTTATGGTTATACATGTTTTGACCAAGTTTGGTTAAGATTGGTCAATATTTGTAGATGCTAGAGTGGTAACAAAGTCAAAACTAGCTATTTTTGATATTCAAGGGCGCATAACTCTGGACTTCCTGATCCGATCTGACTCAAAAACAAACTCATCCGAGAACTTATGGTCATACATGTTTTGACCAAGTTTGGTTAAGATTGGTCAATATTTGTAGGTGCTAGAGTGGTAACAACAAAATGTGAACAGACGGACAGACGGACAGACAGACGGACAGACGGACAGACAGACGGACGGCGACGGACAAAAAGCGACCACAATAGCTCACCTTGAGCGCTTCGGGGGGGGGGGGGGCAGTTAGTGTCGGTCGATTGGTCGGATTGTCGGTCGGTAGAATGGTCGATCGGTATGTCTTTTTCGGAGCATAACTCGAAAAGTATGCAAGTTAGAATCGTTGGTGGACTGATCTATACAGAGTGTCCCCAAAAAAACGGAACCCATTTTTGAAAGTACATTTCTCATGTGTCATGTAATATTTCTCCACCAAATTTACATATGCAATAGCAAAGACAGTTTTCTATAAGCAGTTAAAATTTGGTTGAAAAATAATTATTAGTTTTGAAAATATTGGCATTCAAATGAATATACCCGTAAAATCATTTTAACAGGATATCGATCTTTTCGTTTTGCAGCGCGCCTACAATCATTTAATAATTTGACGCTTCACAATTGGTTAATACATTCGATACAAAAGTGAATTTGAAATTTTGTATTCACAATACTGCATTTTCATTTCACATTCTTTGCTAATAAATATACTGTTGAAGAAGAGCTGCGATGTAATTAAAATGAATACAAACAACATATCCAAGTGCATCACAAACTCATGAAAAATAATCATAGGTACTTATTTAATATCTGACCAACATGCCGGTCACCGCTCAATTGAACAGTATTACGGGTTTCATTTGACCTGACACTGACCTTGATGCAAAACATGTACGTATATGACAAATAACACGAAATTCACAAAAAAAATAAATCATTGTCCACAGAAATGTATACTATGCAAGAATTAAGACTAGACTAATTTTATGAAACATACCAAGCTTGTAATTTATGAAAATAAAAGTTAAAACTGCGCCATGTGAAATGAATCACATAATAATTTGAAATTAATTCAAACAACCACCCTATGGACTCAATTTGAACGTACAGCACGAGTACATATTAAATTTTGAGAAAATCGCTACATACATGTACAACGGTACAGAATTCAACAGCTGACCGTTGGTGCGCTTTCACGGACTAACAAGACGCCAAAATCAATATCATGTCAGATTGTTTTTTTAGTGCCATTATTAATTTGCTTATAACTTTTGAACCGATGCATATTTTTAAGTGAAATTTGGAACACAAATGCAAAAATGATGTATCTTCAGTACTGTTTATTCAAAAATTAGATTCTTTGCTTACGCTTTAAAATATTTGACTTTGAATTAGGGTTCCGTTTTTTTTGGGACACTCTGTATATGTAAACTGCTACCCCGTCGTCTCTCTGTGAGACTGATCGATAGATCTAGGGGCAGTAACCCAGTCTACTTAATATGGAGACAAGCGGTGAACAAGAATCGTTACTATGTGTATCATATTTATGGAGATATATTCCTTTATTGATTTCACACTTGATAAAATACTACCATTAGACTGATTCAATTATTAGATGGCTACATCAAAGTTAGGCTCTTCAAGGGGCAGGCTTGGTTTACAAAAATCTCTTGATAATTTTGACTATTACCTCTATAGATTTTGAAAATTTTGACAAAGATTAAACTTATTATTGCATAATGGCACTTTGACATGATAGAGGTTTTAGAAAGCATTGAATAAATGAAGAACTTGCTTGTGAAAATTCGTTTTATTATTTCCCACAATATTTTTGCCACTGTATGGAAAGATCGGAGGCATGTTTTTACCGTTGTCCGTCTCTCTGTTCGTCCAAAACTTAACTTGAAAACTTAACATTGGTTATCTCGAGGTCATTGGTGTTTCACAAACATGTCTTGTTTTTTGTCAAAGACAGGCCCTTTTTGAAAGAAAATTCGGGGGAGGGGGATATTTGTTTTGCAATTGTCGGTAGGATGGTTGGATGATCGGTTGTTCGATCTTGTCAAGAGCGTAACTCGATAAGTATGCAAGGTAGAGTCGAATCGTGGAATTTCATTGGTAGGCAGATCTTTTTGTGGAAAATCGATATGCACAAGAACCACAACTCTCCCGATTAATGTTTGCAGCTACTGCTCGTTGTTGATTTTCATATTTTTTTTGTCGTAGCATAACTCAAAACATTTGTAAGTTAGAAAAAAAAACATGAAACTTCATAGGTAAATATATCTTATAGTGGAGAAGTGCGGTGCACAAGAAACTCAATCCTGTTCACCATTTAAGGTATCCAACCCCTCAAAAGCACCAAAGACCCAGATGCAAAACTTGTAAAGTGCCAGTAATTCCTAAACTGTGTTACATTTCCATTCCAACTACAAACATTAGCATTTTGAACGGTTTAGAATTTTGAACTAATGCATACTTATGGAAATATTTGACAAAAATGTTCAAAATTACCTCTGTTGCATATGGATAAAGAGTAAAATAACATTGGTACATTATTTTCTTCTGTAAGTATAATCTTGAAATCCGGCACGGTGAATCAACCTATTTGAAGTATATTTTCAAGTGTGTGTAATTTGATGCATTTCGTATGGCTAGAAAGTGGCTATTTTTTGTGGGTCTGTAAACCTTAAATGGAGTTAATTCCCTCTTTTGATTTTCATACTTCATTTTGTTAGGATGATAACTTAAGAAGTATTTAAGATAGAAGCATGGAACTTCATAGATGAATTGATCTCATTAAAGAGAAATAAAGTGCAAAACAAACCGTTACTTTGTCATTTATTTTTATGGTGTTATTGCCCTTTGATATCATACTTATTTTTTTTCCGGATCATAACTCAACAGAATTCAATGTAGAATCGTTAACTTTCTTAGATACGAGGGTCATCCAATAATAAGTGAGATTGTTGTCATACCTCAAAAACTGCATGACAGAATATGATGAAACTTGGCACTTACATGGCCCAACATATTAGCTATAGAAAAATAGCGCTAAATGTTGTTACGTTATTACGTCATATTTATGACGCCACTTCCTGTGACACAAACAATGGTAATGTGGACGCGTCTCGTGCGGCTTGGCGGTAGTCAAAAAATTGCATGTATGAAAAATGCATAATTTTATGGCAATACTGGGACGGAGATTTTTCAAACCTCTCTAAAGATTTTTGGACAAAGCTTTGTCAAAGACAACTGTTTTCTGGTTGGTTGCAGAGGCAAAAAGATTAGAGTGTAGAAGCAACCGGTCTTCGGACGGTAAACAGAAGCGAAAAGTGAAGAAAATTATTTAAAAAGGATGATTTTTGTCTATGTAAATCAGCGCATATTATCTGTACATGGGTCCTATCTGGAAAAACAGCCAGTGTAGAGTATTATTGCATATTTCTTATGGCTGTCCTGAGACCTGCCTTTTACAAGAAGCGACCAAAGCTTCATGAACGCACGACATTTATTCTGCATGACAACGTCGCCCGTCACAAGTCAGGTAGGGTGACGTCAGTTTTGACTCTGTAAAACTAAAACATATAACTGCAACCTCAAAATTGTCTGCACATAGGTCCTCCAGACTTTCATCATTGTTCTAAGTGATAAGAATCATTGCGATGTGTGCGTTTTGAGGATTTAATTGCATTGGAAGTAGACGTGGCCAATCAGATGTGACGCATTAACTCTGGTTGCCTAGCAACTGAAATTAGAAGACTTTCCAGCTGATTGAATTTTGTCATTAAAAAGGGAAGGTCCTATATTGTAGGAATATAGGAACATTGAAAGAATATAAGTCAAGATATTTCTGCAATAGGAACAGTCTCACTATTCATTGGATGACCCACGTAGATCACATGGTAGAAAACATCTTCGCTAGCCAAGGTTGAACCCACCTACGTTAAATATGTATGCCCCCTCTAAGACATACCTTGATATAGCCATCTCACAATTAAAACAGTACAATGGTTGTATTTTATCAAATACGGAAATCAGCAAAGAACAATGACTCCATAAAAATGATCGACAGAGGTTCTTGAGCACTGCACAAATCTATTCACCTATGAAGTTTCAAGATTCCACCTTGTATACTTTTTGAGTTATGCTCCGGACAAATATTATGTATGAAAATCAACAAAGGAAAATAACTCCAAAAAGTGACCAACAGAGTTACGGTTCTCGGACTGGTCACTTTTCCACCCATCTTCGCAAACCAAGGGTGAATCAATCAGATTGTCGACTGATATATTTGTTATGAGTAACCAGATCATGACAAAAGGCGGGAAAAAGCATTGCATTTGCAACTCAAAAACGCGAAGATGTGCGATTTTTCCTAAGAATTTCACTGCAATAGACAGAAATTCCCTAACTTTAATCGACAAATTATTATACTTTCGACAATTCGACCAAAAAAGTGGCTAACTTTTACCTAATCCGCATGACGTATGACGCGAAAGACAACGCGCGTTAATGACGTCATCAATAATGGACGTAAACAACCAGCAGAACAACCGCTAGAGGCCGCGCTTCGCGATTTCAAGAAAATCGGACTAAATCCGCCAAGAGTGAATACAAACGAAGGTTGGTTCAACCTTGGCTAGCGAAGATGATCGGACTCTCACTCATGAGGACCTGGGTCCGATCCCCTGTCGCTGCAAATAATCTTCCATACAAACTGGTCTACGACCTGTGGTTTGATATTAATCGTTAACCTATTTGATTGGTCTCTGTATGGTTCGATTTAAATTTTACCTTTGAACTTTGACCTTTTATTTACACATCAGACAAATTGTCCATCATGTACAATATACAAACATATACTGAACCTCAGAAATAACGCACCACTTACATTTTTCACTATAACTTTTTTATTATATTACTTTTTCAAGCTGTAAAACCACAACCCGAACTGCTATCAGTTTATTCTTTTCTGGTCAAAAAATTGTTTGTCTGCCTCAAAGTAATCAAGCGTGACGAACGCGCAAACGAGACTACCCTCTAAAGTAAAAGTCACAAAATCAGTATTGCGTGAGACCACTTTGCAGAGCAATGCAGTCTGTGCTTCGTCGACGCATGGAACTGATCACATTTTGGATTCTGCTTTTTGGAATGACTCTCTACTTTTCCTGTATCACTTTGCACTTTAACCCTCATCCTACCAACATATTTTACATACACATCCTACCAACTGGGGTCCATTTGGACCCCACATGTAATTTCGAATTTCATGACAAAAATAAGTTTCACAAAAGACATATTCTTTGGTTAAATGTTATATTGGTTACTAACAATTGATAATAGCACAAAAACATACGGAAATTAAAAACTAGAAGGCCCTAAAGGGCTTGAATCGCTCCATAGGCATGTATTTATTTTACTATTTTATGCAATTTTTGCATAAAATTCACGGGCACATAACTCATGATCTAAGATTTCGATCAAGCTGAAAATTGCACTCAGGCAAGATATCATAGTCACCAAAATTCTGTCAACGTTTCGTTCTGACTAGTCAAAATTTGTTGATGTAAGGGTAAAAATAGTAAAAAAAATAGTCTAAACCGCAAATTTGGGCAATCAAGGGCAGATAACTCGGGTATTTTTTATCAAATCAAACTTCCTAGAGGGAATCTCAGAGAGGGTTGCCCAAGGATTATTCCTGTGAAGTTTGGTTGAAATGCATTCGGTGGTTTTTTAAATGAAGATTTTTTTAACAAAAAAGTTAAAATAAGTTTAAATAGTTGTAATAAAGAGTAATTATAGTGGGGTCCAAACGGACCCCAGCAGAAAAATCAATATTACAAACTCAAATTATGCTAAAATCTGAAAATGTTGCTCGACATGAAGAAGGTTGTGGTAGACCAACAAACTCCTAAACTTTGGAAACCAGAGTGCATGCGGTATAAATATGACAGGCAAAAAATGTCGCTTGGGGTCAGATTGACCCCAGTTGGTAGGATGAGGGTTAACCCGTGTACATGTTTGAGCTGCTGTTTGGACCTTTGGCGCACCCCTTCCCGGGCAGTCTAGCAGTGCACCAATTTCTTGGAAATATTCTCTAAGCCTTCCAATAGTCTTGCATCTTCACTAGCCAAGGTTGAACCCACCTACGTTTGTATTCACCCTTGGCGGATTTAGTCCACTTTTCTTGAAATCGCGAAGCGCCGCCTAGCGGTTGTTCTGCTGGTTGTTTACGTCCATTATTGATGACGTCATTAACGCGCGTTGTCTTTCGCGTCATACGTCATACAGATTATGTTAAAGTTAGCTGCTTTTTGGTCGAATTGTCGAAAATATAATAATTCGTCGATTAAAGTTAGGGAATTCCTGTCTATTGCAGTGAAATTCTTAGGAAAAATCGCCCATCTTCGCGTTTTTGAGTTGCAAATGCAATGCCTTTTCCCGCCCGTTGTCATGATTTGGTTACTCATAACAAATGTATCAGTCGACAATCTGATTGGTTCCAGCGAGACCTCGCTGGAACCAATGAAAACGCTTTCCAGGAGACCAAGAAAAGTGGACTAAATCCGCCAAGGGTGAATACAGAAACGACGTTACGTCGTAGATGTCACCCTTGGCTTGCGAAGATGATAGTCTTGTGATGAAATCCCATCGTATGTACAATAGCAAGTGACGTCATCTCTGCTTGCAACATCCCAATAGCACGAATACGTTCGTCAGAGGAAAGTCTTGGAATTGTTTAAAGCATGAAAAGTTTCCGACCGATAAATTGTTTTGGTGTTTTCTATCTTTCACTGACTACATGTAGGGGCCTACACTATAAACCGATAAGCTGGTTTGTGCACGTGGTCAATACTGCGGCACGTGCAGAAAACCTGTTTACCAAGTTTGGACGGCTAGCGTCACGGATGAATAGGTTTTGTGTTTAAGAATGTGTTGTGTGCATACCTAGGGTCCGGCGGATACCGAATAATACTATACATGTTATATGTAGTATATCAATATATCACTGTTTCGGTTTCCGGCTTTGACGATTTTTTGGCATTATTTTGGTAGCCTTTTTTAGCTCGACTTTTCGAAGAAAATGAGAGCTTATACTGTCACCCGGGCGTCGGCGTCGGCGTTGGCGTCGGCGTTGGCGTCGGCTTTGCAACAAAGGTTAACGTTTTTTTATATATCAATAACTTCCATACTATCAAAGGGATTCAACCCAAACTTGGAATACTTATTCACCATCACACCCTCTACCTTACTATCAGGGCCCATGACCCTGGCTCCACTATATTTCGAGTTATGCCCCTTTTTACTAAGCAACTTAGAAAGTCGAGCGCGCTGTCTTCGGACAGCTCTTGTTTTAAGAAATTAAGGTAATAATGTTTTGGAGAAAAACGTTTTCGTATCAAATATGAGATAATTCATTATACGATCTTCGCGCGTATATAACAGCAGAGGGGTTGATTCTGCTGTTTTAGACGTGCCAAGATCCTTTATAAAGGATAGCAAGTTTTACCGAGAAAGAAATATAAAAACCTGCAATTTGCATTTCACTAATGATATTCTAAATAAATATACAATATATTTACAAATTGGGTGATATGTCCCTTTCCCAAACTCTTTCAAAAGGTACTTTAACTTGAAAAATATTTAGCGGCATGCATTTGATAAAATTGAAATATAAAACATCAATTGAAAAGTAGAGAACGCTGCTTTTTAGCATTTTCTCTCTTCCATCGATGTTTCCTATGCCATGTTTGTTCGAGATACCAAACAGATGACTTCTGTTTGGGAAAGGGATTTTTACCATTTTACAATGACGTAACATTTATTCAGTAAATGATTTGATGAATATGAAAGTAATGACCAATTTATGTGACACAATTTATATTTCAATGATAAAGTAAATAAATAAACATATATTTGAGCCAATATTTATTTTCGTGGAAATCTGGCAAAAAAATTTCAATTTTTATTTCCAATTTATTCTGTGAATTTCTGGTTCAGGATGAAAGTACTACATTTAAAGTGATGAATAACGTTAACAGGAACATTCCGATGCACATGGAAATACTCGAGATCGTCTTTCATAAATCTATGGTCTCAATAAAATGTCCTCGCTGTAACAACCAGATTTTCTTTCAGAAATTCGATTTGCAAGTTTTAAGATTATTTCAAAGTATGTTTTTTGAGAATAAGAATCCAGACTGAAGGAATTATGTTCAAGTCGATTTCCAAAAATGATTCGTTTGGCTTTTTTTCAATGTAGTATTGTATTTTCCTAATTAAATAGAGAATTTTGTCTGTGTCAAATGTAATAAAGCTTCTATCTAAGACAAAATGTATGTGCGTGTACTTTAGACTCTAGAAAATAATGTTCTCTTTGTATTTCAGGCACTATAAAATTAGCGTAACACTTTTTTTGTGAAATAATTTGCCGAAAGTGCATCGTTACATCGAGGACATATTAGTTATTGCAAGGACAATATTCGCTATTTTATGAAATAAACAGAAAGAAATTAATTTCACTATTGTATTCAAGCTTCAAATAATTAGGTTAAAAAACATACCAATTTTACCATCAAAACACATAATTTTTATTGAACCATGCTGTAGTTTGTAATAAAAAAGTCTTTGTTATTGGAATGACATTTACCATTACTATGAGGACTTATATTTAAATATTTTTCCATTTCTTACATTGTATTGACCTATATATGGTCTTTAAATATTAAAATCAATGCAATTGTAAAAAATGTATACATTTAAATGTAAAAGTCACTTTGTTAAACCCTTTCAAAAACGTTAAATTTTGTGCTATGTTACAACTGCTGATCAAGTCAAATCGATCGCACTGACTGCTCAAATTCGCCCATTATTCCCGACTTAAAGACTTTTCTCGATCTCTACTCGATCAACCCGACCTCTACCTTCTATTTGATCGAATGAACAGATAAAGCACAGATCGAGTTGATCGAGATGTGGTTGGGAGCCACATGATTAAAAGGCCATGTGATCGATATAAAGATGTTAATCCGATCACACTCGATCTCCAGTTTTGATTGATTCCTGATCTGGTCGATCACCTTTCCGATCAATACACGATCGCTTTTCAATCAACGTTCTACCTAATCTTACACATTTCTTTTATATATAAACAAATAGAGAAAGATGACAAAGTGGTGCGGATAAAGCTCGATTACCACGACCATTCCCGATTACAAATGGCGATCGAGTTCGGTCTGTACTCGATCGCTTGATTCGGCATGGTCCAGTTGATTTGATCGGCAGTGGATACCTAGCATAAAAATAGCATAAAAATTATACAACTTGAAAGCTGTTGAAGACTACAAAAATGAAGTTTATGAAAACTTGTGTGTACAATATAGATGATTGGATATCAAGGAATATCAAGGGAAACGGAGTCAGAGCTGGTAATCAGCATTATTTTTACTTCTCTTACTTTAGTGTTCGTAAAACCTTCTTCTTTGTAAAAAAAATGAGAAGACCCGAAGAAAGTTAAGCAATTACAAATATGACGAAAAACAGAGAAAAAATATAGAATGTCTTAAACCTTCTCGTCAAACCATAAAATATCACATTGGAAAAATAATAACATAATGAAAATTCAAGTAAAAAATATTCAAGATATAGTAAATCGTTTAGGAGCGAAAAATCTCGACCATAGTCTGGCTGTACAGTCTTGGCATACTGATTGGGTTCGATCCTTTTAGCAATATACGCAGATGATTTGTTGTTGTTGTTGTTGTTGTTGTTATTTCTCTTTTTGAAGATAGCTCACATGATAATTTAGATACACGTTTGTAAGACGTTGAGTGTCCTAAAACTGATTGTCCAAAAAACAAAACAAAACAAAAAGAAATAAAGTAATTTGAAAATGTTTTCTTCTTAACTTCTTGTTTATCAAGATAAGATAATATTTGACAAAAAAAATCCATCTTTTTTTCGGGATGAAATGTTGTGATTGCAAGATTACATGCACGATTCGAATCAATGCATGTAAATTGCCTTGAAAATTAAAAAAATCTACATGTCTTTCCACGGTATCCCTATAGCACCAGGAACTACTTTGCCATGACCACTTTAAAAATGACTTAGTAATTTCTTCAAAACCCATGGAACAAAGATATACAGATTCATGCCTTAAAAAGAAATAGTGTATAATGTCTCTCCGATATTGAGGAAAGGTCATTTAAGAACGATCATTTAGAATTAATTTTGTCAATAAATCTAGACTTATATCCTCCATACACCATTCCAAGGTGATTGGCAAAATATCTCCATTAGACTAGTGATAAAATTCATTCATTCGTGGTACCAAGAATCCATAAATGAGTAAGGAGTCCTTGCAATAACGATTCCAAGTCCGCTCCGTAACAACTGATCGGTACACATGTTTGGTAACAGTAATTATATTTTTTTCAGCTGAAATACTTCGTTTTCCTATTATAGTTTGAGACAATTATGCACCAAGACCCTTTTCTCTTCGGCAAAAAGTCCATATTACATAAGAAAACTTATTATGTCTTTGCGGTAACGATTTTCGTACTCCCAGTAACAAAACTGTCGTAATTGCGAGGACCGTTATTGCGAGGAATTCCGCGACCATTCGCTCCAAATTACACACAAGAATAACTAGGGAGAAAATACGTTGCATGCTGTAAACGACATGATTCTATATCTGAATAACTAAAGCTAAACGATTCTAAGATCTAAGCAATATAGTGGGTTTGATCGCGTTGCATAGAAAACGAAAAAATAAGTCTACGCAGCCAATGGCCTACCTAATTTGCCTCGCAACTTCGAAACCAAGTATTACTTTGTTTTCATTTAAACATCGTGGCTTTGATGAGTGTTTCCACCTCCGTTTGGGTTGTATTTAAAGGAAATCTAACCAAAACTACTTTGATTACGCACATGTAAGTTATTGCGAGGACATTTCGTATCAAAAATCAAGGGACAGACATATATGACCAAAAATCTTCGTCGAATTTCTATTTTCTCAAAAAGGACTGACACTATCAATAATGTGAGATATAAAACATTAATGAAATGAAGAAATATGCGATCTTTACCGATTATTTCATATCGAAAATCATGTTGGAAATTGATATTTTTTTCCAGGGACAAGAGAAAATGGTCATTTTCCGGTACAAAAGTGCAATATTTTCAGAAACATTCCATCTGCCAGGCCAAATAAACTGTCTGTATGGTTGGTTGTGATGGTCGTTACACGGTGTACCTGAAATGACATGTTTATGAAAAGCTATTTCTGAGAAAATGAGCTAGGACAGCGATTTCCACGAAATAAAATATTGGCTCATTTACACGTCTTCATTATTAGTGGAGGAAATAGGTGAAAAATTGTGCACTTTTTGATAAAAGCATGAAACTTGGCACACATCTAAATGGGTCCAAAAGAAAAAGATTTAGGGGTAGTGCCACGCCAGATTTGCCCTGTGAGGGCGGCCATCTTGTTTTTCAAAATGGCGGCCAATAAGCACCACCGAGGGCTAATTAAAATTTTGTTGATTAAAACTATTGCTTAAAACCAGTCAAAATATGATATTAAATAAAAAAAAGCAATAAACACGACATTCTGAAATGTTGCATTGCTCTTATTTTTAGAAATGGCAGCCGTTTTGCCAAGATGGCCGCCATTTTCCCTTTTAGAAGCTATTTTATGAACAGATGAAAATAAGAGTTTTTGTTCTGAAATTTTGTACCGAATTCATAGTTTTTATACAAAAGAGGCATTGAAATAGAACATTTAAAGCTGATTTGTGTTTTCATCGGTTAAATTTCTAATATGGCGTCCAATATGACATGTGACTATAAAGGATATTTGATCAAAACATTTGAATTAGTAAACATTCACTGTAATTCATAGACGTAACGTCAACTACTGGTACTCATTCAGAAAATGCACCGTGCGTGGTGAATTAGTATCGATAACAGCTCCTATATTAGAAAATACCACTTTGTGTTATGTATCAAAATGAAGCTTATACAATAAGGATTCACATGATATAATAATAAAACGCGAGTGCTTTGTTCCTAGCATTTCAGAGCAATCAGAATTTGTAAAACAACGTTATTTCACAATGTCCCCGCGTAACAATGCACTACATATTCTCGTATAAAACATTGATTTATTTCAACACGGATAACAGCAAACGTTAGATTTTCATGCAGACATTTGCGATGACTCTTCCCGTTACAGTCGTTGTGATTTTTCGAGGTGGAAAGCTTTTGTTGTAAAGTTATAGAGTTTTCGAGAAAAGTGCTAAATGTGTCCCCTTTAGTAAAACAGAATTTATCAAATCGAGAGAAAGACAAAAATTCGCCACGAAAAATGCAGCCATCAGAAATTTATTCTCGGAGCTTATTTGTAAGTATTTTTTCTATCGAAAGGTAAAATGAAAATTGATGCTGATGAGCGAGGTAAAATAAAGTTTTGAAAGGCACGGATAATTTTGACAATGTCCGCCGACGTTCATTTTAAGTTTTAACTTCGCATTGAGAATTTTCTTTTGTGACTGTTGTGGTTTATCGACGGAGAATTTCTTTGAAAATACATTCCTAAATACATATTTCTATATGCTATCATATAATGTGTAGTACTTGCAATATTGTTAAAGTAACAAATAATAAGCGTATTCGAAAAAGTTATGACAAAAATGTCCGCATGCGAAAATCACAACGTTTTGAAAATGTAAAATTACGTTTAACTAAGAATTCAGACTTGAATTAATTTGTTGATGAAATTCCGATTCAGATCACCTAAATGTAAATTTAATTTCCAGTTAATGTGTAGAATTTCTTATCATTCGATACATAACTCACTTCACAATTAAAGAATACGTGTGTCGCATTGTGTAACAAAAATGACGTAAAAAGCCGTAAAATGGAGTTAATTTTAGTAAATTTCCGAGTTTTAACTAGAAAATTTAAATCAAATCCTGCATATTTTTTCTATGATTGTTATATAGAATGTGAATAAATTTATTATTAAATATCTAGTTAAAATGTTAAGATGTGTCGGCTAGATATGCTTTCAAAATATCAAAAACACTGTGTCGAAAGCGATTTCGAAAACACAACGATTTTCCGACGTAACGTTATATCATGACGTTGCACGTTCACTTTCATGTTCGTCTATTCAAGTCGTTTCTTTATAAATTTACATTTCCCCGCCTTAAAATATTTATATTTTTCCGATTTCAAAATTCGTGCAATTGACAAAATTAGTGATAAACCAGCAAGCAAACAAAAAACAAACAATACGCTCTTTAAAATGCTATAACACATTAAATAGGTGAAAACAACTATGATAACCATTATCTCCTTTTCTCACAAAGTTTTTAAAAAAAAATATGATGAACGGGCACCTTTAAATGCATAGTCAGGAAAAGTGAGAACATAATTTAGTCATCCGAAGATTTTTGAATTTGGATCAGACTGAAATATTGTTGGTATTGTTTACTTTTTGATAGCATGTTAGTCTACATAAAATCATGATCTTTATAATACCGATAATTCTGAATGAAATAGATCTACGTCAGTCATCTGTAGTAGATCTCTAGTAGACAAAAACCGACTGATCAACAGAAGATATAAAGCGGTTAACGTTAAAAGCATTTTGACGTCGTGTTACGCTTATGAGTACCAGTAGCTGACGTCGCGTCCTAGCTGGTTCTTCGCATTAAAATCTAAAAGACATATAAGAACTCTCATTTTAAAGCAGATGATTTGTGTTCAAAATGGTTTGCTATCCAATATGGCATCTGAAATGGCAGCCATGTTCGTCTTTTCAGCTAAATATAATCTAAACCAACCTAAATACGAGATTTCGCTGACTTGCATTGTTTTATTTCAGAGATTGGGCATTTTTAATGCCCAATTAATGCAGATTTATATACAAGCGAGTTTGATATCCCCTGGTATTGCATCTAAAAAGGCTGCCATATATGATGGTATTTAAAAATGTGGTGTCAAAACCAATGGTATGTATCAAATGCCTGTTTCTTATAGCTGGAAGACACTAGAAATGTTTTTAAGCGATATATGAGTTTGCAATGACGAAGCTACCAATTTTGTCTATAGAATGTATCTAATCGAAAAATGAAAAATATAATGTATTCTTGAACCATTATTTGGCACTGGATTAATCTTAGATACATTAGAGTTGCCATTCGAAAGCGATGACTGTGTGCATTTGATTCTTTGATATTAATTGATATAACAACTATTATATTTTCACAAGTAGAACACATTATAAAGGAAGAAATCAATACAACCTGTATGTCACAAACCATCAATTTTAGCATTTAGTATGAAAAGATCATTTTTCTATGGCCATCCGGAGAAGCAAAAACGACTACTACAAACTGTTAACTATAGAAAGAACATAGCAATTGATAACGATGATTTGTTTTGTCAGCCAATCGTTTCAAGGCTTTTAAATACTTAACGTACCATTGCTAGGCCACAAATTATCATTTCGGAAGGAGTTTGCTCTACTTCGGTACCTCTAGTCCATTCAATCTTGTTACATCTTATCTAGAATGGGCATCTAACATGGAAACTGACTTCTTCCTCATTTGTAGCTGCTACTGTTGAGGCACTTACAGATCACCAAGTTCTCTCAAGCCCTCTCTTTCGATGTCTTGACACCTGCTCAGCTTTAATTATGTCCACGCTGTGATATTGTCTTCCAAAGTCTTTTGTCTATCTTTGTTAGTTCCTTCCTGACTATTCTCTAGGGCAATGCCTGGGTAAATCCATGACTTCCTTCAAAAGTGTACCATTTTAGTTCATGCAGATTGATTGTGGTGAGTAGATCTTCAGTGGAAAAAAGTGATTGTATTATTTAGTTTTTGACTTTCTAATAAGTTATGTTGTCCATGAACGAGGTACTTAGCCATCTTCCAACCATCAAATTTCTATGACATGAACCGCTTTTAATGTACCGGTATGCTGGAATTATCTATGTTCTGCAAATTCAAAGGGATGTACAAGGGAGTGCGTGAGCTGAATTTGATGTCTTGTTATCCCAAAATAATGTTTTTGATTTCTTTTGTAGCTTAAAGACAAACAATTTTGTTAGTTTATATTCTTTCTTTTGTTCTATGTGACTTTCTGTGTGTAGAAGCCGGGCCAATTGATGAAATGGCTACTGTGGAAGCATTTCTGTTACAGCTTTTAAAGATAAAAGTAGAACCAAAAGCCACAAACTGACATAAATGTTTAGTCTGCCTTTCTATAAAGCCTGATGTAATTCCCGGAAGTCGATTACTTAAAAATTGTTCTACTATACTCTATCTTGATTAGATTCTGAGTGCAAGAATTACACCATTAAATAGATGTTAACGCACTACGAACTTCGTCGACACTGATATATGTCAGTCAGTCAACATTGCCCTTTTTGGCAGACTGAACATTTATGTCAGTTTGTGGCTTTTGGTTCTACTTTTCGCCAGTGTACCATATCTTTAATATCTATTGTGATACACATGCATCACTTTGTCATCATTACAAACTTGTCAGATAAACACATTTATTGCGGGTGGAGGCTTTTGGTTCTGCCCTTGACTAGGGTGTCGAAAAGTCGGCTTCTGCAAGGCTTTTAGCAACCATTAACAAATACAGCATATCCCGATTTAAATAGCAGACTGTATCAGGAGATCACTCCTAAGGAAAGGAAAAATGTTTTCATCAGTCTAGAACACTATATTACAACTATATTACTTTAGATATGTATGACATTGTTTTGGGTCTAAACAATTTCAATTTATGCCGATACTCTTAGATAAATCTAGATTTAATCGTATAGATACATAGCAAAACCATTCAGAAACGACAGTAGATGATCCTAGAATTGTAAAAGTTGCGTGCATAATTATGTAGTATTAACTATTAAACATGTAACAAGGAAGCTGAAGTGTACTGATATTTGAACATGCAACCCACCTGTATTTAGGATGTCTACGATGTCCTTTTTAAAGATAATTGTTTTTGACACTTATCACAGATTCTTTAGGAAAGCCACAATAATACGGGATTAATACATCTTAAGTTGCAACTCATTTTAATCAGTTAAGGTTTGTTGCATTCTAGTACCCATTATAGGTAAGTAAGTTCTTGTTTCCATGTCCTGATGGAACAACCTTCTTAAACCAACACAACAACCATTTTAGAAGCCATAGAATGATATCAAACACTTTTGAACACAAATTGACTTGTTCGAAATGACATATCTAATGATTTTACGAGACAAAAAACGCAAATTACAAATTATTGGTAATAAAATAAACATAAATTACCATGTTTGAATATACAGTTTTCAATGAATAAAAAGACATCCCTTTTTGCTGCCTTTGTACCTATTTAAGATATTCAAAATGGTTGTTTTAGATGTGTAACTCTGTTAAATATAAAGAAAGACATTTGATACAGGTAAATGGCAAGAAATAATTTGGCTATGTTTATTTCTAAATAGGCCAATATGGCGGCCATTTCTGATGCCATCTTTAGTATAAAACCCATAAATATTCAAGTTCCTTTCTGAAAAATGAAAATCCATATGCATTTAAGGCAACACAAATATATGAGCCAGGATCTGGAAAAACGTCCCTTATAGCATTTTTAAAAATTGAGTTTGAAGATCAGCCTGTTTACAAATGCAGTGCAATATGCATCCATGCTGCTCTCTTTAAGTTACTACAGGTCAAGAAGAAGCTATTAGAGAACAACATGGATCCTGATAAGACTGTGCGTATGCACAGGCTGATCTGGAACCATGTCGTTCTCAAATGCTATAAGGGACGTTTTTCCAGATCCTGGCTCATATATACTAGGTATCAGGTATTTATCATTTAGATTTTTCTTCTTCTATTGATTGATAAAACCGTATTTAAACTAGAATGGCGGCCATCTTGATGCCATATTGGATATAAATCTAATTTTTTCCAACCATCAACTGCATTAACATGACAGTTTCCTGTTGAAAATATCAATGAAACATGTTCAAATTGTTGGTTTTACAACATGTTCTTACAGTTTCGATTAGACATTTTTTAAGCATAGATGGCATCCATTTTGGATGCCATATTGGACAGTAAATTCATCATTACGGACAAACTGATAGCCTTAAAACATTCATGTCAATGTATCTAGAGTAAAATACAGTGGCTGCGAGATAATTTATTAGGGAGAAGACGCTTGTTTTCCATGCTGTAATAAAACAGCTTTCAAATGCCAAAATGGTGGCCATCTTGGCAAAAAAATGTTGCCATTCCTAAGAATGAATACAATTTTAGTTGCAAAAATTGTTCAGAAGTATTTTTTCCTATTGAATGTGGTAGATTTAGTGTTTCAAAGTGATAATTTTGGTCGGCAACAGAGTGAATAGCCCTCTATGACATGAAATATCCGCCATTTTGAAAATCAAGATGGCCGCCCTCACAGGGCAAATCTGGCGTGGCACTACCTCTAAATCTTTTTCTTTTGGACCCATCTAGGTGTGTGCCAAGTTTCATGCTTTTATCAAAAAATGCACAAATCGGCCAAAAATGTTACCAGGAAGCTCCACTATATATTCATGTGTGATAATTATACAATGTGTGACTCAATGAATCAATGAGTTATCAGGCATTCGACAATTTGAACAAACAAATGTGAGCGAAATATTGAACCTCTAATTTGAGGACACCAATAGCTGATTGAATAATACATTGTTTTTGGGTATGTGTTTAACGATTTGTAAAGTCGATGTAAACTTCAACAAATCAAATGAGAGTCGTATGTATATACGAGATTTTCGATTGAAACTTAGGAGTAAAACGCTATTGGGGATCAAATTCTCGAAACCGCAGCTTCGTCAAGTTGTAGTTACGATGCTTTTCCACGTTAACGAAAAATCAAAAGTAGTTCACATGAATGGCAATGAATTTTGTGCTAAAAAAGACTTGGTTTACCGTTATAATTACCGTCAATGTTGTTATATAAGCTGGTAACCACGGCTTGAATCAAGCCGTAGTTACAATTTTTTATAACAGCATCTACTAAATACCAAGAACAAGACATGGGATTAGGTTTTTGGCAATGTCTTTTAAGTAAAAGAATGGGTTCTTGAAAACATTGGAGAAAAAAGATATAAATACTCTTGACCATTTTTCCTTTCCTGTTTACCTTCTTATTGTAATTGGCTTTGTTGTTTAATTTGTTCTTAATTGGACCACGCTAATTTTGTTTTTGTTTTGGATTGGATTATTTTAATAATGCATTTATTTTTATCTAGGATGATAGTTCCCAACAAGTTATCACGATTAAGTCTGATTCAGGTAAGGGTCTTAACATAATATTATTAATCCGTGCAGTGGGGAATCGCGTGACAAAACAATTGCAGTAAATCTTCAATTATCCTATCACAATTTGACCGATTTCAAATCGGTTTGAAGCTGAGAAGGTGGAAAACGAAAGGAATAATGTCGGGTGTACTAGATCTTTTAAAATGAGATGATAAAAATTTATTGACGACTATGTTAACTTAATGAATTGTTATGCTTAATTTTCTTTTGTGACAAACACTCTTAATGCATTCGGGGAAACCTCTTTGGCGGCTCTCATTTCCACATTCTTTGTTACAGCCAGAGTTAAATTAATTCATTACTTAGAATTATTGACGATTTTCTGAATCTTTAGTGTCAAGTGATTCTGAGACATTTGTAGAAAATTTGCATTTTTTGCCATACTAAGCTTTTTTGTCGATATCATTTCGCACAAACTACTGAAACAATTTTATTCAAACTTCGTATATAGTCTTGTAATTGTTTGAATATCATGCTGGATTGTACATAATATATTATGATTATGGCCCATTGATTTTTCACATAGCTAAGGCTTTTGAGTGGATTTTTGTCGGCTCAATTTATTATGAACTATTCAAAGGATTTTTTCAAACTTCCCATATATACTTTGAATTACTCATCATAGGTATACTAATTTTTGTTGTAGATCATTGACTTTTACTACGTTATGAACATATTTTTATGCAATATTAAGGCCCAGCCACATACAGTTTCGCGTCCACTTCGCGTCCTCTTCATGTCCAAAAATCTTAAAATATTTTTAATGTGGTTGGACGTGGTAGCTTTTAGTTAATTTCGTGGTATGGCTACACGACGGCTATTCCACAGCCGAAGCACTGCCTAGCATTGACTTCAACTTTAAACCGCGTCTAGAATGATAATGCGCGACAAGATACCGCGTCCACATCGCGTCAGAATCACTACCGAAGCACTGCCGTAGCACTGCCGTAGCACTAGCAGAGCAGTGCCATTCCGCTTCCTACTCGTCCTAAACGCGTATGGTGCTATTTCTCCACTGGAGAGCAGATAAACTCGATCAAACTTGACCAACTGTTCGAGTGAACATCGAGTATGGTCGGCATTGGCGATATTGAGTGGTTGATGTTATTTAGCTGTATCTACATCGCTCGGACTTTCAACACGAACATTTTGAGATATCAATCATAATCGAGTACTATTGAGTAGAAAATTGATCTTGATCGTGTTTTGATCGACTAGGAGATCAATCTGATCGAGAATCAGTCGAGTCTGAAGATCACGTGTGGTCGGATTTAGCTGCACTCATCTGCATTAGATAACGAGATACGGCGCATATTAAGGTTTACAGACCCCGAAAAAAACAGCACTTTCTAGCCATATGAAATGCATCAAATAACACACACTTTTAAAACGCGACGTCAAAAGTTGGGATACAATGTTCAGCGTAACGTCACGTAACGTCGAATTTTGTCATTTTTAAAAAATACTTTGCATGCGTTGTAATTATACGAATACTTATTGGTTAACACCAGACTTCGCTTATCCATCTGTCAAATATATTGTTACAAATAAATAAAATGAATCATGTGCTATCAATAGCTATACTTACCTTGGTACGGAAGTTTGATGTTTATGATAATTAATTATTTACTTCATAAATAACTAAGCTGTTTATTTTCATGTAGATTTACGGGGTGAATATTTCTCTTTTACATTTGAATAGCGGGCGTTCGATATTGCCACCATAAGCATTGTGACGTAAATGTACTAATCACGCGCAAATTATGAGATGGGTGAAATCCAAGTGTTTCTGAAATTTTCGTTCTTCTACACTAACCCAAAAAAGTTTCTTTACACTACCTTCATTCGACAACATCTCCCATAAATTACATAATTTTGAACATTAAATAAGATATACACAAAGAAATATCATTATACCCCCCCCCCCCAATTCAATTTGGGGGGTATATAGGAGTCAGCTTGTCTGTCTGTATGTCTGTCTGTCTGTCTGTCTGTCTGTCGGTCTGTTGGTCTGTTGGTCCGTCTGTTGGTTTTTTCTTCAAAAATCTTCTCCTCCTCAACCACTGGGCCAATTCTTACCAAACTTGGCAGAAATGTTCCTTATCAGACTTCAAGAAATCGTTAAATAATTATTCAAAAATCTTCTCCTCCTGAACCACAGAGCCAATTCTTACTAAACCTGGCAGAAATGTTCCTTGGGTGACCCTTTTCAAAACTTGTTTGTGAATTTTTGATTCGTCAAAAATTGTGGGCGTGGCAGGGCGGGGCTTTACGGACTTAGAGAAATAATGTGAAAAATCTTTAAAAATCTATTATCTGGCCAATTTGAACCATACTTGGCAGGATTGACCCTTGAGTGATTGTATTCAATGTATGTTCATGATTTTTTCATTCGTCAAAAAATGAGGGCGTGGCAGGGCGGGGCTTATCCGACTTCAAGAAATCGTTAAATAATTCTTCAAAAATCTTCTCCTCCTGAACCACTGAGCCAATTCTTACCAAACTTGGCAGGAATGTTTCTTGGGTGACCCTTTTTAAAACGTGTTTGTGAATTTTTGATTCGTCAAGAATTGTGGGCGTGGCAGGGCGGGGCTTATCGGACTTAGAGAAATCATGTGAAAAATCTATGAAAATCAATTATCAGGCCAATTTGAACCAAACTTGGCAGGAATGACCCTTGAGTGATTTTATTCAATGTATGCTCATCATTTTTTCATTCGCCAAAAAATGTGGGCGTGGCAGGGGGGGGGGCTTATCCTACTTCAAGAAATCATTAGATAATTCTTCAAAAATCTTCTCCTCATTAACCACTGGGCCAATTCTTACTAAACGAGGCAGGAATGTTCCTTATGTGACCCTTTTCAAAACCTGTTCGTGAATTTTTGATATGTCAAAAATTGTGGGCGTGGCAGGGCGGGGCTTATCGGACTTTGAGAAATCATGTGAAAAATCTTTAAAAATCAATTATTAGGCCATTTTGAACCAAACTTGACAGGAATGACCCTTGAGTGATTGCATTCAATGTGTGTTCATGATTTTCTCATTCGCCAAAAAATGTGGGTGTGGCAGGGCAGGGATTATCCGACTTCGAGAAATTGTTAGATAATTCTTCAAAAATCTTCTCCTCCTTAACCATTGGGCCAATTCTTACTAAACTTGGCAGGAATGTTCCTTGGGTGACCCTTTTCAAAACTTGTTCATGAATTTTTTATTTGTCAAAAATTGTGGGCTTGGCAGGGCGGGGCTTATCGGACTTAGAGAAATCATATGAAAAATCATTCAAAATCAATTATTTGACCATTTTGAACTTAAGTTGGCACCGATGTCCCTTAAGTGATTGTATTCAATGTATATTCATGATTTTTTCATTCGCCAAAAACTGTGGGCGTGGCAGGGCGGGGCTTATCTGACTTAGAGAAATTGTTAGATAATTCTTCAAAAATTTTCTCCTCCTTAACTACTGGGCCAATTCTTACTAAACTTGGCAAGAATGTTCCTTGAGTGACCTTTTTAAGAACTTGTTCGTGAATTTTTGATTTGTCAAAAATTGTGGGCGTGGCAGGGCGGGGCTTATTGGGCTTAGAGAAATCATGTGAAAATTCTTTAAAAATCAATTTCTGGACCATTTTGAACTAAAGTTGGCACTTATGTCCCTTGAGTGATTGTATTCAATGTATGTTCATGAATTTTTGATTTGTCAAAAAATGTGGGTGTGGCAGGGCGGGGCTAATCCGACTTCGAGAAATTGTCAGATAATTCTTCAAAAATCTTCTCCTTAACCACTGGGCCAATTCTTACCAAACTTGGCAGGAATGTTCCTTGGGTGACTTTTATCAAAACATGATCGTGAATTTTTGATTCAGTGTTTTGTTACCAAAATTGGCAGGAATGTTCATTTTTGTGACTTATTTCAAAATTTGTTCGTGAATTTGTGGTAATGGCAGGGCTGGGCTTAACAGACTTAACAAAATCATGAGAAAATTCTTTAAAAAAGCAATTATACAGTAAATTTCAACCAAATCTAACAGGAATGTACCTTGATTGACTGTCTTCAATACATGGTTGTGAATTTTTGGTTTATTGAAAAATATCAGCATGGCAGGGCAGGGCTTGGGGATTGTTAAATGAGCTATGTCCTTTTGGTGAAAATTGGTATTTTTTGCAACATTTACATGTGTTGTTTGGTCTGTTGATTTTTTGTTAGCTCTATTTCCCAATTGAACAGCTCCCAGTTCAATTGAAATCAACTTCTCAAACTGCGCTTTTGGGGGTATGATCACTTTCAGTGATATTCTAGTTTTGCAATAAAATGTGTGATTTTTGTATTAGTGCTCTTATCCTTTCATTTTTTCTGGCTGATTTAACACTCGTTCTCAGAATAGGACGTCGATTCCAATTTGCAAATTGAGAAAAAATGAACTTCTTCAAAACCGTTGTTTTTCTTTTTCGTTCCGTAGAACAACCATTTATGAACAATAGTGCGAAATATCAGAACTCAAATACAGTGATTTTTATTTTTTGCAATACTTTTCTTAACACTGGTATAAATGAAGTGTAATCTGCGTTATGAGTAAATAATTGACAATATTTTACGGATTAGTTTACATTTTACTGTAAGAAATGGTTTAATCATATTTCTTGATATTCTAACTGAGAGGGTTTGTTATTCTCTATTCTGAATTCCCATTCTCAGTTTTAAAATAATCATTTTGATATATCTGTCGACGGTAACAATACACATTCTTTCAAAACTAAAAATAAAAGTAGATAAAAAATTATAAAGTTGTCAATCTACTACTGTTATCCTGTGAAAAATGTAATTTACTATTTAAACAGATATGAAAAGTATCTATTCTCTTTGCTTGTTTGCGAAATTTTACTTTTAAAATTGCCTGTCCTCTTCATAACGTAGATTAAATCACGACATAGAGTAGATTACACCAAATTATAAATGCCTTATTTGAGCATAACAAACCGTAGGGTGCCAAGGAAAAGACTATAAATATGCTAAAAATAAATGGGAAGAAGTTTTTAGACATTTATGAATAAAAAATTGTCTAAGGGAAACTATATTTACCGTAGACAGAACAAGAACAGTAACAACTTTAAAATTATAGACTGAAGTTCTCCACGCTATTGCTTTAACTTCCACGATTTTTTCTGAATATCAAAACCTTTCATTGAATATGTATAATGATTTTTGACAACGTTCCTTATAAATTTTCGAAACAATCTTAGATGTGCACAAGCGAAAAGAAAGGGGATATCATACACAAACAATAATACCCCTTTCCTCCGAAGTCCTGGTTCTGATCACCTTCTAAAATGAAAAGCAAGAAATAGATAACGGAAAAGAAAATGCCAATAGTCAGCATTTTTTTCTTTTTCCTGAAAAGTTTCTATGTTATGAATAACACACTGTCTGTTTTGAGTAACATTTGTTTCACCTTCAAATTTGTGTTTAAATTTAGACCAGTCTAAAATTTCCCGTTATTATCCATATTCAGAATGCGTATGTTATATGATTTAATATCATATGAATATAATAATAAAGGCTCTGTGATGCAAAAGTCAAATTTGCACGGATTTTTTTGTAATGAATGTATTGTTTTCAAAATATATATATATAAAATGAAAGAAAGAAACGAACGCATCCATATCAATGTACACATTGAGGCAGAACATTTAAGTGTCTAAATTCATTTTCTTTCAATGCACTCTCCAAGAATAGTGTATCTGCGACAGCCTAGACACATGGCACATGGTGGAATGATTCTGCGTATGTAATGCCATCACGCTTAACCAACAGCTGGTCAACAGGGACAATTTCTTAAACAGCAAACACCCAGCCTTGCAATTCAAACGATTCTGTTGGTGACAAAGTGGGTGTTGATATTGAATGAATTTATGTGAAATATAGCTTACAAAATAATTATTCAAAGAGAGAAAAAACTGAATAGCAGCATTTTTGTCTTTTGTTTTAGAGTTTTCTCAAACCGTTTCGTTTTAGGGCATCAAAACAGTGTAAAATCAGTAAGAATTAATGTAACCAGTGCATTTTGGCACTTTTAAAATGTAAAATTTGATTTGTAATCTACGTTATCTACTTTGGTAATCTACGTTAAGATATCAAGTTAAATAACTTTGATTCCACACGGAAAATCCATATCTAATCGAGTAGATTTAGAAATTCGACATCTTTTGCCCATGATAACATATGTTAACATGCTTTGATATCTTAAAGATATACTGGTAGAGCTTTAGAGCAGATATATATCCATTTTTGAAAGCTACGTTATCGCCTTTTTGCACAACATGTCAATTCAATCTTTTAAATAAAATTACAATTAAAACATGTCAGACAATTATTGTGCTTTTAAATTTGAAAACAACCCACAATTCTTTAATGATTACATTTAGGTTTCTGTAATAATGGACTATAAATATTAGAGGGTTAGTCAAGAATTCTCAACACGAATTCAAAGTTTGAGTTAATAAGTGTGCTTTAATCAGATCTGTTGTCACAATTTGGAAAACACCTTATACAGTTTTTTGTATCAATATATCCTTCATAATATGAAAAATTATAAAACTGTACAGAAATTGTGGAAATTCTTTAAAAACATGTAACTTACCTCGAATTCTGCCACCCGTCACATACTTCTAATGACACTCCACGAGACAGACATGTTGGACAATGAAACAAGGAACATGATTTTTTCAGACTTTGTTTGTATATCCTACAGTTTAACAACCAATTAATCTCTCTATCTGGCTCAAAACATCGAATTTCGTGTTTTTCACTAACGTAGCTTACATAACGTAAATTACTGCAATGGAAACTTTTCTCGATTGACAATTCGGAAAAGATATAAAAGAGTAATTTATTACCGCTATTTCTTTCTCAAGTTCAATCCTACTTCCTACTAAATTGGTTATTTTTCTATTTCTTCTTGTATGGGAACAATGTCACTAACGTAAATTACAAGCTTAAAACAACGGTCGTACCTTGGTTGCATTATTGTGTTTTTAAACAAAACATGGAACACATGCGTGTCTATATTGCAGTCTGATTATTCAAATGCTTGTTTAAGATGCTAATTTCGTTGATAACCGTTGTTTTAAAGGAGTTCTTGAATTATTTATTATTTTTTTAAATGACGCTTAACGTAGATTACCTAAATTCGGGGACAAAATATTATTGCGGATATTTTTTTCTTTTTACCTCAATTAGTGAAGTATTACTTATTTTTACGTTGGCACATAGTCATTTACCAGTTTCGAAAATATCTTTTTTGTATTGCATTTTGCCAACTTGCCCATAAAAGCTTCAAATCAACAACAAATAGCGCGGGGACATGCGAAAAATCGACCCCTTGGTATAAACATGGAATCCCCAAATCCATACAGTTGTAGACTATGATGAGTTTTACCAATTTTTTATTTGTACTATAAATCATATTGAAGGTATGCAAACTTATTTTGAACTATTGATGATTTTCTATTTTTTATATATATTTTTATAGCGAAGACAGCCTTTTTCAGAAATCGACGTCCTATTCTGAGAACGAGTGTTAAGTTTTCCGTGACTGTCCCATTGATTACAATGATGAGATGAAATGCGGTTATTTTACGCTAGTAACCTGTGTGGCATCCATGTACCTGGTTAAACTTCAAAAGTGCAGGGTCTAGTGTAATCGACTAGAAATCTAGAAAAGGTCGGGTTAATACATTTGGTCGGGCTTGATCGGGAAATTTAGGTGATCGTGTTGATTATGTCGGTCAGATCGGCAGTAGGAACATAGCAATACCCATGTCGAATGAACTCAATCTGTACATACTTGCTTGATCTGGTTTAATCGAGTTGATCAGATCTGTAGTTGTAAAATAGCAATATACGCGCTTCGGACGATGTTTAGCCGCGATTAGGAAGTGGAATGACACGGCAGTTGTTTGGCAGTGATTCAAGCGCGATGCGGATGTAGTTTCTTGTCGCCCGTTTAAACTTTTGAAAAGATTAAAAATTGTACAATTTCACAAAATTATTCCGGACGGAATGTAATAAATACTCTATGAAAACACTCGCGACTCAATATTTCGGCAAAATGCCTTTTCCAAGATAAATGGAAAAATTAAAAGTTAAAAGTTTTAGGTCGTGTTATCAATGTGGAACAGCCGGCGATACCACTTCCATAGTACGGCCAAAACGAAATTCCCAAACTTATCAGTTATCAGAGTCAACTGCGTCCAAAATATTTTCAGATCTGTTGAGCGTGATGTGGACGTGATGTTGACGCGGAATTATTTGTGACCGATCCTTTTATCTGATTTTGGACAACGCGTTGTTGAGTGGTATGAGCACATTTAGTGATTGCTCTAGTTTATGTTTTTGAAATAAAGTTTGACAAAGAAACACTGAAAGCTTTATGAAAGCTTTAAATGTATTTCTATGTCATAATATGTATGTAGTAACAAGGAGAAACCACACATATTCACTTAACCAAATATTTACCATTTCAGAAGATGAACATCATGACCCGTTACATGTACCAGAATTTCCAAGACACCCACCCAATAAAAAAAGGCCAAATGCAGGTATTTTGACAATTTTTTGTTTTAAATCGTTCTAAATCTAAATAAGGACTAAAAGACTGTGCAACACATAAATTAACACACCTTAAAAAGGAACATTTCAGGTTTTTTTTTATTTTTAAAGGATTCAAAACAAAATTAACTGACACGATTTAAAAACACAAAACACGTTTTCATTTACCATTCCTTTCCTATTGCCTTAATCGGCACCATATTTCCGGACATGTACGAGACAATGTATACGCTTCATGCCCCAGCGATTTTGTCGTGTTTTCTGTAAACTATCCGGACATCTGAACCACCAATCACTAAATGCTCGTGTGACGCGTGCATTCAGACCACGTGTTAAATCACTAGGTTTTTTTGTTTACAATTTGCCACTTTGATTTACTTATTGAAAACATACGAGAGTAACGAAAGAAAATTGTGTACAAAATGCTGAGGCTTACTTTGCGAAAAAAGAACCAAGTTTTTTTGGCTTTTGGTTTGCTGTGTTTAGCAAATGAAGGTGGCTAGACGCTTTAATGTAGCCGAATCGACAGTTCCAAGGTTTATGAGACGTGCAAACGACAAGGGAAAATTTACAGACCACCCACGTCCCGGTCAGCTGCATGTAACAACTGTACGTCAACATAATTGTATACGTCAACGTCACTAACGCAACAGACTTGTGACGGCTCAGTCTACAGCAAATTCTATGGTTGGTAATCGCAGGCGGCCTATACATCGTGACATGGGGATAAATCGCCTATGAAAACACGGGGTTCGCTGTCGTCGTCGCCGATGCCAGGCTCTTGACTCAACGTGCATTTTGGCATAATCTGACGTCCATTCAGACATTATTCGTGGCTTTAAAGGTCATGTTCTGTCTTGTTATGTTAAGAATTGTAAAATTTACAATTTCACATCGCTATACGCCCGTTTTGTAAGATAAAGGAGATACCATTTGTAAAAGTACTTTTTACGTTTTTAAATCGTGTCAGTTTACAACTTAGAAATATCAAATAAGTAAAACTTTGTCTCATGATAATAAACTTCTCTTCCAATCAGAAACAATGATAAGTATTTTTACAAAACAAAAATAAAAAAAAACAAGGGGGAAATGAAGAAGATAGTGTAAATTACCATCCACTTTATTGTTACTTTTCAGCAGGAACCTCGTAACTGCAGCTTTCAACAAGGTGCAGTTGTGAGTTTTTTTGTTTATGCTAGGTTCCCACTGCCGATCAAATTTACTCGACCAAACCTGATCAAGCGATCGAGGTCGGTCGGCAGTGGTGATCGGGATTAGTCTAGATGATCGAGTATGGTCTGCACCGATCGGCAATCCGGCCAATTTGTTTTGACACGTCAAAAAACCGTGTAGCGATCGAGTAGAAAGCACATCGAGAAGTTGCTCGAGTATCGATCGTAAAGAAGATCGAGCTGATCGACAATCACTCGTGTAGAGATTGTGTGTGACTGAGTCGATATCTTTTACTGGGATTTGATTGGATAAACAGATGGACCAGAAGTCGAGTTGATCGTGAAAGCGTTCGGGAATTACTCGTACAAGTCGAGGTGATCGAGTGCTTCTAACTGCTCTATGGTAGCGGATCAACTCGATCTACTCGATCCCTTAAATGCCCTCGATCAAACCCGACCACATTACTTCTTCTCGATCTCTAGTCGACCAAACCCGACCCCTTTACTCGATTTGGTCGAGTGAACAGATGAATCAGAGGTCGAGGTGATCGGGATGTGGTCGGAAATTTCTCTAGTACAAGTCGAGGTAATCGAGTGCACGTTCGATGCAGGTCGGAATACAGATTATCAACCCGATCATACTAGATCTCCAGATCCGAGTGATTCTCGATAAGGTCGATCTTCTACCCGATCAATACACAATCGCTTCTCGATTATTTTTGTACTCGATCGCACTCGACTATTTTTGCATGTCAAAAAAAACTCGAGTAGGAATCCCGAGCGATGCAGATCATTTTCGATCACCTCGACCTCTCCCGATCACCCTTGCAGATAGAGCTCGACCTGTACTCGATCGCTTGATCGAGTTGATCTGATCGGCAGTTGGAACACTAGGTCGTGTGGTAATAAATGTGTACAAACAGCACTAGATCCCGCGCAGATTATCTTAACAGAAATATTGAAAATTATCGGAAACGGTGTTTCATGTAATTCCATGATTTAAGACATAACAGGTACGATTGAAATAACGGTATTTAATGCCTAAAAGAATACATTAATCGTTAGATTTTATCAGATTAAGGGTGAGTCAATAGCTAAAAGTACATTTACGTCACATTTAAATTATGTATATGTTTAAAACGACAATATTATGAAATTATAATGAATTTGTGATAATCACAAACACTGCAGAAAGATTTTCATTCAGAACACCTAGAATAGAATCAGCTCGATCTGGTCGTGTATAGATCGAGATGGTCGGGTCTTGGTCGTGTAGGGCTCGAATTAAGGTCGGGGTGATCTGATAAAAATCGGAAAGATGGTCGGGCTTCAATCGGGAATTGATCGGGAGTGCTCGGGTGGGGGTCTAGTTTGATTGACTAGAGATCGAGAAGACGTCGTGTACAGACATTTGGTCGGGCTTGATCGGGGAAATTAGGAGGTCGTGTTGATCGAGTTGAACAGATCGGCAGTGGGAACCTAGCATTAGGTTACAACACTTAATTGGTGTAAAAGTACCAGAGGAAACAAATCTCTAAACAGTCGTGCGATTTGACTTAGCGGTGTCCCTTCAGATCAAAACTTTCCAAGCGTACATGACGATTATGACAAAAAATGAATTTGTTTGAAAGTTGTATTCAAAGCTCTTATATCATTAGGGGAGATCGATGTTTTTTTTTTTTTTTTTTTTTTTTTTTTTTTCAAAGAACAAAAAATGTATTTTTTTACTCCAAAATGAATAAAAATATTTTCACTGAATAGCATTTTCAATTATCTTTCAGAAAATATAAGGTTTTATATAGTTTTATTGAATAGTTTTTTAGTTATAAGTTGATTTCTTACACTACCGTCCTTTTTCTTGGAAAATAGTCTGGCAAATAGGAACCAATTTTCCAATATTTATCTGGCAGCGAAGGGGTTAAAAACAACCATCTTTTCAAACATTTCAGGACCAGACAAAAAGAAAAAGACAAAAAAACAGCAACGTAAGTAAAGTATCATGAGTTTTTCCAACCCTTTCTCAAATGACCAAATTTTGGACACGTTTGAAAATAAAGAAATTTCATACGACAAAATGTATAGTAACGATATTCTGAAAACTTGAAAACTTTCAACCCATTTCTGCACAGTGATGCTTGTTGACGCCCCAAAGAAAACATGGGAATTCATTGTGAAAAATTAAGAAATTTCTTGTAATAAGCAATTTCTTCATTTTTCACAATGTGTTACCCAAATTACAATGTTTTTTTCTACATTTCATCAATCTGAAATTGTTGTCTTCAACGTCCTTCAATTCGGATTTGTCAAAAATTTCGCAATTGGATAAAATTTCCACGGCATTTTAGCCCACCTGAGTACGTACTGCTCAAAGTGAGTTTGTGTGGCCATTGTCCGTCTGTGAGTTTACCCGTCTGTCTGTCAACAACTTCGTGTTTACACTCTAACAACCAGAAATGTTTACAAACTTAAACATACTTAAAAGGGGACATTTACGTATATACAAAGTAGAAAACATATTTTGGCAAAACATAAGAAAAATCTAGGTATAAACAAATTTTACTTTCGCCTCGACGTGTTCCCAAGCTTTCTGTAGTAGGCCTAATGTCTCAAAGCTTGTATTTTTATGTTATAGTTACTCGTATTTGCCAGTAGATAGATGTAGATCATGTGGTCTTATTTAGAGGATGTCATGCTAATTATTTCAAGGATCAGAAACACATGTGGACAGTTAGAATTTTAGCGCCAGTGCCATTTTTTTTTTTTGTTAAGGTTCTGCTTCCATAAATGATGCCATAATTAGAAAGTGTGGAAACGTAAAGTTAGAAATTTTCGATTTAGAAGGACGGATCGAATTTCATTCAAATTCTCCATCGACAAAAATAATATACACCAATACAGGCTGACCAATTCATATGATATTTCCTGAAAATTATTTGTTTTTACCTAATGTACAAGGGGTGTTAAATAAATTCACGAAAAATGTATGCCGGTTTTACGTAAAAACACTTAGTTTTATACTGTTTTTGATAATAAGAATTCCAATTAATTAATATCAAGTTAAAGAATTATTGGTTTCATGGTGAAGAGGTTCGTCAATATGCGGTCCATCGTAATTTTGCGTTCATATACAAAACAATCTCTTAGTAGTTGAAAACGACGTAAAACCCCAATAAACCAAACAAAACAATCTCTGTGGTATTTATGGCGTGATTCTTTCACATAAAAGATAAATACCCATTAATTAAACATTTTATGTGTATCTTCCTTATAAATTCACATAATGAATGTTTTCATTCATAGAAAATAACTATTTCTATACCCATTAAAGAAAAAGAAAATATCAGGCACCTTGGGCCCGTTTTACTGACAAACTTATGAATTTTTTTCAAAACAACAATACTTTTGATTGGCCGAATAATTACTGTTATTATTTCTCTTTCAATCAGATGTGTTGTTACAAGGTTTTTGCAAAAATCTATGTTAGTAAAACGCGGCCATTGTCTCTAAATGTCATGTATTTGAGATCAGTCGCTTTTTTTTCGCAACCGTCACCTTACGGATTTCATTTTTCATCGTGAATACTCGTACAATTGCATTGAAATTTAATTCTTCTTGTAATTGAATTATCATGGTTATGTTCCAACGATGGCATGTCATCTTTTCATTGTTCATAGTAATTAAGGACTAGTGTGTTTTTTTACATATCAGGGTGAAATAAATAACCACACTATATGAATTCGCAAAGCGCTTCATACAAAGCTGTAATTAAATTTCCTTCGTTTGCTCATGAATCAGTGAAAAAATATATGTTCATCCATTCCTTTTATACCAGGTGCAATGGAATTTACCACGGCTTATGTAAATGTTGGCGAATAGATTTGAGCGATTTTGTGACTTTGTGAATTTGGCTTTCGGTATTACCGGTTTTGGGACTCTCTCGGTAGCCTATTGCCAGGCTTGTATCCCAGATACCGAGATTGTGAATTTGTTTTAAATAAAGCAGGCCTTTTGAGAATGACAGGAGTCTATTGTTTTGTGTTTAAACCACCACCTTAAGACCATAACAGTTTAAAGTGGCCGTAGACCCTATTTTATCAATTACTTTATGACAGTCTTAATCTTTGGAAGGAACCCATTATGTTAAATGTTAAACATTGCCTTTTTCTTAAAAGCATTCTAAAGTCACTGAACTCAATGTATTCCGTCGGTGTTGTTACGGCTTTATCGAAGCCGTAGTTACGAGATTTTATAACAACATCGACAGTTTGTCTATACAAAACAGTAAACCTGGACTGTTTTTAGAACAATTTCATTGTCATTAAAAAAAATCTATAAACTCACATTTAAATGCAAAATATCTATAGGCCTACCTTGTTGTAGCGAAAATTGTTTTAGGTCACAACGTGTGAAAGTTGTACTTTTTTCTTTTTCATTTCAGGTAGGCTTTTTCTACCTCCTCATCTTCAGTAATGTAAGTAAAAACAATCTTTCTTATTCTAATAACATCTCAAAACTAAACAGTTAATCAAACAACTGAAAGTATCTACGGCTTTCCCAAGCGATTTCTGTTTTTGTCCTCCCAAATAGAAACGTCTTCGTAAAAATGGAAAACAACAGGGAAAATGTTTTCTCTTTTTGCCTCAATATTTACAGTGCTGGGTTCCTTTTAAGTAATACCAATTTTGTGGTCTACAGCAGCTTTTGAATTGGATCATCTTAAAACTTTGTTGTTTTGGAAAGGGCTAAAATGCAATTCAATTATGTCTTGATCGACTGGTTCGTTCCCATATGACATCATTTTAGATTGCTTCAAAAAGACAACGCAGCAGTCGTGTTGCAAAATTTCATCAAGCCAAAATCATGTCAAAATCGGGGGTTAATTTGTAAAAGGCTAAAATATTAGGTTGAAACGCTCCTTATTGCATTATTTTAAGGTAAACCACCCCTAATGAGATTCACGTGACGTCAGAATTATTCGTTACGTATCCGAAGCTATTCGGGCGACGTCGAAAACATTATGCGGTGGAACTTTCCAACGCCGAATGTTTTTGACGTCGCCTGAATAATTCCGACGTCGTGTCACTTGCATTATGAGTGAACTACCTTAACATGATACATCTTTGTAATTTCAGATGCTTAAGAGGTTGTAGCAGTGAAAGAAGAAAAAGACTTAAAGGACCTTGTTTTGGCGTCTCTGTAAAAATTGGATTTGGAAAATATTGACACAAAATAAAGAAAAAAATATTAGCAGTTTCTCCTTTTGTCTCAATATTGTCATCCTCTTTCCTTATATGTCTTCCATCACTGGTTGGATAATCATTAGCCTGTCTTTTCTGTAATGGTTTACATTAAGCATTACAACCCATCGTTTACTATAAATCATTTCGTATATTTTCGAGTATCATCCGTAGCAACGGGAATTGACTGGGTTGTCTAGTAAATTTCCTTTGCTTCGTATGACGCCCGTAGATGCACGTGGTTGGTATCGAAAAGTGAGTTGTAGTCCTTAACTCATTACCACACAGTGACTCCTTTAACTCCATACAAGATAATGGTTTGTGAAAACAATGTGGAAAATGAAGAAATTGCTTGTGACAAGCAATTTCTTCATTTACCACAATGTTTTATACACAAAAAGAACAACAAAAAAATTAATTCACATGAAATTGTCGTCTGCAAAATGTTTTAATTTGGCCAAGTCTAAAATTTTGTCGTTTGGTAATGGGTTAATTAATATAATTTTGCCAAATTATACGAGCATGGATCTGGAAAATAATCTATTATGAAGAATGATATGGATCTTGATTGGTTTGTTCATACAAACAGTTTGATCAAGATCCATATTGTTCTCTAATAGCTTCTTCAATAACGGAAGCAGCTATAACACGGTGGATAACCACGTGATACCACAATTTCTGAAAATCTGCAATATTTTTTTAATATGGGACCGATTTTAAATTCGATTTGGAGCAGAGAAGATGGACAGACGTCACGCATCAGATGGCCGTTGGGGATTTTTTTAGAAAATCAGCTGATAAAAATGTTATTGAAGATCCTTAAATACCTTTTTTATCAGCAGATTTTTAGCGAGCCGGGACTTTATGTCCGGGGACCTAATACCACAGCCCTAGTGTCGGCGTCGCGTCTTCAAACACTTTAACCTGGACTATATCTCAGGCACTATTTGAGATACAGCCTTTATACTTCAAACATGGATACCTCCTGCCAAGACCTTTCATTTGTTACCATGACCTTTGACCTAGTGACATTGACCTTGGAGTTTGACCTATTTTTAAAAGACTTTAACCTTGCCTATATCTCATGCACTATGACAGAAAGAGCCTTGATATTTCACATATGGATACCTCATGTCATGACCTTTGACATTGAGACCATGACCTTTGACTTAGTGACATTGGCGTTTGACCTTGGACTCCCTTCTATGCGACAAGCTCTCGTATAGGCGAGCTATGTTGTCCGTGGACAACTCTTGTTTAAATCCACAACGTCCAGCCTATTCCTATTCACACATTCTCTGCTTCAAATCGAATTCCAATTAGTCAAGTATTAAGGTAAGAAGGGCCTTATTAGCACAAAAGAGCCAGCGGCAAAATTTGAAAAGTGCCAAAAATTCCTAAACTGTGTTACATTTCCATTCCAAATACAAACATAAGCATTTTGTACGGTTTAGAATTTTGAATTAATGCATATTTATGGAAATATTTGAAAAAAAATGTTCAAAATTACCTCCCTTGCATATGAATATAGAGTAAAATGATATTTGTTAATTATTTTCTTCTTGAAGCATAATCTTGAAATCCGGCACGGTGAATCAACTTATGTGAAGTGTATTTACAAGTGTGTGTAATTTGATACATTTCGTATGGCTAGAAAGTGGTGTTTTTAATTAGGCACTTTATACCTTAACAAGACTATTTATGATTTTCTGAAAATTGTTGTTTCACGTGATTATCCACCGTGTATAAGATAGCAAAAAATGATCTTTATTAGAAAGCTTTTACCAAAGGCTAATCTGGAAACATTTTTTTCAATGTTATGTAAAGTATGGACCTATTGTCCAGATCGGTAGTCATAATGTCGTGGGCGGTAATTACTAGTATATTACTTTATTTATGAAATACATTCCATTACTTTTGTTAAACAAACATTCATTTTTCTCTCACAAAATAACAACTTATTACCCAAATTGAATGATTTGTCATAGTATCCGCCATACTCGTTTTGCACGGGTCCTCCATTTTTTATTCTCCTCGAAAAAAATCGGGGGAGCATATAGTCGCCGTACTGTCCGTCCGTCCGTACGTCCGTCCATAACAAGATCTCAGCAACCCTTGGACCAAATTCAATGACGCCCTGGGATAATCCTTAGAGACCATCCTCTCCGTTGTTTCTAATTTGAGGCTGCGTCAAGGGAAAAGGGGACTTTAATGTGGAAATTAGTTTTTCTTTAACTTGTCTTCACCAATTCGGAAGAATTAAATGACAGTGATAAATGAGATGTTCTAAACCATATACAATCAATAATGTATGAACAAAAACTGTCAATGGAAAAGGGGGCTTAATGTATGATAGCTTGTGACAAACACTTACTCGGGGATCATAACACGCGTTTGACCTCTCTTGTTAGTCAAACTTGAAAACATTCGTGAAAAGTGACGTCGTCACTTTTCTCGAATATTCTAAGCTTTGAGAAAGGGCTGATGAGATTTTTGTACCAAAACAAATCTGGCAGTACGGCGGATAATTTGCTGGGTATTTCAATATGCAGAATGAACTTTGCAAATTGAGATTTGCGAAATGTATTCATGTTCGTTTACAAAAGTAATCGAATATATCAAAACAATGTCACGTAACTACCTCCGTGAATGAAGTGTAGATATAAAACAATCATTTGTGGGATTATAAGAGTTTCGAGCTCTGGTGTTTTTGTCGAGCTTGTGAGCCTGTGAGAGCTCGAAATAGCTGTTACTTTCAGTTTTGTTGAGTGTTCATGTGTATATTACGTGTGTCCGGATCATTCTGTCTGAATACTATATTCTGAATCTTATATGCAAGCAACTGCAATCACCTTGCATATATAGATCATATTTTTGAGAAGTGTCCTTTTTAGAACCATAACTCTAGGACTCTTGATGAGTTATAGCCCTTTGGCGCTTTATAACTTTGAAATTTTGTTTGGGTATTATCTCCCACAATGTTAGCTATTTAAGCTATTGTCCTTTGGTATTTTATGCCCACGTATCGAAAGATCGAGGGCATATTGTTTTACTTGTATCTGTCTGTCTCTCTATCTGTCCGTGTGTCTGTTTGTCCGACAACTCAACATTGGTATTTTCTCTAGAAGTATGCCTTATCAGGGGCATTTGTGTTTCACAAACACATCTTGTTAAGTTCGGTTTTTGCCCATGTCATATCTCCTGAACCATCAATGCTAGCAACCTAAATTTATTTTTTGTAAAAGGTCAAAATGATAATAAAGATCAATGTTCCAACATACAGCTGAATTTATTAATCATTTATTAACCATTTCGATAGATTCAAGTTGAGTTTGTGACGAATGGTCTTTTTCGATGGCGAAAAATCCCCAGTGGAACCCTAGCCGTGCTGACAGCAACTAACAAAGTAAACATTGTAGGACCTGCCACGTGTGGCAGCCGCACACACAAACTCACTTCTACCCCAACATCCAATGGGGCATTGAATGAAAACCACGGTCCAACATTCAACAACCCCCTGCACAGTCCATACCCATAAGCAGGGAGGCTCACCGAAGACCGAACTGTACAAACTGTATTCGGTCCAAAGGAGACTAAAGTGTATCGGTTGCAAGCCAGCACGTGCGCCAAAGTATTTCAAGAGCCAATTATATTTCAACGCTACACTGGTCCCAAAATGTCCTGAATGTCTTTAAAAGGTAGTTTAACCTTAGACGCACTCTTTAGAGCAATATTTTGTTTAAATATATCTTGAGGTAGTCCGCCTCTAATTTTTCGTGTTGCGTCGTTAACATAAATTTTATTACGTATGTACATCCTAACCGATTCGGTTGACGTCGTAAACATTCGACGGAGGAACGTTCCACCGAAAAACGTTTATGGCATTGCCTGAATAAATCCGACGTTGCATCATGAATCTCATTAGGGATGCGGGGAGCAGCTGGAGGCTCGGTCAGGGTGTTGTTGTAGTACTGGTGATAGAAATACCAGGAATCCATGGTAAGGTGCTCCAGCCGCCGCGATATGACCTTAGTAGTTAAAAACGGCGTAAACCCCCAATGAACAATCTCATTAGGGATGCTTGAGATGTTTTAGATAAAGCGTTTTTAGGACCGAGATAGGTGCAGAGGTGTTCCGAATGCTCCATACTTTATAGAAAATGATGTTAACACGTATAAACTATGGAGCATTCGGAACCCCAGTCTATGACTTATGGAGTATTCGTAATAACTGGGTCAATTCTCTCTCATATTGTTTCTACAAAATTGACCGATGGTGCTACAAGAATTGTGGAGAAAATGGTGCCTCCCACTGAGCGTCTCAAAACTTTTGCCCTAAAGAATGCCACAAATTGACTCTTTTGACTCCCGAAAAAGATAAATGTTTTGGAAAAGTTAAATATTGTGGAGAATAAAGAAATTGCTTTTGAAAAGCAATTTGTTCATTTCCCACAATGATTTCTACTTCAAAAGACTATAATGTTTTCAATTTCATTCACTTGAAATTCTCATCTGAAACATTTCTGAATTTGATGAATCCCAAAGGTAATGGGCTAAAACATGTAAAGAAATCTAGATATCTTAAAAAATCTCGCTCTAAAGAACACGATTTTGTGAAGCAATTATCAAATTTCAGCAAACCCTGAATTTATCCGGATTTAACCACCATTTCCAAATCCTTTCTTATTTTGTCATTCCAAATCAAAACACTATGTTATGGACATTCGTTTTAATCATCATGACTCAGTGATTCCGATGAGAACCCCTCACAGGGCTTTTCTTCCTTCTATAACAGACTGAGAGGCCAATATTTGGTGGCTTCCCAATAGGAAAAGGTCTCTTTTCCCCCCCATTCCAAAGTAAGAATTTCCCAATTTTCAAAATCAAAGTACCCTAAATTGGTAAATAAATAATGATCATTTACATTGTGGGTAATTCTAGTCGCACAGAAGCAGTGTGTCTCCTATAATTCAATTATTCTGGTTGCAAAGTGTTGTTTAAGGAAATGTATTTTCATTTGTACATTTATTCTCCTGCATCTTTTTTCCAAAATGACTGACCAGGGTCCCTTCCCAAATTTTCGGAAGAAAGGCCCTGCCTCAGATAGGGTTTGATGAGCAATGCAAGACCGCCCTTGTCTCAGTCTGTAGCTCTGATTCTTTTCCTCAATACTTTCCCAAGCCTTTTCGATAAGGGACATCAAAAGCAGCTCAAATTTGGAAAGGGATAAATCATATATTGATGATAATGATATGCTGGTACTGGTTGAAACTCGTGTCGATATCGTAGGAAATGTCATTTTCCTTGAAATATCCTGTATTCGACTTTTCTAGTTTTCGTTTCGATTAAGGTAATCGTCCCCTAATGAGATTTGTATGACGTCAGAATTTTTCAGGCAATGTCGTAAACATTTCCTGATCGAAAATGCTTTTTAGCTAACCTGAGTACGAAGTGCTGATGGTTAGCTATTGTGGTCACTCACCGTCCGTCGTCCGTCTGACCATCTGTCCGTCCGTCCGTTCACAATTTCACTGGCGGATTTGGTGCAGTGGTAATGCGCTGGACTTGAAACACAGGGGTCGCTGCTTCGATCTACCGCTTCTCCAGTCTTTCGGAAGAGACTTTAAATCGATGTCCCGTCTCCATATGACCTTAGCTGTTGAGTGGGACGTAAAGCTCTATACAATCAAATCCGTTCACAATTTGTAAAAATATTCTTCTCCTTTAACGTTGGGCCAAACTTGACAAAACTTGGCATGAATGTTTTTTTGTTGACCCTATTCAAAATTTGTTCGCAAAATTTTGATTCTTCAAAAAATGTTGGTGGGGCTTATCAGACTTAGAGAAATCATAAGAAAATTCTTTAAAAATCAACCATCAGGCCAATTTCGACCAAACTTGGCAGGAATATTCTTTTAGTGACCCTTTGCAACATTTATTCATATTTTTTAAGATTCATAAAAGAATGCGGGCGTGGCAGGGTGGGGTTTATCCAACTTAGAGAAATCGTTAGATAATTCTTCAAAAATATTCTTCTCGAGTACAAAACGAACAAGTTTTTAAAAGGGTTACACAATACAAGGAATATTTCTGTCAAGTTTGATTCAAGTTAGCCCAATGGTTAAGGAGAAGAGGATTTTTTAATAACTTTCTAACGAAGTCAGATAAGCCTCGCCCTGCTACGCCCACATTTTTTATGAGTCTTGAAATTTATGAACAAATGTTGTAAAAGGGTCACTCAAGGAGCATTCTTGCCAAGTTTGGTTTAAATTGGCCAAATGGTTGATTTTTAAACATACCTGACAAAATATGATAAATTTGAAATTTCCGATACCAAAATTAAATTTAATGGAAAACAGATGCGAAATTTGGTGTTATTGGTCTATAACGTAGTGTATGACGAGTATAGGTCTCAAACGCTATATAGTCCGTCTGATGACCTAGGTAAAAAATGATTTCGCTGCACCCCCCTAGGTACCAAGGTTGTTATATACCATTTTAAAGCTTGAAATATGCTGGATACGATGCACAATGTTGTCAAGTTGTAAACCTGTGCAGATTTCGTTGAAACGCACAAATATGTGGGTGGGGTAAGATAACATATGAATTATTTGAAATACATTTGTCAAGTAAAAATCGTCTTAAACCCAACAACTTAAGAATTCACTCCTTCAAATTCATAAAATTATTATGGAATAAACCAGAACACATTTCAACCGATTACGCGTAGAAATAAGGCTCAGATATATCGTCAATTTGCATATGGTGGGTGGGGTAATTTTGACACAGTAAAACACTTGACCACAAAAGTAAATAATCGCTTTATTGTTCCGTGAAACGTTTGTACAATCGTTTTTAGATTGAATAAAACTTATTTGGATCTTAGCTGAACACATTCACTAAACATCTTATCGGATAAACACAAGAAACGGTTCTAGGCTTATCTTAAAAGCATCCCCTGTTTCCCAGTAAACTACAACATCGTCCGTCAAATGATTTCAAATAAGGCGGATTTGTATGGGGATCGCTGCACCCCTAACCCCGAATGTACCAAGGATGTTATATACCATTTTAAAGCTTGAAATATGTTGGATACAATGTACGATGTTGTCAAGTTGTAAACCTGTGCAGGTCCCGTGTAAACAAATACATATGCGGGTGGGGTAAGATAACATATGATATATTTGAAATACATTTGTCACATAAAAATCGTTTTAAACCCAACAACTTAGGATATACTCATTCAAATTTATAAAATCATTATGGAATAATACAGAAGAGACATGCAAAACACATTTTAACCGATTATACGAGGTAATAAAGCTCAGATATCTCGTCTAATTGCATATGGTGGGTAGGGTAATTTAAACACAGTAAACACTTGGTCACACAAACAAATAATCGCTTTATTGTTCCGTGAAACAGTTGTACAGTCGTCTTTAGATTGAATACAACTTATTTGGATCTTAGTAAATAATCTTTACTAAATATCGTATCAGATATAAACAAGATACTGTTCTAGGTTTATCTTGAAAGCGATCCAATTTCCCTGTAAATTACAACATCGTCCGTCAAATGAATTTAAATAATGAGGTTTTTAAGGAGATCTCTGCACCCCTAACCTATGATGTACCAAGGCTGTTATATACCAGTTTAAAGCTTGGAAAATGTTGGATACAATGCACGATGTTGTCAAGTTGTAAACCTGTGCAGGTCCCGTGGAAACACATAATTATGTGGATGGGGTAAGATAAGAAACAAATTATATGAAATACATTTGTCCAATTGAAATTGTCTTAAACCCAACAACTTAGGGCTTAGCAAATTCGAATTCATGATTTTATTATTGAATACACCTGAAGGGATATACAGAAAACGTTTAAATTTATTATAGGCAGAAATAATGCTCATATATTTCGTAGAATTGCTAATGGCGGGTGGGGTGTTTTATACACAGTAATATGCGTAGCCACTCAAACAAATAATATCATTATTGTTCTGTGAAACGTTAATCCAACCGTTTATAGATTAAATACATACTTTTTTGGATCTTAGTAAAACACATTCCCCCAATATCTTAACAGATATATACAAGACAGGGTTTTAGAATGTACTTGAAAATGACCCCTGTAACTTACAACATAGTCATTTAGATATCACTCATGTGGGCTATTGAAGGAGTTGCTGCATCCGACCACAATTTACCAAATCTGTTACATACCACTTGAAAGCTTGATATATGCTGGATACAATGCACGATGTCGTTAAGTTGTAAACCTGTGGAGGTCCCGTGTAAACACATAAATATGTGGGTGGGGTGGGATAAACATTTTTTCAAATGCATTTGTCAAATATATATCGTCTTAAACCCACCCTTTTAGAAATGTGCTCATTCAAATGCATGGAATTATAATTGAAATTACCTGAAGAGATCTACTAAATACATTTCAATCGATGACACCAAGAAAAAGGCTACGGCGGATCAAGGATTTCTTCTAAATGAATCAATTTTTCTTTCAATATTCGACCTGAAAAAATTGGAAGAATCAACTAAATTAACTTCTATTAAATAAAAAAGTGATGTCAGTGTCCTGACGTCTTGTTCCAAATTTCTGTTTTGGCTCTGGGCCGGTGGAATTGGGAAAATAGCGACTTTTTGTCGTAAATTGGGAAAAACTAAAACATGTATGGCAGCTATCAATTAGACTGTATGTATGTAAAATACACTTGTAAATACTCTTCTTTAAGAACATTCATCAAAACTATTTTCAAAAGGTTTGCAAATGAAGATATTGCCTTATCTTGGGGAAATCTGTGTGCTCATTGGGAATTTTCACACAATAATTGGATAATAACGATTAGATTGTGATCAGAAAAAATATTGCAGAGATTCTTTTTGTGTTGATTCTCACCACAGATGTGCTACCGGTGCACATAATTGCACAATGAGAGCTTACAATCGTGATGACTGCAGTGATTATGATAACCATGGACATCAACCATGTAAAAGCTATTAAACTGATTGTAATGTGTAAGTCTCCAAAGTTGGGTAAAAACATAACATATAGGTGTAAGCTAAGACAAAAAGCCTTTAAGCAATTTTTGAGGACAGTTAACTCTTGATATAATGGTCTGATTTATTCGGAAGTGCAAATAGAGGAGTTAAATTGCAAGCCCAGATGATCAAAGTAGCTGAATTGTGTCCCTCGTTTCTCATTTTAATTGATTAATAAAAATAGAAAAATATCAAGAAATGAACAAAATAAAGGGAAACATGAACCCAACAAAACCATTCTCTAAAAGAGCCCGTGGAAGTATTTTACTCCCAAAAGTTTCAAATAAAATATGTCCCTGTATTAATCATTACCGGACTATATTATCGATTTCAAGTTGACATATACATCTTTTTATGAATATTTGCTGTCCTTAGAATTATCTGTATTACTTTTCCACATCAATTTAGAAACAAAACGAATGTTGTATGCGCCTATTCCATGTGTAAATCTGCTGTTGGTCGTCATCTTGGACGCCATCATGTTATTAGTGTGTTGTCCAATGATACTACAGTAAAATATTTTTCATTCACAAATCAATATATCTTATTTAAAAATGCTAAAATATTTTCAAAAGATGTTCTTGCTCAGATGAACTGTCCATACAATATGTATTTTTGCTATTATGACTATGGATAGTTAAAACAGAGGTTATTGTATGTTAGAGGTGAATATCGAACATATGAGAGCAGCTTAGAACTATTATGTCTTGTTTATATCTGTTCAATTGGGCGAAGATGTTGAACTAATCTCCAAATAATTTGTATTTAATCTATAAATGGTGTACGAACGTTTCACGGAATAATAAAAGGATTATTTGTTTGTGTGGCTAAGTATTCAACTGTGTATAAATTACCCCCCCCAAACACACACACACCAACCGTATGCAAATTGACTAACTATCTGGAACTATTTCTGCGTATAACCGATTGAAATGTGTTTTGTATATCGCCTCTGGTCATTTAGATAATAATAATTTCATGCATTTGAAGAGTGAGAACATTTCTTGTGAGTTTTAAGACGATTTATATTTGACAATTGCTTTTCAAAAAAAGTTATCTTGTCCCACCCATATATTTGTATGCTTACACGGGACATCCACATGTTTACAACTTGACAACATTGTTCATCGTATCCAGCCTATTTCAAACTTTAAAATGGTACATAACAGCATGGGTACATCAAGGTCGGCATTAGCAACTCCTGTAATAGTCGCCTTGCGAGATATTAATTAAAAGACTATGTTGTAAGTAACAGCGGGTGGGTGGGAGATTTTCATACGCAGTCTGCAACTCTGTCTTGTATATATCTGATAAGATATTGGGTGAAGGTGGATGACTAGGATCCAAATACGTTTGCATTTCATCTGTAAATGGTTGGACTGGCGTTTCACAGAACTGCGATAATTTGTTTGTGTGGCTACGTATATCACTGTGTAGAAAACACCCCCGTCATATGCATTTTTTACGAAATATCTGAGCATTATTTCTGCCTACAATCAATTGAAACGTTTTGTGTATATCCCTTCAGGTTATATCAATGATAATTTTATGAATTCGAATTTGCTAATTCCTAAGTGGTTGAGTTTAAAACAATTTTGATTTGACAAATGTATTACAAATAATTTATGTTATTTTACCCCACCCACATATGTATTTGTTTACACGGGACCTGCACAGGTTTACAACTTGACAACATCGTATATTGTATTCAGCATATTCCAAGCTTTAAAATGGTATATGACAACCTTGGTGCATCGGGGGTTAGGGGTACAGAGATCTCCTTACCCCCCCCCCCCCCTTATTTGAAATCATTTGACGACGTTGTTGTAATATCAGGGAAGTAGGAGGCACTTTCACTAAAAGCCTAGAACTATATATTGTTTATAACTGATAAAGTATTTGGTGTAGATGTTTAACTTAGATCCAAATAAGTTGTTTTCAATCTAAAAACGGTTGTACAAACGTTTCACGGAACAATAAAGCGATTATTTGTTCGTGTGGCTAAGTGTTTTACTGTGTATAAATTACCCCCACCCACCATATGCAATTTGACGAGATATCTGAGCTTTATTACCTCGTATAATCGGTTGAAATATGTGTTTGCATGTCTCTTCTGCTTTATTCCATAATAATTTTATGAATTTGAATGAATACATTCCTAAGTTGTTGGGTTTAAAACGATGTTTATATGACAAATGTATTTCAAATATATCATATGTTATCTTACCCCACCCACATATGTATTTATTTACACGGGACCCGCACGGGTTTACAACTTGACAACATCGTACATTGTATTCAACATATTTCGAGCTTTAAAATGGTATATAGCAGTCATGGTACATCGGGGATTAGGGGTGCAGCGATCTCCATACAAATCCGCCTTATTTGAAATCATTTGACGGACGATGTTGTAATTTACTGGGAAATAGGGGGTACTTTCAAGATAAGCCTAGAACCGTTTCTTGTGAATATCCAATTAGATTTTTGGTAAATGTGTTCAGCTAAGATCCAAATAAGTTGTATTTAATCTAAAAACGGTTGTACAACGTTTCATGGAACAATAATGCAATAATTTGCTTTTGTGGCCAAGTGTTTTACTGAGTGAAAATTACCCCACCCACCATATGCAAATTGACCAAATATCTGAGCCTTACTTCTACGTATAATCGGTTGAAATGTGTTTTGTATGTCTCTTCTGGTTTATTCCATAACTATTGTATGGATTCGAATGGGTACATTACAAGTTTTTTGGGTTTTAAACGACTTTTATTTTACAAATGTATTTCAAATAATTTAAATGTTATCTTACCCCACCCACATATTTGTGTGTTTCTACGGGCACTGCACAGGTTTACAACTTGACAACATTGTGCATCGTATCCAGCATATTTCAAGCTTTAAAACGGTATATAACAACCTTGGTACCTAGGGGGGTGCAGCGAACTCCTTAAATAGCCCCCTTATTTGATTTCATCCGACGGACTAATAGCGCTTATACAAATTAGAGGTTTGGTGTAAAAATAGAATTCTATTTTTACTACACCAAATTCCCCAGCGGAAGTCATAAACATGCGGACTATCCATCCTTTCCTATAAGCAACAAAGAGTGAATTCTTGAGTTTTATTATTGTATTCATGTATGTTCTATTCAGGTTTTTGAACTTGAAATCGTGATTAACTCAAAGTATTAGTCCTCTTATGTCTGTCAAAATGAGTTTTCCCTGTTTTGATTGAAAATAATGTATTTTTCAATAGATTTAGAAAATGGTTCCCATTACTTAATATACATAGCTTAAGATTGAAAGATTACACATAAATTAAGTAAGAAAACGCTTGTTTCATTTTATATTGTTTTGAAAATATTACAGGAAATAAAATTAAATAAATGGCCACTATCATCATTATTGGTTGATAATTTCAAAATTCTTATATGCGACAATTTGTTAATGCTTTGATTTGTAGCCCTATCCTGTACAGTGAAATTTACATCAGTCCAATTCAAACATTGCTGCAGACAAAAGATTGTTTGATATCAAAAATGAAATTTTGTAAATACTACAGAAATATGAAGAAAAAGGAGTAAATGCTGGATTTCAGCATTTTATTCGTTTGCCTCAAAGTTTTTCCAAATATTTTCTGCCAGAGACGCCAGAACCGGGCATTGAATGGGAAAAGGTGAATGTTATTTATCAGGAATATTATAAATCATTTAGTCGATGTATCATACAGAATAAACATGTTTTGATATTAAAATTAATAAAGATAAACAATTATCATTGTAGAAGCTAGCTCTTTAACTCTTTTCCCAAACAAGACCCGCTCCCTAACAGAGGTTTTGGGAAACATTGTGGTAAAAGAAATAAAATCTAGATTACCAACATTTTCTCCTTTCGCTTCAATATTTTGTGCTCATGAAAGTGGTACGATTTTCCAACGCCATCCAACGAACCGAACAATGCAAAAGATGGATACACAATTGTGGAGGGATAGATAATATGAACAGACACACATATATTTATTCTCTTCACTTTGTTGGTGTAAATGGACCAGTCTGAGAAACAGCCTGATCCGATTAAGAGCGGAACTAAGGTACATTTAATAGGCAAAGATTTGTTCTGCATCAACCCTTACCTTCGATCAGTACTCAGATCTTTCTAGTAGCCTACATGAAATTTCCTACTTGTCATATTACTAACATGATACATGTATAAATAAGTGCTGGCTGTTCCTTTCAAACCTGATGCAGACGAAAATTTTCTTTTTGTATATAGGGACTCATGACTCGTGTAGCATACGAGATTCATGTATATGGCACACAGGAAACATTAAGGGAAGTGGAAAAGGGTTGGTTGTTATAAATTTTCCTTTGTCTGGATGTTTTCTGTTGGTGCCCTTAAAACCAGGTTTTCATCAGGCCAATTATTTTCTGATTTTCAGCTTCTGACACAGAAGCATTCTATTTTTAGTCAGTGTAACAAAAGAAAATGGTTTACTGGTAGCCATAAAATGTCCGCATATGTGGAGATTTCCATTTATAGACAGTGGGAAGCCCAAAGCTGTGACTTACCGGAAGTTCTAATTTGTATAAGGGCTATTTAGTCTGGCTTACCTGACCCTGATACTGCGTTATTGGGTCAGGAAGACACCAGTAATGGCGACGTCTATTGCACTGATATTTTAACAAAGGTATCGTTATCGTTGAGGTCATGTAAAACTTTCATTGCTAGAGTTAGAAATATACCGAAACCTATCTACTCTTCTAATGACCCTTCTTTGCTCACAAAAATAAAGAACTTTGCTCTTTATCTTTGTAATTAAATTATACCTCTTGTGGCGGCCATGTTTCGTGAGTGCCTGACGTATAACTCATCGGCTATAAAATGACACTTGTATACAAACACTAAAAACCAATACATGTACGATAATAGGTAAAGCAGGGTTGATTGATTTTGCAGAGGTGATCGACTAATACAAAATTTGACGGCAGTTTTATAGCCGTGTGTGTGGCCCAGTGGATAGCTACTTGGCTTTCGAACGTTACAGACTTAGTTCGAGTCCCTATGGCGGCTATTTTTTTGCAGAAAATATTTGGCATTCCGTTCAGTTATGGTTTGTATACACATCCATAGTTTTCACGTGCATTTGGTAGAACATTTGATCATATATATTCGTTAGTCTGGCTTACCTGCCCCTAATACTGCGTTATTGGGTCAGGAAGACACCAGTAATGGCGACGTCCATTGCACCGATATTTTAACAAAGTTAAAGAACAAAGTTCTTTAATTTTGTGAGCAGAGAAGGGTCATTAGAAGAGTAGATAGGTTTCGGTATATTTTTAACTCTAGCAATAAAAGTTTAACATGACCGCAACGCTTACCCGAAATAAAACGGTTTTAAATTATGTACATGAAAACTATATGACGGCAATTTGGATCCAACTTTGTACAGTAGTCCGATTAGCTCAGTGGTTAGAGCGTCTACTTTGAAATCCAGAGGTCCCTGGTTCGAATCCCAAGAGAGTAACATGTTTTAGCCACACACCCTTTCTTTTTACATTTTTCATACCAAATGGTTCTACAGATTGCAAAGACGTAATAAAAACACAATTACCAATTATGTTTTAATTGCATCTTAGTGATTTCCAGAATAGTTTGGTTTGAGAAAATGTATTAAAGCAAAATGTAGACGAAAAAACATTTGCCCAACGTGGGATTCGATCCTTGTACCTCTGGAGTCGAAGTCAGACGCTCTACCACTGAGCTAATCAGACTACTGATGAAATATTCATCCAAATTGCGTTAAAATAGTTTTCATGTACATAATTTAAAACCGTTTTATTTCGGGTTTGCGTTGAGGTCATGTAAATCTTTTATTGCTAGTATTAAAAATATACCGAAACCTATCTACTCTTCTAATGACCCTTCCCTGCTCACAAATTTAAAGAACTTTGCTCTTTATCTTTGTAGTGAAATCTCTCCACTGGAGGCCGCCATTGTTACTGAATGCCTGACGTACTAAAATACATAGTACGACAGGGAACCAGACTAATATATTCGTTTGTTATTTCAGTATATGATAGATACAACCATGGAAAATATAGAAGTTAAAAGAAACATTAAACATGTTTTAAAGGTCTTTTTTTCAGATTGATTAAATTTGTAAAGGTTATATAATATATTGATTGCCAATTCATCTCGATGGAGATTTACATCGCTTTCAACATCTATTAAATGTTATCCCTTTGGTTTCATTTTGATTATTTTCGTTGTTCTGGTTACCAAATTGTAATATTGAAATCTCTATTGCAGGTGTGCACAGAGGAGAAGGATTCAGGAGAGCTAAAGGTACCCCTAGAAAAGGCGACCCTTCGGGCGGCGACATATACTGGTGTTGGAGTCACCACTGTGATGAGGTTCAAGAAAAGTTCCTGGGTACCGAAGAAAAGGTGTCGCAGAAATAAGTATGAGGTAGACAACTTCGACCGAGATGTCATCAGACGGGTTGTTCACGACATGTTGAGAAATGGGCGGTGTGTACCAACTCTAAACACAATATCGATGGCAGTACGCGAGCGCATTGACTTCCCCGGAAAGAAGGATTATCTCCGGAAGGTACTTAAGGAACTTGGTTTCGTGTGGAGGCGATGTGAGACAAATCGATCGGTACTTATGGAGAGATCCGACATTGTCGTGGCCAGGATGAATTTTCTACGAGCCATCAGGCGGTATAGGTCGGAGGGCAGACCGATAGTATATACGGACGAAACGTATATCCATACGTCACACAGTGCGAAAAAATGCTGGCAGAGCGACGAAGTGTCCCTGAAAGTGCCGTTTAGTAAAGGAGACCGTTTGATCCTTGTCCACGCAGGAACTCAAGATGGGTTTATTGAAGGAGCCCGTCTCCTTTTTAAATCTAAATCATCGACCGGAGATTATCACTCCGAAATGAATTGGACTAATTTCAGCAAATGGATGAACGAGAAGCTGATTCCTAACTTGCCCCCACGATCGGTAATAGTTGTTGACAACGCGCCTTATCACAACATACAGACAGACAAGTGTCCGGTGCAGACTACACGAAAGGCCGACATACAAGGTTGGTTGGATCGACATCATATTCAGTATACGTGGACGATGCTGAAGGCAGAGCTGTTGGAAATCTGCAGGCGACAAAGACCACCTCCTGCGTACATCCTGGATGCGACACTGCAGGAACACGGCCACACATGTTTACGCCTTCCCCAATACCACGCAGAATTGAACGCCATAGAATTAATATGGGCCAGTGTCAAAAGACGTGTTGCAGATCACAACATGACGTATAAAATGAACGATTTGGTGCGTCTCACAGAGGAGATGATAGAAGCAACTTCGGCTGATGAATGGCAGGCATGTTGCCGTCATGTACAAGGAATTGAAGAAAACTTTTGGAAGGCTATGCCAGCTATCGAATCTGCAGTGGAACAGTTCATCATTCATGTTAGTGACGAAGAAGGAACATCGACTGCATCCGAAACCGATAACTACTCGGACACTGACACAGCCTTTGAGAGTTAGAGTTGAAATGTATTAATTTCCTTTTCTTTGTTATCTGGTCTATTGTTGTATTAAAAGGAATACAATGTTATAGATTAAATATAAAAAGAAAAAAAAAAGAATTACACAAAATGATTTAAAAAAAATTATAGTAAATATATTATTTTTTCGTGGTTTTGGATACTATATTGAATACGAAATCATGAGATTTAGAAATAAAAAAAATACCTCCCCAGCCAAGTATCGAACTTTCGAACGCCGGATCTATAATTCGGTACGCTATCCAATACGCCACGGGTATACACATTCGGGTGGAGGGAATAATGAAATGTCAATCATACAAAAACGTGAGTTTGACCTGCCGTACCTCTGCCTTTAAATGGTATAGACCTGACAGGTATCGAGTTATAGCCGATGATTTATACTAAAATACATAGTACGACAGGGAACCAGACTAAAGGGCTATTGTGATGTTTGTAAACAAGCCTTTAACATTTAAAAACATGGTGTTGTAGAGACGCACGTGCAAATCGCCTCGTCAATATTACATCAAAATACTAATTATCATCGATATGGTTTCGTTTTGATCTGTATAACCTATTATTAGAGATTTACGAATTTGTACGACATGGATTACGAATACGAAACCGAGATTCATTTGTGGGGGAGAGGGGGCATCTCAATATACATGAGGATGGTTTCCGGTCTTCCTTTGTTGAGCAAACTTATGTAAATTCGGAGATCGTTGGATCAAACTCTACGCTCTTTTTTTTTTAAAATACCGGTATACACTTTGTTTATGGATAGCATTACAACATATTCAGAGAGACTTTCCATGCATAGCTGTGTTTGATTTGTACATTTCCTTTATTATTCCATCGAACGCAGCGAAATCTGAACTGTCGAGAGATAATTAATCATTATAATACAATCTGCAAATTATCCTACGAAAAGCGACGAGTTCTGCGTTCCGTGACGTTTGATCCTGGTCTAAACGATGGCCGATTCCGAAGAAAACGGTCGACTTCAATACTGTCTAAGTAGCGCTCGCATATACGTCGACAGATCCGTGTTCGTACTAGTAGTTTTCATGTGTTTGGCGTAATTCAAAATTGGGAAGCGTTAACACCGAAAAATCGTCCACTTCAAGGTATGTTTTGTTTTATATCTCAGCTAATACTCTATTGATTTTGACTGGATTTGGAGCAGAGTGGGTTAGAGCCGGGAATATCCTCTCAAAGGCGCGTTCCGTGGACTTTATCTCACCAAAATCAATAGAGTATAGACGTTTTCCTTTAAGCGATTTTCGTATGTACAAGAGTTAACTCCCTTACCGGATTTGACGTTATATGAGGAGTGCACACAAAAGAAGGACTTTCACATAAGCATTCAATCGATATTTCCGCTGATTATAGCGATATATATGGTAAGAATTTCACGTTTGTGTCTATTTACGTCGAATTGAAATGTTTTACACAATACAACACAATGTGTTTGGAAAATCGAATCAAGATTCCCCATTTTGATGCAAAATTAATCGCGATTTCGACCTTCACGCAGAGTTGCCGATGATTTTACTCTGGACCAAGACATAAAATTCACTCGATTTTACACGTCTTTTTTACATAAATATTGTATGGTATTGTATTGTATTTCAGGGTGACGTTTGTCTCACTGTGTGAACGGTGAGCAACGATGTTTGTGTAGTAAGACCTGCATACCATCTATCTATACTGACGTCAAATAAAAACGCCTCAGCCCTAATAAATGTCCGCTTATTCAGTAAATCTGATTTGAAATTACAAATACCGATTTCCATCTGTAAATTTGATTATCTGTTGTTGAAAAATGAAGATAAAGAAATTATCAAATTGTTACAGTTTACAAAAAACTGCACATTTAAACAGAGCGGTATCAGAATTTCCATTTTAAAAGCAGTAGCCAGTGGTTCAAACTTTACTTGCGACGACAAAAGATACCGTAAAACGTCTTATTTGGTGACCACAGTTAGTGAATACTAAACCAGACGTCGATTTCAACGTTGCAAGCCTTAAACGCATATGACGTTAACGTAAGACAGCTTCTTGTATAACAGGCGTTACATGAGGCCTATCTGACTTTGGCCGATTGGCAAATGTTTCTGTAGCTCTTACTCGTCGACCAAGATGCCTAATCGTGCAGTGCAAGACGTCAAAACGTCAGGCGGCTTGTTCTTGATTTTCTCATATTCGAAAATGGCTAATCTACGAGCTCTATTTTCCAAGCAGTGTGTCTATTTCAAACGTTACTTGCAACAACATTAGTTGCCAGAAAAACACTTATTTGGCCACCACATTTACCGACTATTCGACAGAACGTCGATCAAAACGTCAAAAACCTGAATTGTACATGACGTTAACGTGGGTAATTATCTTGCTTTACAGGCGTAACGTGAGGTCTAGTTGAGCGTGGCCGATCAATAAACGTTGGCAGAATTCTAACGCGTCGATCAAGACACCGAATCGAGAAACACACTATGTTAAACTGTCTCGCGACTTGTTTGTGTATTCGTCGCATTCAAAAATGGCTATATTACGGGATCCTTTTTTAGAATTTTGTCTTGGAATCCTTCAATTCGGATGTTTCATAAGAAAATCTTTAAATTTGTGGTTGCCTATCCACTAACACATATTACTGAATAAAATGTAACAAATTTCATCACGTGATGTCCATACACGAAGCGCACGTAGAAAACGTGACCAGTCACCGGAAATGGGCATGTTAATGGATAGAAACGCATATTTTCTCCTTTGCCATAATTGTCGATCAAAATGATGATATACAGTATACATTTCAACAACATTATAATAGGCATAAGGAAAATACCGACAGATTTCATTGGAGCGTTTTTATTTGACGTCAGTATATATATACTGAAACAAAAAAAGAAACGCAACTTCCATTTTAATTCCTTTTTACGCAGACATCAAATCAGATTTAAACAAAATATAGTATATTTAAAGCAAAAACATTTCACTCTGTAAAGTACACAAAATCTCATTAATAGATCTAGTAAATTCCATTAATAAGAAAACGCCCAGTTTTCAACGGGCGTCAACACAACTTGACAAAAAATGTATGTAGGTCGAAAAACACAATCTATTTCGATCAGTTTGGTCCGATATTCGAGTGTTGTGAAGCCCATGCAATTTATTAGAGGTCTCTGTTGCAGCCTTAAACCTATCCCGTAGGTGGGGTTAACGTTGTGATACGGTCCTGCCTTTACGTCATATCACATTCGTGTCCGCTTCGCGCTCGATCGGTTGTGGTCCCATTTAGAGATAACAACATATATACAGTCGAAAATGTGTCGATTTGTTGCCGAATCAATGTCTTATGACGAAATTTTGTCTTTTTCCACCTAACAACATCCGTACTGCAGCTTGGCGCTGGTTTTGGCGTAGCCGTGCTATGCGTAGGGTAGTGAGAAGTGTGTGAACTCCTTCGTCTGTTCTTTGTCTATGTTCAAGCTTGTGTTTGATGAAAATTTGTATTGATAGAATTCATTTAGAAAACACGACAGGGAAATTCAGTTTTTAACCATTTACTATATATCTTGTGATCAATTTACGACATCTGAAGAAAATGACACTATATTTATGCGTATGGATGCAGGTATGCTAAAAATGTACTCAATAGCCATTAAAACATATTTTGTCGAAAATATTATGAAAAATCGGGGTTGCGTATCTTTTTTGACCTAGTATATACAGTTACTGCCTAACTCCCCTTTCGGGTTTTACTGGCATACATGACACAGTCTCCGTGGAGATGGGCGGAGGAAGGTTAACAGTGCTCAAGCAAAATCAGGACCGTCATTGAGGAATCCAAAGTTAAAGAAATACTTTCATTTCATTCTCTCGTAAGCTATCTAGTGGCGGATCCAAATGGGATTCAGGGGAGTGGGTATATATTCAGCTGATTATCCCTTTCCCAAACGGCAATAGTTGCAATTTTTATAAATTCGTGTACTTAAAGACAGGATTTTTGTAAAATATAGCCTAAAAACTAATGAGACAAAGTGAGAAAATGCTGATTATCAGCGTTTTCTTCTTTTGTCAATGTTTACTCAAGCTGCTTCTAATAGGGACATCAAAACCAGGCCCCGGTTTCTCGAAAAAACTTAAGTATGTTCTCATGCTCAAATCTGAGCATCGTGCTCAAATCGCACGAAATCCACGTGAACTTCAATTGAATACCAATCAACGTTGATTGGTATTGAATAGAAGTTGAGCATGAACTCATGAGAATATACTTAAGTTTTTTCGAGAAACCGGGGCCAGATCTTGTTTGTGAAAGGGTTGCTTATTTTTCGAGTGGAAATGCAGTCTAATTTGTGTAATACCATGGTAAAATGAACCCAGGGCCCACCTTTTTGTATGTTCGAACCCTCTTCACAGACATTCTGGATCCGCAGCAGCTATCTATGACTCATTTAGGTGTACATAGTTTTAACCCTTTCCCAAACAACTTAAAACTGTTCCAATTAGAGAGATGCTGCAGAGCACAACAATTTATCTCAGAGAAAAGATTTACACTGTACTTTGTCTACAACAGGACTGAAAATATTGAGGCAAAAGGAGAAAAAGTAATGGTTATCATTAGAATTTTCTTCTTTTTGCTTCAATATTTTCTCAAACCTCTAGATATTAAGGGGACCCTGATACATCAAAACTAGGTCTAGTTAAGGAAAGGGTTAATGTCCCCCATAAAATTGTTTAGTTGTCTTTTTTTAGGTTAGTTGAACTGAATTCCAATAGATATTAGAACTGTAAAATTACTCAAAACTCTTTTGAGTTTTACACTGTAACCCAATTTTATAAATTCTCAAAGAGTTTTCATTGTATGATATATATGCCTTTTTCCCCAATCACTTTCAATGTCAATTCAAAAGAGAGGATCAGAAAACATTGAGGGTGAAGAATAAAATGTTGGTAATCACAGACCCTTAGGAAAATGGGGGTTAAACTTTTTCTTATTTTACACCGAAGAATTTGGGAAAATTCTAATAAGCCTTTCCAAATCAGTTCTCTAATAACACTTACTTGGGCAGCAGCTTTTAAATCCTACTAGTCTAGAATTATATTGTTTCGTTTAATGATTGAATGGGATTCAGACATGGCGAAAACCGTCAGACAATCAGAACGTCTGATAAAATTTCCCTTGGTCTGACGATTTTTTGCTACTGTCAGTCCAACTGTCTGACACTCCTTTTAATCTGTCAATAAAGTGAATGAGATTTCGGTCTGACAAAACTTTATTCGGTCTGACAGATTATTCGGTACTGTCAGATCAAAGGTCTGACAAAAATTTCTGTTTTTTCGCCATGTCGGGGGAATAAACCCTTTCCAAAGCAATATCTGGTTTTGACGTCCCTAAAATGAATGTAAAGGCTTGCGAAAACTTTGAAGAAAAAAAAAACAACAAGGAAATGCAAATAACCAGTTTTTTCTCCATTTGTCCATTTTTTCTTTCTTTTTCTCTTTTTTATACAGAAAAATCTTGGTTAATCAATGTCTGCTTGAAATTGGACCAATTTAAGGGTTCTCCCATCGGTAACCAAGTGTATTTACCGTCGGCTACCGATGGAACCATCGGTAGCCGATGGCACCGTCGGCAGCCAACAAACTCCGAACGAAAATTGTACCGATGATCGGTAAAAAAAGGCGGATTATCAATTACCAAAAGCGTATTCTCCCCGAAGAGTAATCGTTCGTTTTCAAATCATGAATAAAAAGGTATTTTCAGAAAAAAAAAGGCTAAATAAAATAACTGTAGCTTCAAGTATTACAATAAATTCTATCAAGAACGGTTAGAATGCTATTCGCTTGCTATTGAAGAAAATATATGATTAGGATCACCGCAGTTGGATTGTTATCCGCCATCTTACTGTAATGAAAACGAGGCTACCGATGCTACCCGACTTGTCTACTCTAGGACAATTGACCAAACGCCAATCGACAGATCGCTCCGCCCAACATAGAATTAGCCTAAGGCAAACAATGGGCACGTGGTCGTTAATAAGGAACGATGTTATCCAGTTAATCGTGACGTAAATTCGGACAAACAGAATAGTATTTCGTATGTGTTGTTATAAAATCTCGTAACTACGGCTTGATTTAAGCCGTAGTTACGAAATTTTATAACAACACCGACTGTTTATCAAAACATAACCGGAAACCTAGTCTATTGTTAGCACAAAATTCTTTGCCATTGGCATGTCGATTGTTTTGATTGTCAGTCGATAAATCGATACAATAACACGTGCAACGATGAACAATTGGGGCATGACATTTTTGTGATCGTCCATTGGCTAATCGATGTTTTTGATTGACGGACGGCGTTTGGTCAATTGGTTACCAACAAAATATCCATCGGTATGCCGACGGTTACCGATGGGAGAACCCTGAACGCACAAAATGTGTCTTGTTTGTTAGTTAAGTGTCCCACTACTTTTGCTAGCAACAGGTTGCAGCAGTTGGAGCACCTAACCATTGATTTCCTGTGCTTCCACCACAATAACTAGAGATATAGGTCAGGTTCTGGATATATGTAGGAAATAGATTTGATTTGATTTACTGGGATTTAACCCTTTCCCTAAACAGCCAATTCTTAGGCTGGTCCAATTAGATTGCAGTTGCAGGCGAAAAAAAATGTATTTTGATAATGTTGTGATTTATATATAGCATATAAAAAAATATAGCATAGAAAAAAATGAGGCAAAAGGAGAAAATGCGGATTATCAGTATTTACTTCTTTTGCTTCAATACTTTCCCAATTCTATTTTCCTAGGGACATAAAAACCAGATCTTGTTTGGGAAAGGGCTATCACGGTTTTCAACTGCTATGGTCATATCGCAGAGGCTGGAACACCTAACAATAGATTTCGGTCGTTTTTCATATACCATTACTACCACAACACCATAACAGAGCCTCCAGCTGCTCGCCCACATTGGTTATGATTGAAATAGAATAGAAAAAATTGAGACAAAAGGAGAAAATGCTGATTAACAGCATTTACTTCTTTTGCTTCAATGTTTTCCCAATTCTATTTTCCCAGGGACACCCAAACTAGTTCTTGTTTGTGAAAGGGCTATCACGTTTTTCAACTGTTATGGTTATAACGCAGAGGCTGGAACACCTACCCATATATTTCGGTCATTTTTCATATACCATTACTACCACAACACCATAACAGAGCCTCCAGCTGCTCGCCCACATTGGTTATGATTGAAATAGAATAGAAAGTATTGAGGCAAAAGGAGAAAATGGTGATCATTATCATTTCCTTCTTTTGCCACAAAGTTTTACCAAGCAGCTTTTGTTGGGAACATCAAAACCAGGCCCTGGTTTCTTGAAAATACTTAAGCACATACTCATGAGAACATGCTCAACTTCAAAGGAATAATCTACAACGTTGAATGGTATTCGATTGAAGCAAAGGTGGATTTCGTTTGATTTGAGCACGGTGCTCAGAATTGATCATGAGAACGTACGTAAGTTTTTTCGAGAAACTGAGGCCAGGTCTTGTTTGGAAAAGGGTTAAACAGGCTATTGTAACCTAACTTGCTTTCCTGGCTTTCTCACACCACTCTCCACTGAAATGTCATTGGATAGTCACCACATACTCTGATACATTTCAGAGCCCAATGGGGTGATTTTTTTTATAATGGTTTGGGAAAACATTGAGCTAAAAGAAGAAAATGCTGATAAAAGCATTTTCTCCTTTTGCCTCAATAATTTCTGTTACATTGTCAAAAAATCCCATTTTATCAACACAAATTTTGGATGATTCTAATAGACACAGTCACTAACATCAACGAGAAATAGTGAGAGATTTCTTCCTTATCCATTATTGGGCTTGAAAAGAATAAAAGATCTGATTTTTTAAGCTTAACATTTAATACATCATTTTACTGCACATTCAATTTCAAACTTCTCTACCAGACCTAACAAAATTTTAACTTGTCTTAGGATTAACCCTACGCTTATACATATTCAAACATTTTGATAATGGATTAGCTATGATTTGGTATCATACCGAATCATATTACGGATTTCATTTGACCTGACAATGACCATTATTCAAAATACATGTATGTTCATATTTCGCATTTGGCGTAACATTCTTCAAAAAGACTTGTATCATAGAACGCAGATATAACAGGTTTACAAGAAAAATATTACTGAATACAGTGAACTGTTATTCAAAGAATATCCAGGCATGCAATTCATGATAATAAAAGCTAAAGCCAGGGTTGCCACTAGTCAGAGGAAATAAAATTCCCTGACAATTCCCTGACATTTTCCTGACAAAATATAAAAATTTCCTGACATGTTCCTTCGCGATAATTTCGCGTTACCTCACAATATTTTGAGACAATTTTAAAAGTCGATGTTGAAATCAATAATTATATGACAATAGACATTGCATCTTATTTTCTCAAAATTCCCTGACAATTCCCTGACATTTGCCTTTATTTTCTCATTTCCCTGACAGTTCACAATTCCCTGAAAATTTAAATTTCCCTGACTTCTTCCTGACGAGTGGAAACCCTGAAAACAGTGTCATGTGACATGAAACCTGTAATACTAGGCTATTCAGTTTCATATTTTAACCTTTTTCCAAACAATAAAATTTTAGGGTGGGTCAATTGAAAAGCTGCTGTGTATAACAAAAGTGACGCAGATACAGATAGGATTTGTGTACAATATAGCTATGAAAATATTAAGGCAAAGGTAGAAAATGTTTTTAATCAACATTTTCTCCCTTTGTCTCAATGTTTTTCCAAGCCTTCTAATCTTTATAGGGATGCCAAAAGCAGGTCTTGTTTGGGAAATTTGATTTTATTGGGATTTTACGCTGTTTTCAACTGCTGTGGTCATATCACGACGGCCGGATCACCTAACCGCATCTTCGCAAGCCAAGGGTGACATCTACGACGTAACGTCGTTTCTGTATTCACACGTAGGTGGGTTCAACCTTGGCTAGCGAAGATGACCTAACCGTGGCTTCCTGGTATTTCTCTCACCAGTACCACCACAATATCCAAACAAAGTCTCCAGCTGCGCAATAACATGTACATCTGATCCAAACTAAACTCCATACCTGAAATACATTCAAAACAGAGACAGAACGAAAACAAACCACTGCTATAGATGAACAAGATTCACTTATGATCAAAGAAGCCTATTATATTAAAGACGTTAAGATACTTGATACAGAAGAAAAGACAATGTTCGAGCGCCAAGTACATTTGTATGCAAACATGAACTGCTTAGCCTATGTCGACTTAGCAACCGAATGCTAGTGACATAGGTGAAACACACAAAAGACACTTGATACTGTAAAGCGATGCAATATTAATACCGATCTAAAATTAATTGGTTGTTGTTGTTGTTGTTGTTGACAAAGGTATAACTTTAAACATCTACACGATGAAGTGACTCGATAAAAATATAGGCTTTGGGAAACATTGAGACAAAAGAAGAAAATGCTGATACTTTCGCCATTTTGCCGAAATGTTTTCATGTTTCAAGTTTCATGGTCATCTACATCCATTTTGTCGTTTGCACAAGCGTTTCAATTGATGTAATCCAAATTTTGACCGTTTTAGAAAGGGTTAAACTTACCTGCTTTAACCAGTTCCGTTTCAAGCCCGTGTCGATTTAAATGGCGCAATAACATGTACATCGGATCCAAACTAAACTCCATACCTGAAATACATTCAAAACAGAGACAGAACGAAAACAAACCACTGCTATAGATGAACAAGATTCACTTATGATCAAAGAAGCCTATTATATCAAAGACGTTAAGATACTTGATACAGAAGAAAAGACAATGTTCGAGCGCCAAGTACATTTGTATGCAAACATGAACTGCTTAGCCTATGTCGACTTAGCAACTGAATCCTAGTGACATAGGTGAAACACACAAAAGACACTTGGTACTGTAAAGCGATGCAATATTAATACAGATCTAAAATTAATTGGTTGTTGTTGTTGTTGTTGTTGTTGTTGTTGTTGTTGACAAAGGTATAACTTTAAACATCTACACGATGAAGTGACTCGATAAAAATACAGGCTCTGGGAAACATTGAGACAAAAGAAGAAAATGCTGATACTTTCGCCATTTTGCCGAAATGTTTTCATGTTTCAAGTTTCATGGTCATCTACATCCATTTTGTCGTTTGCACAAGCGTTTCAATTGATGTAATCCAAATTTTGACCGTTTTAGAAAGGGTTAAACTTACCTGCTTTAACCAGTTCCGTTTCAAGCCCGTGTCGATTTAAATGGCGCAATAACATGTACATCGGATCCAAACTAAACTCCATACCTGAAATACATTCAAAACAGAGACAGAACAAAAACAAACCACTGCTATAGATGAACAAGATTCACTTATGATCAAAGAAGCCTATTATATCAAAGACGTTAAGATACTTGATACAGAAGAAAAGACAATGTTCGAGCGCCAAGTACATTTGTATGCAAACATGAACTGCTTAGCCTATGTCGACTTAGCAACTGAATGCTAGTGACATAGGTGAAACACACAAAAGACACTTGGTACTGTAAAGCGATGCAATATTAATACCGATCTAAAATTAATTGGTTGTTGTTGTTGTTGTTGTTGTTGTTGGTGGTGGTTGTTGTTGTTGTTGTTGTTGTTGACAAAGGTATAACTTTAAACATCTACACGATGAAGTGACTCGATAAAAATACAGGCTCTGGGAAACATTGAGACAAAAGAAGAAAATGCTGATACTTTCGCCATTTTGCCGAAATGTTTTCATGTTTCAAGTTTCATGGTCATCTACATCCATTTTGTCGTTTGCACAAGCGTTTCAATTGATGTAATCCAAATTTTGACCGTTTTAGAAAGGGTTAAACTTACCTGCTTTAACCAGTTCCGTTTCAAGCCCGTGTCGATTTAAATGGCGCAATAACATGTACATCGGATCCAAACTAAACTCCATACCTGAAATACATTCAAAACAGAGACAGAACGAAAACAAACCACTGCTATAGATGAACAAGATTCACTTATGATCAAAGAAGCCTGTTATATCAAAGACGTTAAGATACTTGATACAGAAGAAAAGACAATGTTCGAGCGCCAAGTACATTTGTATGCAAACATGAACTGCTTAGCCTATGTCGACTTAGCAACTGAATCCTAGTGACATAGGTGAAACACACAAAAGACACTTGGTACTGTAAAGCGATGCAATATTAATACCGATCTAAAATTAATTGGTTGTTGTTGTTGTTGTTGTTGTTGTTGTTGTTGTTGTTGACAAAGGTATAACTTTAAACATCTACACGATGAAGTGACTCGATAAAAATACAGGCTCTGGGAAACATTGAGACAAAAGAAGAAAATGCTGATACTTTCGCCATTTTGCCGAAATGTTTTCATGTTTCAAGTTTCATGGTCATCTACATCCATTTTGTCGTTTGCACAAGCGTTTCAATTGATGTAATCCAAATTTTGACCGTTTTAGAAAGGGTTAAACTTACCTGCTTTAACCAGTTCCGTTTCAAGCCCGTGTCGATTTAAATGGCGCAATAACATGTACATCGGATCCAAACTAAACTCCATACCTGAAATACATTCAAAACAGAGACAGAACAAAAACAAACCACTGCTATAGATGAACAAGATTCACTTATGATCAAAGAAGCCTATTATATCAAAGACGTTAAGATACTTGATACAGAAGAAAAGACAATGTTCGAGCGCCAAGTACATTTGTATGCAAACATGAACTGCTTAGCCTATGTCGACTTAGCAACTGAATGCTAGTGACATAGGTGAAACACACAAAAGACACTTGGTACTGTAAAGCGATGCAATATTAATACCGATCTAAAATTAATTGGTTGTTGTTGTTGTTGTTGTTTGTTGTTGTTGTTGTTGTTGTTGACAAAGGTATAACTTTAAACATCTACACGATGAAGTGACTCGATAAAAATACAGGCTCTGGGAAACATTGAGACAAAAGAAGAAAATGCTGATACTTTCGCCATTTTGCCGAAATGTTTTCATGTTTCAAGTTTCATGGTCATCTACATCCATTTTGTCGTTTGCACAAGCGTTTCAATTGATGTAATCCAAATTTTGACCGTTTTAGAAAGGGTTAAACTTACCTGCTTTAACCAGTTCCGTTTCAAGCCCGTGTCGATTTAAATGACGCAATAACATGTACATCGGATCCAAACTAAACTCCATACCTGAAATACATTCAAAACAGAGACAGAACGAAAACAAACCACTGCTATAGATGAACAAGATTCACTTATGATCAAAGAAGCCTATTATATCAAAGACGTTAAGATACTTGATACAGAAGAAAAGACAATGTTCGAGCGCCAAGTACATTTGTATGCAAACATGAACTGCTTAGCCTATGTCGACTTAGCAACTGAATGCTAGTGACATAGGTGAAACACACAAAAGACACTTGGTACTGTAAAGCGATGCAATATTAATACCGATCTAAAATTAATTGGTTGTTGTTGTTGTTGTTGTTGTTGTTGTTGTTGTTGACAAAGGTATAACTTTAAACATCTACACGATGAAGTGACTCGATAAAAATACAGGCTCTGGGAAACATTGAGACAAAAGAAGAAAATGCTGATACTTTCGCCATTTTGCCGAAATGTTTTCATGTTTCAAGTTTCATGGTCATCTACATCCATTTTGTCGTTTGCACAAGCGTTTCAATTGATGTAATCCAAATTTTGACCGTTTTAGAAAGGGTTAAACTTACCTGCTTTAACCAGTTCCGTTTCAAGCCCGTGTCGATTTAAATGGCGCAATAACATGTACATCGGATCCAAACTAAACTCCATACCTGAAATACATTCAAAACAGAGACAGAACGAAAACAAACCACTGCTATAGATGAAGAAGATTCACTTATGATCAAAGAAGCCTATTATATCAAAGACGTTAAGATACTTGATACAGAAGAAAAGACAATGTTCGAGCGCCAAGTACATTTGTATGCAAACATGAACTGCTTAGCCTATGTCGACTTAGCAACTGAATCCTAGTGACATAGGTGAAACACACAAAAGACACTTGGTACTGTAAAGCGATGCAATATTAATACCGATCTAAAATTAATTGGTTGTTGTTGTTGTTGTTGTTGTTGTTGTTGTTGACAAAGGTATAACTTTAAACATCTACACGATGAAGTGACTCGATAAAAATACAGGCTCTGGGAAACATTGAGACAAAAGAAGAAAATGCTGATACTTTTGCCATTTTGCCGAAATGCTTTCATGTTTCAAGTTTCATGGTCATCTACATCCATTTTGTCGTTTGCACAAGCGTTTCAATTGATGTAATCCAAATTTTGACCGTTTTAGAAAGGGTTAAACTTACCTGCTTTAACCAGTTCCGTTTCAAGCCCGTGTCGATTTAAATGGCGCAATAACATGTACATCGGATCCAAACTAAACTCCATACCTGAAATACATTCAAAACAGAGACAGAACAAAAACAAACCACTGCTATAGATGAACAAGATTCACTTATGATCAAAGAAGCCTATTATATCAAAGACGTTAAGATACTTGATACAGAAGAAAAGACAATGTTCGAGCGCCAAGTACATTTGTATGCAAACATGAACTGCTTAGCCTATGTCGACTTAGCAACTGAATGCTAGTGACATAGGTGAAACACACAAAAGACACTTGGTACTGTAAAGCGATGCAATATTAATACCGATCTAAAATTAATTGGTTGTTGTTGTTGTTGTTGTTGTTGTTGGTTGTTGTTGTTGTTGTTGTTGTTGACAAAGGTATAACTTTAAACATCTACACGATGAAGTGACTCGATAAAAATACAGGCTCTGGGAAACATTGAGACAAAAGAAGAAAATGCTGATACTTTCGCCATTTTGCCGAAATGTTTTCATGTTTCAAGTTTCATGGTCATCTACATCCATTTTGTCGTTTGCACAAGCGTTTCAATTGATGTAATCCAAATTTTGACCGTTTTAGGAAGGGTTAAACTTACCTGCTTTAACCAGTTCCGTTTCAAGCCCGTGTCGATTTAAATGGCGCAATAACATGTACATCGGATCCAAACTAAACTCCATACCTGAAATACATTCAAAACAGAGACAGAACGAAAACAAACCACTGCTATAGATGAACAAGATTCACTTATGATCAAAGAAGCCTATTATATCAAAGACGTTAAGATACTTGATGCAGAAGAAAAGACAATGTTCGAGCGCCAAGTACATTTGTATGCAAACATGAACTGCTTAGCCTATGTCGACTTAGCAACTGAATCCTAGTGACATAGGTGAAACACACAAAAGACACTTGGTACTGTAAAGCGATGCAATATTAATACCGATCTAAAATTAATTGGTTGTTGTTGTTGTTGTTGTTGTTGTTGTTGTTGTTGTTGTTGTTGTTGTTGTTGTTGACAAAGGTATAACTTTAAACATCTACACGATGAAGTGACTCGATAAAAATACAGGCTCTGGGAAACATTGAGACAAAAGAAGAAAATGCTGATACTTTCGCCATTTTGCCGAAATGTTTTCATGTTTCAAGTTTCATGGTCATCTACATCCATTTTGTCGTTTGCACAAGCGTTTCAATTGATGTAATCCAAATTTTGACCGTTTTAGAAAGGGTTAAACTTACCTGCTTTAACCAGTTCCGTTTCAAGCCCGTGTCGATTTAAATGGCGCAATAACATGTACATCGGATCCAAACTAAACTCCATACCTGAAATACATTCAAAACAGAGACAGAACAAAAACAAACCACTGCTATAGATGAACAAGATTCACTTATGATCAAAGAAGCCTATTATATCAAAGACGTTAAGATACTTGATACAGAAGAAAAGACAATGTTCGAGCGCCAAGTACATTTGTATGCAAACATGAACTGCTTAGCCTATGTCGACTTAGCAACTGAATCCTAGTGACATAGGTGAAACACACAAAAGACACTTGGTACTGTAAAGCGATGCAATATTAATACCGATCTAAAATTAATTGGTTGTTGTTGTTGTTGTTGTTGTTGTTGTTGTTGTTGTTGACAAAGGTATAACTTTAAACATCTACACGATGAAGTGACTCGATAAAAATACAGGCTCTGGGAAACATTGAGACAAAAGAAGAAAATGCTGATACTTTCGCCATTTTGCCGAAATGTTTTCATGTTTCAAGTTTCATGGTCATCTACATCCATTTTGTCGTTTGCACAAGCGTTTCAATTGATGTAATCCAAATTTTGACCGTTTTAGAAAGGGTTAAACTTACCTGCTTTAACCAGTTCCGTTTCAAGCCCGTGTCGATTTAAATGGCGCAATAACATGTACATCGGATCCAAACTAATCTCCATACCTGAAATACATTCAAAACAGAGACAGAACGAAAACAAACCACTGCTATAGATGAACAAGATTCACTTATGATCAAAGAAGCCTATTATATCAAAGACGTTAAGATACTTGATACAGAAGAAAAGACAATGTTCGAGCGCCAAGTACATTTGTATGCAAACATGAACTGCTTAGCCTATGTCGACTTAGCAACTGAATCCTAGTGACATAGGTGAAACACACAAAAGACACTTGGTACTGTAAAGCGATGCAATATTAATACCGATCTAAAATTAATTGGTTGTTGTTGTTGTTGTTGTTGTTGTTGTTGTTGTTGTTGTTGACAAAGGTATAACTTTAAACATCTACACGATGAAGTGACTCGATAAAAATACAGGCTCTGGGAAACATTGAGACAAAAGAAGAAAATGCTGATACTTTCGCCATTTTGCCGAAATGTTTTCATGTTTCAAGTTTCATGGTCATCTACATCCATTTTGTCGTTTGCACAAGCGTTTCAATTGATGTAATCCAAATTTTGACCGTTTTAGAAAGGGTTAAACTTACCTGCTTTAACCAGTTCCGTTTCAAGCCCGTGTCGATTTAAATGGCGCAATAACATGTACATCGGATCCAAACTAAACTCCATACCTGAAATACATTCAAAACAGAGACAGAACAAAAACAAACCACTGCTATAGATGAACAAGATTCACTTATGATCAAAGAAGCCTATTATATCAAAGACGTTAAGATACTTGATACAGAAGAAAAGACAATGTTCGAGCGCCAAGTACATTTGTATGCAAACATGAACTGCTTAGCCTATGTCGACTTAGCAACTGAATGCTAGTGACATAAGTGAAACACACAAAAGACACTTGGTACTGTAAAGCGATGCAATATTAATACCGATCTAAAATTAATTGGTTGTTGTTGTTGTTGGTGGTGGTGGTTGTTGTTGTTGTTGTTGTTGTTGTTGACAAAGGTATAACTTTAAACATCTACACGATGAAGTGACTCGATAAAAATACAGGCTCTGGGAAACATTGAGACAAAAGAAGAAAATGCTGATACTTTCGCCATTTTGCCGAAATGTTTTCATGTTTCAAGTTTCATGGTCATCTACATCCATTTTGTCGTTTGCACAAGCGTTTCAATTGATGTAATCCAAATTTTGACCGTTTTAGAAAGGGTTAAACTTACCTGCTTTAACCAGTTCCGTTTCAAGCCCGTGTCGATTTAAATGGCGCAATAACATGTACATCGGATCCAAACTAAACTCCATACCTGAAATACATTCAAAACAGAGACAGAACGAAAACAAACCACTGCTATAGATGAACAAGATTCACTTATGATCAAAGAAGCCTATTATATCAAAGACGTTAAGATACTTGATACAGAAGAAAAGACAATGTTCGAGCGCCAAGTACATTTGTATGCAAACATGAACTGCTTAGCCTATGTCGACTTAGCAACTGAATCCTAGTGACATAGGTGAAACACACAAAAGACACTTGGTACTGTAAAGCGATGCAATATTAATACCGATCTAAAATTAATTGGTGGTTGTTGTTGTTGTTGTTGTTGTTGTTGTTGTTGTTGACAAAGGTATAACTTTAAACATCTACACGATGAAGTGACTCGATAAAAATACAGGCTCTGGGAAACATTGAGACAAAAGAAGAAAATGCTGATACTTTCGCCATTTTGCCGAAATGTTTTCATGTTTCAAGTTTCATGGTCATCTACATCCATTTTGTCGTTTGCACAAGCGTTTCAATTGATGTAATCCAAATTTTGACCGTTTTAGAAAGGGTTAAACTTACCTGCTTTAACCAGTTCCGTTTCAAGCCCGTGTCGATTTAAATGGCGCAATAACATGTACATCGGATCCAAACTAAACTCCATACCTGAAATACATTCAAAACAGAGACAGAACAAAAACAAACCACTGCTATAGATGAACAAGATTCACTTATGATCAAAGAAGCCTATTATATCAAAGACGTTAAGATACTTGATACAGAAGAAAAGACAATGTTCGAGCGCCAAGTACATTTGTATGCAAACATGAACTGCTTAGCCTATGTCGACTTAGCAACTGAATGCTAGTGACATAGGTGAAACACACAAAAGACACTTGGTACTGTAAAGCGATGCAATATTAATACCGATCTAAAATTAATTGGTTGTTGTTGTTGTTGTTGTTGTTGTTGTTGTTGTTGTTGACAAAGGTATAACTTTAAACATCTACACGATGAAGTGACTCGATAAAAATACAGGCTCTGGGAAACATTGAGACAAAAGAAGAAAATGCTGATACTTTCGCCATTTTGCCGAAATGTTTTCATGTTTCAAGTTTCATGGTCATCTACATCCATTTTGTCGTTTGCACAAGCGTTTCAATTGATGTAATCCAAATTTTGACCGTTTTAGAAAGGGTTAAACTTACCTGCTTTAACCAGTTCCGTTTCAAGCCCGTGTCGATTTAAATGGCGCAATAACATGTACATCGGATCCAAACTAAACTCCATACCTGAAATACATTCAAAACAGAGACAGAACAAAAACAAACCACTGCTATAGATGAACAAGATTCACTTATGATCAAAGAAGCCTATTATATCAAAGACGTTAAGATACTTGATACAGAAGAAAAGACAATGTTCGAGCGCCAAGTACATTTGTATGCAAACATGAACTGCTTAGCCTATGTCGACTTAGCAACTGAATGCTAGTGACATAGGTGAAACACACAAAAGACACTTGGTACTGTAAAGCGATGCAATATTAATACCGATCTAAAATTAATTGGTTGTTGTTGTTGTTGTTGTTGTTGTTGTTGTTGTTGTTGACAAAGGTATAACTTTAAACATCTACACGATGAAGTGACTCGATAAAAATACAGGCTCTGGGAAACATTGAGACAAAAGAAGAAAATGCTGATACTTTCGCCATTTTGCTGAAATGTTTTCATGTTTCAAGTTTCATGGTCATCTACATCCATTTTGTCGTTTGCACAAGCGTTTCAATTGATGTAATCCAAATTTTGACCGTTTTAGAAAGGGTTAAACTTACCTGCTTTAACCAGTTCCGTTTCAAGCCCGTGTCGATTTAAATGGCGCAATAACATGTACATCGGATCCAAACTAAACTCCATACCTGAAATACATTCAAAACAGAGACAGAACGAAAACAAACCACTGCTATAGATGAACAAGATTCACTTATGATCAAAGAAGCCTATTATATCAAAGACGTTAAGATACTTGATACAGAAGAAAAGACAATGTTCGAGCGCCAAGTACATTTGTATGCAAACATGAACTGCTTAGCCTATGTCGACTTAGCAACTGAATGCTAGTGACATAGGTGAAACACACAAAAGACACTTGGTACTGTAAAGCGATGCAATATTAATACCGATCTAAAATTAATTGGTTGTTGTTGTTGTTGTTGTTGTTGTTGTTGGTTGTTGTTGTTGTTGTTGTTGTTGTTGTTGACAAAGGTATAACTTTAAACATCTACACGATGAAGTGACTCGATAAAAATACAGGCTCTGGGAAACATTGAGACAAAAGAAGAAAATGCTGATACTTTCGCCATTTTGCCGAAATGTTTTCATGTTTCAAGTTTCATGGTCATCTACATCCATTTTGTCGTTTGCACAAGCGTTTCAATTGATGTAATCCAAATTTTGACCGTTTTAGAAAGGGTTAAACTTACCTGCTTTAACCAGTTCCGTTTCAAGCCCGTGTCGATTTAAATGGCGCAATAACATGTACATCGGATCCAAACTAAACTCCATACCTGAAATACATTCAAAACAGAGACAGAACGAAAACAAACCACTGCTATAGATGAACAAGATTCACTTATGATCAAAGAAGCCTATTATATCAAAGACGTTAAGATACTTGATACAGAAGAAAAGACAATGTTCGAGCGCCAAGTACATTTGTATGCAAACATGAACTGCTTAGCCTATGTCGACTTAGCAACTGAATCCTAGTGACATAGGTGAAACACACAAAAGACACTTGGTACTGTAAAGCGATGCAATATTAATACCGATCTAAAATTAATTGGTTGTTGTTGTTGTTGTTGTTGTTGTTGTTGTTGTTGACAAAGGTATAACTTTAAACATCTACACGATGAAGTGACTCGATAAAAATACAGGCTCTGGGAAACATTGAGACAAAAGAAGAAAATGCTGATACTTTCGCCATTTTGCCGAAATGTTTTCATGTTTCAAGTTTCATGGTCATCTACATCCATTTTGTCGTTTGCACAAGCGTTTCAATTGATGTAATCCAAATTTTGACCGTTTTAGAAAGGGTTAAACTTACCTGCTTTAACCAGTTCCGTTTCAAGCCCGTGTCGATTTAAATGGCGCAATAACATGTACATCGGATCCAAACTAAACTCCATACCTGAAATACATTCAAAACAGAGACAGAACAAAAACAAACCACTGCTATAGATGAACAAGATTCACTTATGATCAAAGAAGCCTATTATATCAAAGACGTTAAGATACTTGATACAGAAGAAAAGACAACGTTCGAGCGCCAAGTACATTTGTATGCAAACATGAACTGCTTAGCCTATGTCGACTTAGCAACTGAATGCTAGTGACATAGGTGAAACACACAAAAGACACTTGGTACTGTAAAGCGATGCAATATTAATACCGATCTAAAATTAATTGGTTGTTGTTGTTGTTGTTGTTGGCTGTTGTTGTTGTTGTTGTTGTTGTTGTTGACAAAGGTATAACTTTAAACATCTACACGATGAAGTGACTCGATAAAAATACAGGCTCTGGGAAACATTGAGACAAAAGAAGAAAATGCTGATACTTTCGCCATTTTGCCGAAATGTTTTCATGTTTCAAGTTTCATGGTCATCTACATCCATTTTGTCGTTTGCACAAGCGTTTCAATTGATGTAATCCAAATTTTGACCGTTTTAGAAAGGGTTAAACTTACCTGCTTTAACCAGTTCCGTTTCAAGCCCGTGTCGATTTAAATGGCGCAATAACATGTACATCGGATCCAAACTAAACTCCATACCTGAAATACATTCAAAACAGAGACAGAACGAAAACAAACCACTGCTATAGATGAACAAGATTCACTTATGATCAAAGAAGCCTATTATATCAAAGACGTTAAGATACTTGATACAGAAGAAAAGACAATGTTCGAGCGCCAAGTACATTTGTATGCAAACATGAACTGCTTAGCCTATGTCGACTTAGCAACTGAATCCTAGTGACAGGTGAAACACACAAAAGACACTTGGTACTGTAAAGCGATGCAATATTAATACCGATCTAAAATTAATTGGTTGTTGTTGTTGTTGTTGTTGTTGTTGTTGTTGTTGACAAAGGTATAACTTTAAACATCTACACGATGAAGTGACTCGATAAAAATACAGGCTCTGGGAAACATTGAGACAAAAGAAGAAAATGCTGATACTTTCGCCATTTTGCCGAAATGTTTTCATGTTTCAAGTTTCATGGTCATCTACATCCATTTTGTCGTTTGCACAAGCGTTTCAATTGATGTAATCCAAATTTTGACCGTTTTAGAAAGGGTTAAACTTACCTGCTTTAACCAGTTCCGTTTCAAGCCCGTGTCGATTTAAATGGCGCAATAACATGTACATCGGATCCAAACTAATCTCCATACCTGAAATACATTCAAAACAGAGACAGAACGAAAACAAACCACTGCTATAGATGAACAAGATTCACTTATGATCAAAGAAGCCTATTATATCAAAGACGTTAAGATACTTGATACAGAAGAAAAGACAATGTTCGAGCGCCAAGTACATTTGTATGCAAACATGAACTGCTTAGCCTATGTCGACTTAGCAACTGAATCCTAGTGACATAGGTGAAACACACAAAAGACACTTGGTACTGTAAAGCGATGCAATATTAATACCGATCAAAAATTAATTGGTTGTTGTTGTTGTTGTTGTTGTTGTTGTTGTTGTTGTTGTTGACAAAGGTATAACTTTAAACATCTACACGATGAAGTGACTCGATAAAAATACAGGCTCTGGGAAACATTGAGACAAAAGAAGAAAATGCTGATACTTTCGCCATTTTGCCGAAATGTTTTCATGTTTCAAGTTTCATGGTCATCTACATCCATTTTGTCGTTTGCACAAGCGTTTCAATTGATGTAATCCAAATTTTGACCGTTTTAGAAAGGGTTAAACTTACCTGCTTTAACCAGTTCCGTTTCAAGCCCGTGTCGATTTAAATGGCGCAATAACATGTACATCGGATCCAAACTAAACTCCATACCTGAAATACATTCAAAACAGAGACAGAACAAAAACAAACCACTGCTATAGATGAACAAGATTCACTTATGATCAAAGAAGCCTATTATATCAAAGACGTTAAGATACTTGATACAGAAGAAAAGACAATGTTCGAGCGCCAAGTACATTTGTATGCAAACATGAACTGCTTAGCCTATGTCGACTTAGCAACTGAATGCTAGTGACATAAGTGAAACACACAAAAGACACTTGGTACTGTAAAGCGATGCAATATTAATACCGATCTAAAATTAATTGGTTGTTGTTGTTGTTGTTGTTGGTTGTTGTTGTTGTTGTTGTTGTTGTTGACAAAGGTATAACTTTAAACATCTACACGATGAAGTGACTCGATAAAAATACAGGCTCTGGGAAACATTGAGACAAAAGAAGAAAATGCTGATACTTTCGCCATTTTGCCGAAATGTTTTCATGTTTCAAGTTTCATGGTCATCTACATCCATTTTGTCGTTTGCACAAGCGTTTCAATTGATGTAATCCAAATTTTGACCGTTTTAGAAAGGGTTAAACTTACCTGCTTTAACCAGTTCCGTTTCAAGCCCGTGTCGATTTAAATGGCGCAATAACATGTACATCGGATCCAAACTAAACTCCATACCTGAAATACATTCAAAACAGAGACAGAACGAAAACAAACCACTGCTATAGATGAACAAGATTCACTTATGATCAAAGAAGCCTATTATATCAAAGACGTTAAGATACTTGATACAGAAGAAAAGACAATGTTCGAGCGCCAAGTACATTTGTATGCAAACATGAGCTGCTTAGCCTATGTCGACTTAGCAACTGAATCCTAGTGACATAGGTGAAACACACAAAAGACACTTGGTACTGTAAAGCGATGCAATATTAATACCGATCTAAAATTAATTGGTGGTTGTTGTTGTTGTTGTTGTTGTTGTTGTTGTTGTTGTTGTTGTTGTTGACAAAGGTATAACTTTAAACATCTACACGATGAAGTGACTCGATAAAAATACAGGCTCTGGGAAACATTGAGACAAAAGAAGAAAATGCTGATACTTTCGCCATTTTGCCGAAATGTTTTCATGTTTCAAGTTTCATGGTCATCTACATCCATTTTGTCGTTTGCACAAGCGTTTCAATTGATGTAATCCAAATTTTGACCGTTTTAGAAAGGGTTAAACTTACCTGCTTTAACCAGTTCCGTTTCAAGCCCGTGTCGATTTAAATGGCGCAATAACATGTACATCGGATCCAAACTAAACTCCATACCTGAAATACATTCAAAACAGAGACAGAACAAAAACAAACCACTGCTATAGATGAACAAGATTCACTTATGATCAAAGAAGCCTATTATATCAAAGACGTTAAGATACTTGATACAGAAGAAAAGACAATGTTCGAGCGCCAAGTACATTTGTATGCAAACATGAACTGCTTAGCCTATGTCGACTTAGCAACTGAATGCTAGTGACATAGGTGAAACACACAAAAGACACTTGGTACTGTAAAGCGATGCAATATTAATACCGATCTAAAATTAATTGGTTGTTGTTGTTGTTGTTGTTGTTGTTGTTGTTGACAAAGGTATAACTTTAAACATCTACACGATGAAGTGACTCGATAAAAATACAGGCTCTGGGAAACATTGAGACAAAAGAAGAAAATGCTGATACTTTCGCCATTTTGCTGAAATGTTTTCATGTTTCAAGTTTCATGGTCATCTTCATCCATTTTGTCGTTTGCACAAGCGTTTCAATTGATGTAATCCAAATTTTGACCGTTTTAGAAAGGGTTAAACTTACCTGCTTTAACCAGTTCCGTTTCAAGCCCGTGTCGATTTAAATGGCGCAATAACATGTACATCGGATCCAAACTAAACTCCATACCTGAAATACATTCAAAACAGAGACAGAACGAAAACAAACCACTGCTATAGATGAACAAGATTCACTTATGATCAAAGAAGCCTATTATATCAAAGACGTTAAGATACTTGATACAGAAGAAAAGACAATGTTCGAGCGCCAAGTACATTTGTATGCAAACATGAACTGCTTAGCCTATGTCGACTTAGCAACTGAATCCTAGTGACATAGGTGAAACACACAAAAGACACTTGGTACTGTAAAGTGATGCAATATTAATACCGATCTAAAATTAATTGGTTGTTGTTGTTGTTGGTTGTTGTTGTTGTTGTTGTTGTTGTTGTTGTTGTTGACAAAGGTATAACTTTAAACATCTACACGATGAAGTGACTCGATAAAAATACAGGCTCTGGGAAACATTGAGACAAAAGAAGAAAATGCTGATACTTTCGCCATTTTGCCGAAATGTTTTCATGTTTCAAGTTTCATGGTCATCTACATCCATTTTGTCGTTTGCACAAGCGTTTCAATTGATGTAATCCAAATTTTGACCGTTTTAGAAAGGGTTAAACTTACCTGCTTTAACCAGTTCCGTTTCAAGCCCGTGTCGATTTAAATGGCGCAATAACATGTACATCGGATCCAAACTAAACTCCATACCTGAAATACATTCAAAACAGAGACAGAACAAAAACAAACCACTGCTATAGATGAACAAGATTCACTTATGATCAAAGAAGCCTATTATATCAAAGACGTTAAGATACTTGATACAGAAGAAAAGACAATGTTCGAGCGCCAAGTACATTTGTATGCAAACATGAACTGCTTAGCCTATGTCGACTTAGCAACTGAATCCTAGTGACATAGGTGAAACACACAAAAGACACTTGGTACTGTAAAGCGATGCAATATTAATACCGATCTAAAATTAATTGGTTGTTGTTGTTGTTGTTGTTGTTGTTGTTGTTGTTGTTGACAAAGGTATAACTTTAAACATCTACACGATGAAGTGACTCGATAAAAATACAGGCTCTGGGAAACATTGAGACAAAAGAAGAAAATGCTGATACTTTCGCCATTTTGCCGAAATGTTTTCATGTTTCAAGGTCATCTACATCCATTTTGTCGTTTGCACAAGCGTTTCAATTGATGTAATCCAAATTTTGACCGTTTTAGAAAGGGTTAAACTTACCTGCTTTAACCAGTTCCGTTTCAAGCCCGTGTCGATTTAAATGGCGCAATAACATGTACATCGGATCCAAACTAAACTCCATACCTGAAATACATTCAAAACAGAGACAGAACGAAAACAAACCACTGCTATAGATGAACAAGATTCACTTATGATCAAAGAAGCCTATTATATCAAAGACGTTAAGATACTTGATACAGAAGAAAAGACAATGTTCGAGCACCAAGTACATTTGTATGCAAACATGAACTGCTTAGCCTATGTCGACTTAGCAACTGAATCCTAGTGACATAGGTGAAACACACAAAAGACACTTGGTACTGTAAAGCGATGCAATATTAATACCGATCTAAAATTAATTGGTTGTTGTTGTTGTTGTTGTTGTTGTTGTTGTTGTTGTTGTTGACAAAGGTATAACTTTAAACATCTACACGATGAAGTGACTCGATAAAAATACAGGCTCTGGGAAACATTGAGACAAAAGAAGAAAATGCTGATACTTTCGCCATTTTGCCGAAATGTTTTCATGTTTCAAGTTTCATGGTCATCTACATCCATTTTGTCGTTTGCACAAGCGTTTCAATTGATGTAATCCAAATTTTGACCGTTTTAGAAAGGGTTAAACTTACCTGCTTTAACCAGTTCCGTTTCAAGCCCGTGTCGATTTAAATGGCGCAATAACATGTACATCGGATCCAAACTAAACTCCATACCTGAAATACATTCAAAACAGAGACAGAACAAAAACAAACCACTGCTATAGATGAACAAGATTCACTTATGATCAAAGAAGCCTATTATATCAAAGACGTTAAGATACTTGATACAGAAGAAAAGACAATGTTCAATGCCAAGTACATTTGTATGCAAACATGAACTGCTTAGCCTATGTCGACTTAGCAACTGAATGCTAGTGACATAGGTGAAACACACAAAAGACACTTGGTACTGTAAAGCGATGCAATATTAATACCGATCTAAAATTAATTGGTTGTTGTTGTTGTTGTTGTTGTTGTTGTTGTTGACAAAGGTATAACTTTAAACATCTACACGATGAAGTGACTCGATAAAAATACAGGCTCTGGGAAACATTGAGACAAAAGAAGAAAATGCTGATACTTTCGCCATTTTGCCGAAATGTTTTCATGTTTCAAGTTTCATGGTCATCTACATCCATTTTGTCGTTTGCACAAGCGTTTCAATTGATGTAATCCAAATTTTGACCGTTTTAGAAAGGGTTAAACTTACCTGCTTTAACCAGTTCCGTTTCAAGCCCGTGTCGATTTAAATGGCGCAATAACATGTACATCGGATCCAAACTAAACTCCATACCTGAAATACATTCAAAACAGAGACAGAACGAAAACAAACCACTGCTATAGATGAACAAGATTCACTTATGATCAAAGAAGCCTATTATATCAAAGACGTTAAGATACTTGATACAGAAGAAAAGACAATGTTCGAGCGCCAAGTACATTTGTATGCAAACATGAACTGCTTAGCCTATGTCGACTTAGCAACTGAATCCTAGTGACATAGGTGAAACACACAAAAGACACTTGGTACTGTAAAGCGATGCAATATTAATACCGATCTAAAATTAATTGGTTGTTGTTGTTGTTGTTGTTGTTGTTGTTGTTGTTGTTGTTGTTGTTGTTGACAAAGGTATAACTTTAAACATCTACACGATGAAGTGACTCGATAAAAATACAGGCTCTGGGAAACATTGAGACAAAAGAAGAAAATGCTGATACTTTCGCCATTTTGCCGAAATGTTTTCATGTTTCAAGTTTCATGGTCATCTACATCCATTTTGTCGTTTGCACAAGCGTTTCAATTGATGTAATCCAAATTTTGACCGTTTTAGAAAGGGTTAAACTTACCTGCTTTAACCAGTTCCGTTTCAAGCCCGTGTCGATTTAAATGGCGCAATAACATGTACATCGGATCCAAACTAATCTCCATACCTGAAATACATTCAAAACAGAGACAGAACGAAAACAAACCACTGCTATAGATGAACAAGATTCACTTATGATCAAAGAAGCCTATTATATCAAAGACGTTAAGATACTTGATACAGAAGAAAAGACAATGTTTGAGCGCCAAGTACATTTGTATGCAAACATGAACTGCTTAGCCTATGTCGACTTAGCAACTGAATCCTAGTGACATAGGTGAAACACACAAAAGACACTTGGTACTGTAAAGCGATGCAATATTAATACCGATCTAAAATTAATTGGTTGTTGTTGTTGTTGTTGTTGTTGTTGTTGTTGACAAAGGTATAACTTTAAACATCTACACGATGAAGTGACTCGATAAAAATACAGGCTCTGGGAAACATTGAGACAAAAGAAGAAAATGCTGATACTTTCGCCATTTTGCCGAAATGTTTTCATGTTTCAAGTTTCATGGTCATCTACATCCATTTTGTCGTTTGCACAAGCGTTTCAATTGATGTAATCCAAATTTTGACCGTTTTAGAAAGGGTTAAACTTACCTGCTTTAACCAGTTCCGTTTCAAGCCCGTGTCGATTTAAATGGCGCAATAACATGTACATCGGATCCAAACTAAACTCCATACCTGAAATACATTCAAAACAGAGACAGAACGAAAACAAACCACTGCTATAGATGAACAAGATTCACTTATGATCAAAGAAGCCTATTATATCAAAGACGTTAAGATACTTGATACAGAAGAAAAGACAATGTTCGAGCGCCAAGTACATTTGTATGCAAACATGAACTGCTTAGCCTATGTCGACTTAGCAACTGAATCCTAGTGACATAGGTGAAACACACAAAAGACACTTGGTACTGTAAAGCGATGCAATATTAATACCGATCTAAAATTAATTGGTTGTTGTTGTTGTTGTTGTTGTTGTTGTTGTTGTTGACAAAGGTATAACTTTAAACATCTACACGATGAAGTGACTCGATAAAAATACAGGCTCTGGGAAACATTGAGACAAAAGAAGAAAATGCTGATACTTTCGCCATTTTGCCGAAATGTTTTCATGTTTCAAGTTTCATGGTCATCTACATCCATTTTGTCGTTTGCACAAGCGTTTCAATTGATGTAATCCAAATTTTGACCGTTTTAGAAAGGGTTAAACTTACCTGCTTTAACCAGTTCCGTTTCAAGCCCGTGTCGATTTAAATGGCGCAATAACATGTACATCGGATCCAAACTAAACTCCATACCTGAAATACATTCAAAACAGAGACAGAACAAAAACAAACCACTGCTATAGATGAACAAGATTCACTTATGATCAAAGAAGCCTATTATATCAAAGACGTTAAGATACTTGATACAGAAGAAAAGACAATGTTCAACGCCAAGTACATTTGTATGCAAACATGAACTGCTTAGCCTATGTCGACTTAGCAACTGAATGCTAGTGACATAGGTGAAACACACAAAAGACACTTGGTACTGTAAAGCGATGCAATATTAATACCGATCTAAAATTAATTGGTTGTTGTTGTTGTTGTTGTTGTTGTTGTTGTTGTTGTTGGTTGTTGTTGTTGTTGTTGTTGACAAAGGTATAACTTTAAACATCTACACGATGAAGTGACTCGATAAAAATACAGGCTCTGGGAAACATTGAGACAAAAGAAGAAAATGCTGATACTTTCGCCATTTTGCCGAAATGTTTTCATGTTTCAAGTTTCATGGTCATCTACATCCATTTTGTCGTTTGCACAAGCGTTTCAATTGATGTAATCCAAATTTTGACCGTTTTAGAAAGGGTTAAACTTACCTGCTTTAACCAGTTCCGTTTCAAGCCCGTGTCGATTTAAATGGCGCAATAACATGTACATCGGATCCAAACTAAACTCCATACCTGAAATACATTCAAAACAGAGACAGAACGAAAACAAACCACTGCTATAGATGAACAAGATTCACTTATGATCAAAGAAGCCTATTATATCAAAGACGTTAAGATACTTGATACAGAAGAAAAGACAATGTTCGAGCGCCAAGTACATTTGTATGCAAACATGAACTGCTTAGCCTATGTCGACTTAGCAACTGAATCCTAGTGACATAGGTGAAACACACAAAAGACACTTGGTACTGTAAAGCGATGCAATATTAATACCGATCTAAAATTAATTGGTTGTTGTTGTTGTTGTTGTTGTTGTTGTTGTTGTTGTTGACAAAGGTATAACTTTAAACATCTACACGATGAAGTGACTCGATAAAAATACAGGCTCTGGGAAACATTGAGACAAAAGAAGAAAATGCTGATACTTTCGCCATTTTGCCGAAATGTTTTCATGTTTCAAGTTTCATGGTCATCTACATCCATTTTGTCGTTTGCACAAGCGTTTCAATTGATGTAATCCAAAATTTGACCGTTTTAGAAAGGGTTAAACTTACCTGCTTTAACCAGTTCCGTTTCAAGCCCGTGTCGATTTAAATGGCGCAATAACATGTACATCGGATCCAAACTAAACTCCATACCTGAAATACATTCAAAACAGAGACAGAACAAAAACAAACCACTGCTATAGATGAACAAGATTCACTTATGATCAAAGAAGCCTATTATATCAAAGACGTTAAGATACTTGATACAGAAGAAAAGACAATGTTCGAGCGCCAAGTACATTTGTATGCAAACATGAACTGCTTAGCCTATGTCGACTTAGCAACTGAATCCTAGTGACATAGGTGAAACACACAAAAGACACTTGGTACTGTAAAGCGATGCAATATTAATACCGATCTAAAATTAATTGGTTGTTGTTGTTGTTGTTGTTGTTGTTGTTGTTGTTGTTGTTGTTGTTGTTGACAAAGGTATAACTTTAAACATCTACACGATGAAGTGACTCGATAAAAATACAGGCTCTGGGAAACATTGAGACAAAAGAAGAAAATGCTGATACTTTCGCCATTTTGCCGAAATGTTTTCATGTTTCAAGTTTCATGGTCATCTACATCCATTTTGTCGTTTGCACAAGCGTTTCAATTGATGTAATCCAAATTTTGACCGTTTTAGAAAGGGTTAAACTTACCTGCTTTAACCAGTTCCGTTTCAAGCCCGTGTCGATTTAAATGGCGCAATAACATGTACATCGGATCCAAACTAAACTCCATACCTGAAATACATTCAAAACAGAGACAGAACGAAAACAAACCACTGCTATAGATGAACAAGATTCACTTATGATCAAAGAAGCCTATTATATCAAAGACGTTAAGATACTTGATACAGAAGAAAAGACAATGTTCGAGCGCCAAGTACATTTGTATGCAAACATGAACTGCTTAGCCTATGTCGACTTAGCAACTGAATCCTAGTGACATAGGTGAAACACACAAAAGACACTTGGTACTGTAAAGCGATGCAATATTAATACCGATCTAAAATTAATTGGTTGTTGTTGTTGTTGTTGTTGTTGTTGTTGTTGTTGACAAAGGTATAACTTTAAACATCTACCCGATGAAGTGACTCGATAAAAATACAGGCTCTGGGAAACATTGAGACAAAAGAAGAAAATGCTGATACTTTCGCCATTTTGCCGAAATGTTTTCATGTTTCAAGTTTCATGGTCATCTACATCCATTTTGTCATTTGCACAAGCGTTTCAATTGATGTAATCCAAATTTTGACCGTTTTAGAAAGGGTTAAACTTACCTGCTTTAACCAGTTCCGTTTCAAGCCCGTGTCGATTTAAATGGCGCAATAACATGTACATCGGATCCAAACTAAACTCCATACCTGAAATACATTCAAAACAGAGACAGAACAAAAACAAACCACTGCTATAGATGAACAAGATTCACTTATGATCAAAGAAGCCTATTATATCAAAGACGTTAAGATACTTGATACAGAAGAAAAGACAACGTTCGAGCGCCAAGTACATTTGTATGCAAACATGAACTGCTTAGCCTATGTCGACTTAGCAACTGAATCCTAGTGACATAGGTGAAACACACAAAAGACACTTGGTACTGTAAAGCGATGCAATATTAATACCGATCTAAAATTAATTGGTTGTTGTTGTTGTTGTTGTTGGCTGTTGTTGTTGTTGTTGTTGTTGTTGTTGACAAAGGTATAACTTTAAACATCTACCCGATGAAGTGACTCGATAAAAATACAGGCTCTGGGAAACATTGAGACAAAAGAAGAAAATGCTGATACTTTCGCCATTTTGCCGAAATGTTTTCATGTTTCAAGTTTCATGGTCATCTACATCCATTTTGTCGTTTGCACAAGCGTTTCAATTGATGTAATCCAAATTTTGACCGTTTTAGAAAGGGTTAAACTTACCTGCTTTAACCAGTTCCGTTTCAAGCCCGTGTCGATTTAAATGGCGCAATAACATGTACATCGGATCCAAACTAAACTCCATACCTGAAATACATTCAAAACAGAGACAGAACGAAAACAAACCACTGCTATAGATGAACAAGATTCACTTATGATCAAAGAAGCCTATTATATCAAAGACGTTAAGATACTTGATACAGAAGAAAAGACAATGTTCGAGCGCCAAGTACATTTGTATGCAAACATGAACTGCTTAGCCTATGTCGACTTAGCAACTGAATCCTAGTGACATAGGTGAAACACACAAAAGACACTTGGTACTGTAAAGCGATGCAATATTAATACCGATCTAAAATTAATTGGTTGTTGTTGTTGTTGTTGTTGTTGTTGTTGTTGTTGTTGTTGACAAAGGTATAACTTTAAACATCTACACGATGAAGTGACTCGATAAAAATACAGGCTCTGGGAAACATTGAGACAAAAGAAGAAAATGCTGATACTTTCGCCATTTTGCCGAAATGTTTTCATGTTTCAAGTTTCATGGTCATCTACATCCATTTTGTCGTTTGCACAAGCGTTTCAATTGATGTAATCCAAATTTTGACCGTTTTAGAAAGGGTTAAACTTACCTGCTTTAACCAGTTCCGTTTCAAGCCCGTGTCGATTTAAATGGCGCAATAACATGTACATCGGATCCAAACTAATCTCCATACCTGAAATACATTCAAAACAGAGACAGAACGAAAACAAACCACTGCTATAGATGAACAAGATTCACTTATGATCAAAGAAGCCTATTATATCAAAGACGTTAAGATACTTGATACAGAAGAAAAGACAATGTTCGAGCGCCAAGTACATTTGTATGCAAACATGAACTGCTTAGCCTATGTCGACTTAGCAACTGAATCCTAGTGACATAGGTGAAACACACAAAAGACACTTGGTACTGTAAAGCGATGCAATATTAATACCGATCTAAAATTAATTGGTTGTTGTTGTTGTTGTTGTTGTTGTTGTTGTTGTTGACAAAGGTATAACTTTAAACATCTACACGATGAAGTGACTCGATAAAAATACAGGCTCTGGGAAACATTGAGACAAAAGAAGAAAATGCTGATACTTTCGCCATTTTGCCGAAATGTTTTCATGTTTCAAGTTTCATGGTCATCTACATCCATTTTGTCGTTTGCACAAGCGTTTCAATTGATGTAATCCAAATTTTGACCGTTTTAGAAAGGGTTAAACTTACCTGCTTTAACCAGTTCCGTTTCAAGCCCGTGTCGATTTAAATGGCGCAATAACATGTACATCGGATCCAAACTAAACTCCATACCTGAAATACATTCAAAACAGAGACAGAACAAAAACAAACCACTGCTATAGATGAACAAGATTCACTTATGATCAAAGAAGCCTATTATATCAAAGACGTTAAGATACTTGATACAGAAGAAAAGACAATGTTCGAGTGCCAAGTACATTTGTATGCAAACATGAACTGCTTAGCCTATGTCGACTTAGCAACTGAATGCTAGTGACATAAGTGAAACACACAAAAGACACTTGGTACTGTAAAGCGATGCAATATTAATACCGATCTAAAATTAATTGGTTGTTGTTGTTGTTGGTGGTGGTGGTTGTTGTTGTTGTTGTTGTTGTTGTTGACAAAGGTATAACTTTAAACATCTACACGATGAAGTGACTCGATAAAAATACAGGCTCTGGGAAACATTGAGACAAAAGAAGAAAATGCTGATACTTTCGCCATTTTGCCGAAATGTTTTCATGTTTCAAGTTTCATGGTCATCTACATCCATTTTGTCGTTTGCACAAGCGTTTCAATTGATGTAATCCAAATTTTGACCGTTTTAGAAAGGGTTAAACTTACCTGCTTTAACCAGTTCCGTTTCAAGCCCGTGTCGATTTAAATGGCGCAATAACATGTACATCGGATCCAAACTAAACTCCATACCTGAAATACATTCAAAACAGAGACAGAACGAAAACAAACCACTGCTATAGATGAACAAGATTCACTTATGATCAAAGAAGCCTATTATATCAAAGACGTTAAGATACTTGATACAGAAGAAAAGACAATGTTCGAGCGCCAAGTACATTTGTATGCAAACATGAACTGCTTAGCCTATGTCGACTTAGCAACTGAATCCTAGTGACATAGGTGAAACACACAAAAGACACTTGGTACTGTAAAGCGATGCAATATTAATACCGATCTAAAATTAATTGGTGGTTGTTGTTGTTGTTGTTGTTGTTGTTGTTGTTGTTGACAAAGGTATAACTTTAAACATCTACACGATGAAGTGACTCGATAAAAATACAGGCTCTGGGAAACATTGAGACAAAAGAAGAAAATGCTGATACTTTCGCCATTTTGCCGAAATGTTTTCATGTTTCAAGTTTCATGGTCATCTACATCCATTTTGTCGTTTGCACAAGCGTTTCAATTGATGTAATCCAAATTTTGACCGTTTTAGAAAGGGTTAAACTTACCTGCTTTAACCAGTTCCGTTTCAAGCCCGTGTCGATTTAAATGGCGCAATAACATGTACATCGGATCCAAACTAAACTCCATACCTGAAATACATTCAAAACAGAGACAGAACAAAAACAAACCACTGCTATAGATGAACAAGATTCACTTATGATCAAAGAAGCCTATTATATCAAAGACGTTAAGATACTTGATACAGAAGAAAAGACAATGTTCGAGCGCCAAGTACATTTGTATGCAAACATGAACTGCTTAGCCTATGTCGACTTAGCAACTGAATGCTAGTGACATAGGTGAAACACACAAAAGACACTTGGTACTGTAAAGCGATGCAATATTAATACCGATCTAAAATTAATTGGTTGTTGTTGTTGTTGTTGTTGTTGTTGTTGTTGTTGACAAAGGTATAACTTTAAACATCTACACGATGAAGTGACTCGATAAAAATACAGGCTCTGGGAAACATTGAGACAAAAGAAGAAAATGCTGATACTTTCGCCATTTTGCCGAAATGTTTTCATGTTTCAAGTTTCATGGTCATCTACATCCATTTTGTCGTTTGCACAAGCGTTTCAATTGATGTAATCCAAATTTTGACCGTTTTAGAAAGGGTTAAACTTACCTGCTTTAACCAGTTCCGTTTCAAGCCCGTGTCGATTTAAATGGCGCAATAACATGTACATCGGATCCAAACTAAACTCCATACCTGAAATACATTCAAAACAGAGACAGAACAAAAACAAACCACTGCTATAGATGAACAAGATTCACTTATGATCAAAGAAGCCTATTATATCAAAGACGTTAAGATACTTGATACAGAAGAAAAGACAATGTTCGAGCGCCAAGTACATTTGTATGCAAACATGAACTGCTTAGCCTATGTCGACTTAGCAACTGAATGCTAGTGACATAGGTGAAACACACAAAAGACACTTGGTACTGTAAAGCGATGCAATATTAATACCGATCTAAAATTAATTGGTTGTTGTTGTTGTTGTTGTTGTTGTTGTTGTTGACAAAGGTATAACTTTAAACATCTACACGATGAAGTGACTCGATAAAAATACAGGCTCTGGGAAACATTGAGACAAAAGAAGAAAATGCTGATACTTTCGCCATTTTGCTGAAATGTTTTCATGTTTCAAGTTTCATGGTCATCTACATCCATTTTGTCGTTTGCACAAGCGTTTCAATTGATGTAATCCAAATTTTGACCGTTTTAGAAAGGGTTAAACTTACCTGCTTTAACCAGTTCCGTTTCAAGCCCGTGTCGATTTAAATGGCGCAATAACATGTACATCGGATCCAAACTAAACTCCATACCTGAAATACATTCAAAACAGAGACAGAACGAAAACAAACCACTGCTATAGATGAACAAGATTCACTTATGATCAAAGAAGCCTATTATATCAAAGACGTTAAGATACTTGATACAGAAGAAAAGACAATGTTCGAGCGCCAAGTACATTTGTATGCAAACATGAACTGCTTAGCCTATGTCGACTTAGCAACTGAATCCTAGTGACATAGGTGAAACACACAAAAGACACTTGGTACTGTAAAGTGATGCAATATTAATACCGATCTAAAATTAATTGGTTGTTGTTGTTGTTGGTTGTTGTTGTTGTTGTTGTTGTTGTTGACAAAGGTATAACTTTAAACATCTACACGATGAAGTGACTCGATAAAAATACAGGCTCTGGGAAACATTGAGACAAAAGAAGAAAATGCTGATACTTTCGCCATTTTGCCGAAATGTTTTCATGTTTCAAGTTTCATGGTCATCTACATCCATTTTGTCGTTTGCACAAGCGTTTCAATTGATGTAATCCAAATTTTGACCGTTTTAGAAAGGGTTAAACTTACCTGCTTTAACCAGTTCCGTTTCAAGCCCGTGTCGATTTAAATGGCGCAATAACATGTACATCGGATCCAAACTAAACTCCATACCTGAAATACATTCAAAACAGAGACAGAACAAAAACAAACCACTGCTATAGATGAACAAGATTCACTTATGATCAAAGAAGCCTATTATATCAAAGACGTTAAGATACTTGATACAGAAGAAAAGACAATGTTCGAGCGCCAAGTACATTTGTATGCAAACATGAACTGCTTAGCCTATGTCGACTTAGCAACTGAATGCTAGTGACATAGGTGAAACACACAAAAGACACTTGGTACTGTAAAGCGATGCAATATTAATACCGATCTAAAATTAATTGGTTGTTGTTGTTGTTGTTGTTGGTTGTTGTTGTTGTTGTTGTTGTTGTTGACAAAGGTATAACTTTAAACATCTACACGATGAAGTGACTCGATAAAAATACAGGCTCTGGGAAACATTGAGACAAAAGAAGAAAATGCTGATACTTTCGCCATTTTGCCGAAATGTTTTCATGTTTCAAGTTTCATGGTCATCTACATCCATTTTGTCGTTTGCACAAGCGTTTCAATTGATGTAATCCAAATTTTGACCGTTTTAGAAAGGGTTAAACTTACCTGCTTTAACCAGTTCCGTTTCAAGCCCGTGTCGATTTAAATGGCGCAATAACATGTACATCGGATCCAAACTAAACTCCATACCTGAAATACATTCAAAACAGAGACAGAACGAAAACAAACCACTGCTATAGATGAACAAGATTCACTTATGATCAAAGAAGCCTATTATATCAAAGACGTTAAGATACTTGATACAGAAGAAAAGACAATGTTCGAGCGCCAAGTACATTTGTATGCAAACATGAACTGCTTAGCCTATGTCGACTTAGCAACTGAATCCTAGTGACATAGGTGAAACACACAAAAGACACTTGGTACTGTAAAGCGATGCAATATTAATACCGATCTAAAATTAATTGGTTGTTGTTGTTGTTGTTGTTGTTGTTGTTGTTGTTGTTGTTGTTGACAAAGGTATAACTTTAAACATCTACACGATGAAGTGACTCGATAAAAATACAGGCTCTGGGAAACATTGAGACAAAAGAAGAAAATGCTGATACTTTCGCCATTTTGCCGAAATGTTTTCATGTTTCAAGTTTCATGGTCATCTACATCCATTTTGTCGTTTGCACAAGCGTTTCAATTGATGTAATCCAAATTTTGACCGTTTTAGAAAGGGTTAAACTTACCTGCTTTAACCAGTTCCGTTTCAAGCCCGTGTCGATTTAAATGGCGCAATAACATGTACATCGGATCCAAACTAAACTCCATACCTGAAATACATTCAAAACAGAGACAGAACAAAAACAAACCACTGCTATAGATGAACAAGATTCACTTATGATCAAAGAAGCCTATTATATCAAAGACGTTAAGATACTTGATACAGAAGAAAAGACAATGTTCAACGCCAAGTACATTTGTATGCAAACATGAACTGCTTAGCCTATGTCGACTTAGCAACTGAATGCTAGTGACATAGGTGAAACACACAAAAGACACTTGGTACTGTAAAGCGATGCAATATTAATACCGATCTAAAATTAATTGGTTGTTGTTGTTGTTGTTGTTGTTGTTGTTGTTGACAAAGGTATAACTTTAAACATCTACACGATGAAGTGACTCGATAAAAATACAGGCTCTGGGAAACATTGAGACAAAAGAAGAAAATGCTGATACTTTCGCCATTTTGCCGAAATGTTTTCATGTTTCAAGTTTCATGGTCATCTACATCCATTTTGTCGTTTGCACAAGCGTTTCAATTGATGTAATCCAAATTTTGACCGTTTTAGAAAGGGTTAAACTTACCTGCTTTAACCAGTTCCGTTTCAAGCCCGTGTCGATTTAAATGGCGCAATAACATGTACATCGGATCCAAACTAAACTCCATACCTGAAATACATTCAAAACAGAGACAGAACGAAAACAAACCACTGCTATAGATGAACAAGATTCACTTATGATCAAAGAAGCCTATTATATCAAAGACGTTAAGATACTTGATACAGAAGAAAAGACAATGTTCGAGCGCCAAGTACATTTGTATGCAAACATGAACTGCTTAGCCTATGTCGACTTAGCAACTGAATCCTAGTGACATAGGTGAAACACACAAAAGACACTTGGTACTGTAAAGCGATGCAATATTAATACCGATCTAAAATTAATTGGTTGTTGTTGTTGTTGTTGTTGTTGTTGTTGTTGTTGTTGTTGTTGACAAAGGTATAACTTTAAACATCTACACGATGAAGTGACTCGATAAAAATACAGGCTCTGGGAAACATTGAGACAAAAGAAGAAAATGCTGATACTTTCGCCATTTTGCCGAAATGTTTTCATGTTTCAAGTTTCATGGTCATCTACATCCATTTTGTCGTTTGCACAAGCGTTTCAATTGATGTAATCCAAATTTTGACCGTTTTAGAAAGGGTTAAACTTACCTGCTTTAACCAGTTCCGTTTCAAGCCCGTGTCGATTTAAATGGCGCAATAACATGTACATCGGATCCAAACTAAACTCCATACCTGAAATACATTCAAAACAGAGACAGAACAAAAACAAACCACTGCTATAGATGAACAAGATTCACTTATGATCAAAGAAGCCTATTATATCAAAGACGTTAAGATACTTGATACAGAAGAAAAGACAATGTTCGAGCGCCAAGTACATTTGTATGCAAACATGAACTGCTTAGCCTATGTCGACTTAGCAACTGAATGCTAGTGACATAGGTGAAACACACAAAAGACACTTGGTACTGTAAAGCGATGCAATATTAATACCGATCTAAAATTAATTGGTTGTTGTTGTTGTTGGTGGTGGTGGTTGTTGTTGTTGTTGTTGTTGTTGACAAAGGTATAACTTTAAACATCTACACGATGAAGTGACTCGATAAAAATACAGGCTCTGGGAAACATTGAGACAAAAGAAGAAAATGCTGATACTTTCGCCATTTTGCCGAAATGTTTTCATGTTTCAAGGTCATCTACATCCATTTTGTCGTTTGCACAAGCGTTTCAATTGATGTAATCCAAATTTTGACCGTTTTAGAAAGGGTTAAACTTACCTGCTTTAACCAGTTCCGTTTCAAGCCCGTGTCGATTTAAATGGCGCAATAACATGTACATCGGATCCAAACTAAACTCCATACCTGAAATACATTCAAAACAGAGACAGAACGAAAACAAACCACTGCTATAGATGAACAAGATTCACTTATGATCAAAGAAGCCTATTATATCAAAGACGTTAAGATACTTGATACAGAAGAAAAGACAATGTTCGAGCGCCAAGTACATTTGTATGCAAACATGAACTGCTTAGCCTATGTCGACTTAGCAACTGAATCCTAGTGACATAGGTGAAACACACAAAAGACACTTGGTACTGTAAAGCGATGCAATATTAATACCGATCTAAAATTAATTGGTTGTTGTTGTTGTTGTTGTTGTTGTTGTTGTTGTTGACAAAGGTATAACTTTAAACATCTACACGATGAAGTGACTCGATAAAAATACAGGCTCTGGGAAACATTGAGACAAAAGAAGAAAATGCTGATACTTTCGCCATTTTGCCGAAATGTTTTCATGTTTCAAGTTTCATGGTCATCTACATCCATTTTGTCGTTTGCACAAGCGTTTCAATTGATGTAATCCAAATTTTGACCGTTTTAGAAAGGGTTAAACTTACCTGCTTTAACCAGTTCCGTTTCAAGCCCGTGTCGATTTAAATGGCGCAATAACATGTACATCGGATCCAAACTAAACTCCATACCTGAAATACATTCAAAACAGAGACAGAACAAAAACAAACCACTGCTATAGATGAACAAGATTCACTTATGATCAAAGAAGCCTATTATATCAAAGACGTTAAGATACTTGATACAGAAGAAAAGACAATGTTCGAGCGCCAAGTACATTTGTATGCAAACATGAACTGCTTAGCCTATGTCGACTTAGCAACTGAATGCTAGTGACATAGGTGAAACACACAAAAGACACTTGGTACTGTAAAGCGATGCAATATTAATACCGATCTAAAATTAATTGGTTGTTGTTGTTGTTGTTGTTGTTGTTGTTGTTGTTGTTGTTGACAAAGGTATAACTTTAAACATCTACAAGATGAAGTGACTCGATAAAAATACAGGCTCTGGGAAACATTGAGACAAAAGAAGAAAATGCTGATACTTTCGCCATTTTGCCGAAATGTTTTCATGTTTCAAGTTTCATGGTCATCTACATCCATTTTGTCGTTTGCACAAGCGTTTCAATTGATGTAATCCAAATTTTGACCGTTTTAGAAAGGGTTAAACTTACCTGCTTTAACCAGTTCCGTTTCAAGCCCGTGTCGATTTAAATGGCGCAATAACATGTACATCGGATCCAAACTAAACTCCATACCTGAAATACATTCAAAACAGAGACAGAACGAAAACAAACCACTGCTATAGATGAACAAGATTCACTTATGATCAAAGAAGCCTATTATATCAAAGACGTTAAGATACTTGATACAGAAGAAAAGACAATGTTCGAGCGCCAAGTACATTTGTATGCAAACATGAACTGCTTAGCCTATGTCGACTTAGCAACTGAATCCTAGTGACATAGGTGAAACACACAAAAGACACTTGGTACTGTAAAGCGATGCAATATTAATACCGATCTAAAATTAATTGGTTGTTGTTGTTGTTGTTGTTGTTGTTGTTGTTGTTGTTGTTGACAAAGGTATAACTTTAAACATCTACACGATGAAGTGACTCGATAAAAATACAGGCTCTGGGAAACATTGAGACAAAAGAAGAAAATGCTGATACTTTCGCCATTTTGCCGAAATGTTTTCATGTTTCAAGTTTCATGGTCATCTACATCCATTTTGTCGTTTGCACAAGCGTTTCAATTGATGTAATCCAAATTTTGACCGTTTTAGAAAGGGTTAAACTTACCTGCTTTAACCAGTTCCGTTTCAAGCCCGTGTCGATTTAAATGGCGCAATAACATGTACATCGGATCCAAACTAAACTCCATACCTGAAATACATTCAAAACAGAGACAGAACAAAAACAAACCACTGCTATAGATGAACAAGATTCACTTATGATCAAAGAAGCCTATTATATCAAAGACGTTAAGATACTTGATACAGAAGAAAAGACAATGTTTGAGCGCCAAGTACATTTGTATGCAAACATGAACTGCTTAGCCTATGTCGACTTAGCAACTGAATGCTAGTGACATAGGTGAAACACACAAAAGACACTTGGTACTGTAAAGCCATGCAATATTAATACCGATCTAAAATTAATTGGTTGTTGTTGTTGTTGTTGTTGTTGTTGTTGTTGGTTGTTGTTGTTGTTGTTGTTGTTGACAAAGGTATAACTTTAAACATCTACACGATGAAGTGACTCGATAAAAATACAGGCTCTGGGAAACATTGAGACAAAAGAAGAAAATGCTGATACTTTCGCCATTTTGCTGAAATGTTTTCATGTTTCAAGTTTCATGGTAATCTACATCCATTTTGTCGTTTGCACAAGCGTTTCAATTGATGTAATCCAAATTTTGACCGTTTTAGAAAGGGTTAAACTTACCTGCTTTAACCAGTTCCGTTTCAAGCCCGTGTCGATTTAAATGGCGCAATAACATGTACATCGGATCCAAACTAAACTCCATACCTGAAATACATTCAAAACAGAGACAGAACGAAAACAAACCACTGCTATAGATGAACAAGATTCACTTATGATCAAAGAAGCCTATTATATCAAAGACGTTAAGATACTTGATACAGAAGAAAAGACAATGTTCGAGCGCCAAGTACATTTGTATGCAAACATGAACTGCTTAGCCTATGTCGACTTAGCAACTGAATCCTAGTGACATAGGTGAAACACACAAAAGACACTTGGTACTGTAAAGCGATGCAATATTAATACCGATCTAAAATTAATTGGTTGTTGTTGTTGTTGTTGTTGTTGTTGTTGTTGTTGACAAAGGTATAACTTTAAACATCTACACGATGAAGTGACTCGATAAAAATACAGGCTCTGGGAAACATTGAGACAAAAGAAGAAAATGCTGATACTTTCGCCATTTTGCCGAAATGTTTTCATGTTTCAAGTTTCATGGTCATCTACATCCATTTTGTCGTTTGCACAAGCGTTTCAATTGATGTAATCCAAATTTTGACTGTTTTAGAAAGGGTTAAACTTACCTGCTTTAACCAGTTCCGTTTCAAGCCCGTGTCGATTTAAATGGCGCAATAACATGTACATCGGATCCAAACTAAACTCCATACCTGAAATACATTCAAAACAGAGACAGAACGAAAACAAACCACTGCTATAGATGAACAAGATTCACTTATGATCAAAGAAGCCTATTATATCAAAGACGTTAAGATACTTGATACAGAAGAAAAGACAATGTTCGAGCGCCAAGTACATTTGTATGCAAACATGAACTGCTTAGCCTATGTCGACTTAGCAACTGAATCCTAGTGACATAGGTGAAACACACAAAAGACACTTGGTACTGTAAAGCGATGCAATATTAATACCGATCTAAAATTAATTGGTTGTTGTTGTTGTTGTTGTTGGTTGTTGTTGTTGTTGTTGTTGACAAAGGTATAACTTTAAACATCTACACGATGAAGTGACTCGATAAAAATACAGGCTCTGGGAAACATTGAGACAAAAGAAGAAAATGCTGATACTTTCGCCATTTTGCCGAAATGTTTTCATGTTTCAAGTTTCATGGTCATCTACATCCATTTTGTCGTTTGCACAAGCGTTTCAATTGATGTAATCCAAATTTTGACCGTTTTAGAAAGGGTTAAACTTACCTGCTTTAACCAGTTCCGTTTCAAGCCCGTGTCGATTTAAATGGCGCAATAACATGTACATCGGATCCAAACTAAACTCCATACCTGAAATACATTCAAAACAGAGACAGAACGAAAACAAACCACTGCTATAGATGAACAAGATTCACTTATGATCAAAGAAGCCTATTATATCAAAGACGTTAAGATACTTGATACAGAAGAAAAGACAATGTTCGAGCGCCAAGTACATTTGTATGCAAACATGAACTGCTTAGCCTATGTCGACTTAGCAACTGAATCCTAGTGACATAGGTGAAACACACAAAAGACACTTGGTACTGTAAAGCGATGCAATATTAATACCGATCTAAAATTAATTGGTGGTTGTTGTTGTTGTTGTTGTTGTTGTTGTTATTGTTGACAAAGGTATAACTTTAAACATCTACACGATGAAGTGACTCGATAAAAATACAGGCTCTGGGAAACATTGAGACAAAAGAAGAAAATGCTGATACTTTCGCCATTTTGCCGAAATGTTTTCATGTTTCAAGTTTCATGGTCATCTACATCCATTTTGTCGTTTGCACAAGCGTTTCAATTGATGTAATCCAAATTTTGACCGTTTTAGAAAGGGTTAAACTTACCTGCTTTAACCAGTTCCGTTTCAAGCCCGTGTCGATTTAAATGGCGCAATAACATGAACATCGGATCCAAACTAAACTCCATACCTGAAATACATTCAAAACAGAGACAGAACAAAAACAAACCACTGCTATAGATGAACAAGATTCACTTATGATCAAAGAAGCCTATTATATCAAAGACGTTAAGATACTTGATACAGAAGAAAAGACAATGTTCGAGCGCCAAGTACATTTGTATGCAAACATGAACTGCTTAGCCTATGTCGACTTAGCAACTGAATGCTAGTGACATAGGTGAAACACACAAAAGACACTTGGTACTGTAAAGCGATGCAATATTAATACCGATCTAAAATTAATTGGTTGTTGTTGTTGTTGTTGTTGGTTGTTGTTGTTGTTGTTGTTGACAAAGGTATAACTTTAAACATCTACACGATGAAGTGACTCGATAAAAATACAGGCTCTGGGAAACATTGAGACAAAAGAAGAAAATGCTGATACTTTCGCCATTTTGCCGAAATGTTTTCATGTTTCAAGTTTCATGGTCATCTACATCCATTTTGTCGTTTGCACAAGCGTTTCAATTGATGTAATCCAAATTTTGACCGTTTTAGAAAGGGTTAAACTTACCTGCTTTAACCAGTTCCGTTTCAAGCCCGTGTCGATTTAAATGGCGCAATAACATGTACATCGGATCCAAACTAAACTCCATACCTGAAATACATTCAAAACAGAGACAGAACGAAAACAAACCACTGCTATAGATGAACAAGATTCACTTATGATCAAAGAAGCCTATTATATCAAAGACGTTAAGATACTTGATACAGAAGAAAAGACAATGTTCGAGCGCCAAGTACATTTGTATGCAAACATGAACTGCTTAGCCTATGTCGACTTAGCAACTGAATCCTAGTGACATAGGTGAAACACACAAAAGACACTTGGTACTGTAAAGCGATGCAATATTAATACCGATCTAAAATTAATTGGTTGTTGTTGTTGTTGTTGTTGTTGTTGTTGTTGTTGTTGACAAAGGTATAACTTTAAACATCTACACGATGAAGTGACTCGATAAAAATACAGGCTCTGGGAAACATTGAGACAAAAGAAGAAAATGCTGATACTTTCGCCATTTTGCCGAAATGTTTTCATGTTTCAAGTTTCATGGTCATCTACATCCATTTTGTCGTTTGCACAAGCGTTTCAATTGATGTAATCCAAATTTTGACCGTTTTAGAAAGGGTTAAACTTACCTGCTTTAACCAGTTCCGTTTCAAGCCCGTGTCGATTTAAATGGCGCAATAACATGTACATCGGATCCAAACTAAACTCCATACCTGAAATACATTCAAAACAGAGACAGAACAAAAACAAACCACTGCTATAGATGAACAAGATTCACTTATGATCAAAGAAGCCTATTATATCAAAGACGTTAAGATACTTGATACAGAAGAAAAGACAATGTTCGAGCGCCAAGTACATTTGTATGCAAACATGAACTGCTTAGCCTATGTCGACTTAGCAACTGAATGCTAGTGACATAGGTGAAACACACAAAAGACACTTGGTACTGTAAAGCGATGCAATATTAATACCGATCTAAAATTAATTGGTTGTTGTTGTTGGTGGTTGTTGTTGTTGTTGTTGTTGTTGTTGTTGACAAAGGTATAACTTTAAACATCTACACGATGAAGTGACTCGATAAAAATACAGGCTCTGGGAAACATTGAGACAAAAGAAGAAAATGCTGATACTTTCGCCATTTTGCCGAAATGTTTTCATGTTTCAAGTTTCATGGTCATCTACATCCATTTTGTCGTTTGCACAAGCGTTTCAATTGATGTAATCCAAATTTTGACCGTTTTAGAAAGGGTTAAACTTACCTGCTTTAACCAGTTCCGTTTCAAGCCCGTGTCGATTTAAATGGCGCAATAACATGTACATCGGATCCAAACTAAACTCCATACCTGAAATACATTCAAAACAGAGACAGAACAAAAACAAACCACTGCTATAGATGAACAAGATTCACTTATGATCAAAGAAGCCTATTATATCAAAGACGTTAAGATACTTGATACAGAAGAAAAGACAATGTTCGAGCGCCAAGTACATTTGTATGCAAACATGAACTGCTTAGCCTATGTCGACTTAGCAACTGAATCCTAGTGACATAGGTGAAACACACAAAAGACACTTGGTACTGTAAAGCGATGCAATATTAATACCGATCTAAAATTAATTGGTTGTTGTTGTTGTTGTTGTTGTTGTTGTTGTTGTTGTTGACAAAGGTATAACTTTAAACATCTACACGATGAAGTGACTCGATAAAAATACAGGCTCTGGGAAACATTGAGACAAAAGAAGAAAATGCTGATACTTTCGCCATTTTGCCGAAATGTTTTCATGTTTCAAGTTTCATGGTCATCTACATCCATTTTGTCGTTTGCACAAGCGTTTCAATTGATGTAATCCAAATTTTGACCGTTTTAGAAAGGGTTAAACTTACCTGCTTTAACCAGTTCCGTTTCAAGCCCGTGTCGATTTAAATGGCGCAATAACATGTACATCGGATCCAAACTAAACTCCATACCTGAAATACATTCAAAACAGAGACAGAACAAAAACAAACCACTGCTATAGATGAACAAGATTCACTTATGATCAAAGAAGCCTATTATATCAAAGACGTTAAGATACTTGATACAGAAGAAAAGACAATGTTCGAGCGCCAAGTACATTTGTATGCAAACATGAACTGCTTAGCCTATGTCGACTTAGCAACTGAATGCTAGTGACATAGGTGAAACACACAAAAGACACTTGGTACTGTAAAGCGATGCAATATTAATACCGATCTAAAATTAATTGGTTGTTGTTGTTGTTGTTGTTGGTTGTTGTTGTTGTTGTTGTTGACAAAGGTATAACTTTAAACATCTACACGATGAAGTGACTCGATAAAAATACAGGCTCTGGGAAACATTGAGACAAAAGAAGAAAATGCTGATACTTTCGCCATTTTGCCGAAATGTTTTCATGTTTCAAGTTTCATGGTCATCTACATCCATTTTGTCGTTTGCACAAGCGTTTCAATTGATGTAATCCAAATTTTGACCGTTTTAGAAAGGGTTAAACTTACCTGCTTTAACCAGTTCCGTTTCAAGCCCGTGTCGATTTAAATGGCGCAATAACATGTACATCGGATCCAAACTAAACTCCATACCTGAAATACATTCAAAACAGAGACAGAACGAAAACAAACCACTGCTATAGATGAACAAGATTCACTTATGATCAAAGAAGCCTATTATATCAAAGACGTTAAGATACTTGATACAGAAGAAAAGACAATGTTCGAGCGCCAAGTACATTTGTATGCAAACATGAACTGCTTAGCCTATGTCGACTTAGCAACTGAATCCTAGTGACATAGGTGAAACACACAAAAGACACTTGGTACTGTAAAGCGATGCAATATTAATACCGATCTAAAATTAATTGGTTGTTGTTGTTGTTGTTGTTGTTGTTGTTGTTGACAAAGGTATAACTTTAAACATCTACACGATGAAGTGACTCGATAAAAATACAGGCTCTGGGAAACATTGAGACAAAAGAAGAAAATGCTGATACTTTCGCCATTTTGCCGAAATGTTTTCATGTTTCAAGTTTCATGGTCATCTACATCCATTTTGTCGTTTGCACAAGCGTTTCAATTGATGTAATCCAAATTTTGACCGTTTTAGAAAGGGTTAAACTTACCTGCTTTAACCAGTTCCGTTTCAAGCCCGTGTCGATTTAAATGGCGCAATAACATGTACATCGGATCCAAACTAAACTCCATACCTGAAATACATTCAAAACAGAGACAGAACGAAAACAAACCACTGCTATAGATGAACAAGATTCACTTATGATCAAAGAAGCCTATTATATCAAAGACGTTAAGATACTTGATACAGAAGAAAAGACAATGTTCGAGCGCCAAGTACATTTGTATGCAAACATGAACTGCTTAGCCTATGTCGACTTAGCAACTGAATCCTAGTGACATAGGTGAAACACACAAAAGACACTTGGTACTGTAAAGCGATGCAATATTAATACCGATCTAAAATTAATTGGTTGTTGTTGTTGTTGTTGTTGTTGTTGACAAAGGTATAACTTTAAACATCTACACGATGAAGTGACTCGATAAAAATACAGGCTCTGGGAAACATTGAGACAAAAGAAGAAAATGCTGATACTTTCGCCATTTTGCCGAAATGTTTTCATGTTTCAAGTTTCATGGTCATCTACATCCATTTTGTCGTTTGCACAAGCGTTTCAATTGATGTAATCCAAATTTTGACCGTTTTAGAAAGGGTTAAACTTACCTGCTTTAACCAGTTCCGTTTCAAGCCCGTGTCGATTTAAATGGCGCAATAACATGTACATCGGATCCAAACTAAACTCCATACCTGAAATACATTCAAAACAGAGACAGAACAAAAACAAACCACTGCTATAGATGAACAAGATTCACTTATGATCAAAGAAGCCTATTATATCAAAGACGTTAAGATACTTGATACAGAAGAAAAGACAATGTTCGAGCGCCAAGTACATTTGTATGCAAACATGAACTGCTTAGCCTATGTCGACTTAGCAACTGAATGCTAGTGACATAGGTGAAACACACAAAAGACACTTGGTACTGTAAAGCGATGCAATATTAATACCGATCTAAAATTAATTGGTTGTTGTTGTTGTTGTTGTTGTTGTTGTTGTTGTTGTTGTTGACAAAGGTATAACTTTAAACATCTACACGATGAAGTGACTCGATAAAAATACAGGCTCTGGGAAACATTGAGACAAAAGAAGAAAATGCTGATACTTTCGCCATTTTGCCGAAATGTTTTCATGTTTCAAGTTTCATGGTCATCTACATCCATTTTGTCGTTTGCACAAGCGTTTCAATTGATGTAATCCAAATTTTGACCGTTTTAGAAAGGGTTAAACTTACCTGCTTTAACCAGTTCCGTTTCAAGCCCGTGTCGATTTAAATGGCGCAATAACATGTACATCGGATCCAAACTAAACTCCATACCTGAAATACATTCAAAACAGAGACAGAATGAAAACAAACCACTGCTATAGATGAACAAGATTCACTTATGATCAAAGAAGCCTATTATATCAAAGACGTTAAGATACTTGATACAGAAGAAAAGACAATGTTCGAGCGCCAAGTACATTTGTATGCAAACATGAACTGCTTAGCCTATGTCGACTTAGCAACTGAATCCTAGTGACATAGGTGAAACACACAAAAGACACTTGGTACTGTAAAGCGATGCAATATTAATACCGATCTAAAATTAATTGGTTGTTGTTGTTGTTGTTGTTGTTGTTGTTGTTGTTGTTGACAAAGGTATAACTTTAAACATCTACACGATGAAGTGACTCGATAAAAATACAGGCTCTGGGAAACATTGAGACAAAAGAAGAAAATGCTGATACTTTCGCTATTTTGCCGAAATGTTTTCATGTTTCAAGTTTCATGGTCATCTACATCCATTTTGTCGTTTGCACAAGCGTTTCAATTGATGTAATCCAAATTTTGACCGTTTTAGAAAGGGTTAAACTTACCTGCTTTAACCAGTTCCGTTTCAAGCCCGTGTCGATTTAAATGGCGCAATAACATGTACATCGGATCCAAACTAAACTCCATACCTGAAATACATTCAAAACAGAGACAGAACAAAAACAAACCACTGCTATAGATGAACAAGATTCACTTATGATCAAAGAAGCCTATTATATCAAAGACGTTAAGATACTTGATACAGAAGAAAAGACAATGTTCGAGCGCCAAGTACATTTGTATGCAAACATGAACTGCTTAGCCTATGTCGACTTAGCAACTGAATGCTAGTGACATAGGTGAAACACACAAAAGACACTTGGTACTGTAAAGCGATGCAATATTAATACCGATCTAAAATTAATTGGTTGTTGTTGTTGTTGTTGTTGTTGGTTGTTGTTGTTGTTGTTGTTGTTGACAAAGGTATAACTTTAAACATCTACACGATGAAGTGACTCGATAAAAATACAGGCTCTGGGAAACATTGAGACAAAAGAAGAAAATGCTGATACTTTCGCCATTTTGCCGAAATGTTTTCATGTTTCAAGTTTCATGGTCATCTACATCCATTTTGTCGTTTGCACAAGCGTTTCAATTGATGTAATCCAAATTTTGACCGTTTTAGAAAGGGTTAAACTTACCTGCTTTAACCAGTTCCGTTTCAAGCCCGTGTCGATTTAAATGGCGCAATAACATGTACATCGGATCCAAACTAAACTCCATACCTGAAATACATTCAAAACAGAGACAGAACGAAAACAAACCACTGCTATAGATGAACAAGATTCACTTATGATCAAAGAAGCCTATTATATCAAAGACGTTAAGATACTTGATACAGAAGAAAAGACAATGTTCGAGCGCCAAGTACATTTGTATGCAAACATGAACTGCTTAGCCTATGTCGACTTAGCAACTGAATCCTAGTGACATAGGTGAAACACACAAAAGACACTTGGTACTGTAAAGCGATGCAATATTAATACCGATCTAAAATTAATTGGTTGTTGTTGTTGTTGTTGTTGTTGTTGTTGTTGTTGTTGTTGTTGACAAAGGTATAACTTTAAACATCTACACGATGAAGTGACTCGATAAAAATACAGGCTCTGGGAAACATTGAGACAAAAGAAGAAAATGCTGATACTTTCGCCATTTTGCCGAAATGTTTTCATGTTTCAAGTTTCATGGTCATCTACATCCATTTTGTCGTTTGCACAAGCGTTTCAATTGATGTAATCCAAATTTTGACCGTTTTAGAAAGGGTTAAACTTACCTGCTTTAACCAGTTCCGTTTCAAGCCCGTGTCGATTTAAATGGCGCAATAACATGTACATCGGATCCAAACTAAACTCCATACCTGAAATACATTCAAAACAGAGACAGAACAAAAACAAACCACTGCTATAGATGAACAAGATTCACTTATGATCAAAGAAGCCTATTATATCAAAGACGTTAAGATACTTGATACAGAAGAAAAGACAATGTTCGAGCGCCAAGTACATTTGTATGCAAACATGAACTGCTTAGCCTATGTCGACTTAGCAACTGAATGCTAGTGACATAGGTGAAACACACAAAAGACACTTGGTACTGTAAAGCGATGCAATATTAATACCGATCTAAAATTAATTGGTTGTTGTTGTTGTTGTTGTTGTTGGTTGTTGTTGTTGTTGTTGTTGTTGACAAAGGTATAACTTTAAACATCTACACGATGAAGTGACTCGATAAAAATACAGGCTCTGGGAAACATTGAGACAAAAGAAGAAAATGCTGATACTTTCGCCATTTTGCCGAAATGTTTTCATGTTTCAAGTTTCATGGTCATCTACATCCATTTTGTCGTTTGCACAAGCGTTTCAATTGATGTAATCCAAATTTTGACCGTTTTAGAAAGGGTTAAACTTACCTGCTTTAACCAGTTCCGTTTCAAGCCCGTGTCGATTTAAATGGCGCAATAACATGTACATCGGATCCAAACTAAACTCCATACCTGAAATACATTCAAAACAGAGACAGAACGAAAACAAACCACTGCTATAGATGAACAAGATTCACTTATGATCAAAGAAGCCTATTATATCAAAGACGTTAAGATACTTGATACAGAAGAAAAGACAATGTTCGAGCGCCAAGTACATTTGTATGCAAACATGAACTGCTTAGCCTATGTCGACTTAGCAACTGAATCCTAGTGACATAGGTGAAACACACAAAAGACACTTGGTACTGTAAAGCGATGCAATATTAATACCGATCTAAAATTAATTGGTTGTTGTTGTTGTTGTTGTTGTTGTTGTTGTTGTTGTTGTTGACAAAGGTATAACTTTAAACATCTACACGATGAAGTGACTCGATAAAAATACAGGCTCTGGGAAACATTGAGACAAAAGAAGAAAATGCTGATACTTTCGCCATTTTGCCGAAATGTTTTCATGTTTCAAGTTTCATGGTCATCTACATCCATTTTGTCGTTTGCACAAGCGTTTCAATTGATGTAATCCAAATTTTGACCGTTTTAGAAAGGGTTAAACTTACCTGCTTTAACCAGTTCCGTTTCAAGCCCGTGTCGATTTAAATGGCGCAATAACATGTACATCGGATCCAAACTAAACTCCATACCTGAAATACATTCAAAACAGAGACAGAACAAAAACAAACCACTGCTATAGATGAACAAGATTCACTTATGATCAAAGAAGCCTATTATATCAAAGACGTTAAGATACTTGATACAGAAGAAAAGACAATGTTCGAGCGCCAAGTACATTTGTATGCAAACATGAACTGCTTAGCCTATGTCGACTTAGCAACTGAATGCTAGTGACATAGGTGAAACACACAAAAGACACTTGGTACTGTAAAGCGATGCAATATTAATACCGATCTAAAATTAATTGGTGGTTGTTGTTGTTGTTGTTGTTGTTGTTGTTGTTGTTGTTGACAAAGGTATAACTTTAAACATCTACACGATGAAGTGACTCGATAAAAATACAGGCTCTGGGAAACATTGAGACAAAAGAAGAAAATGCTGATACTTTCGCCATTTTGCCGAAATGTTTTCATGTTTCAAGGTCATCTACATCCATTTTGTCGTTTGCACAAGCGTTTCAATTGATGTAATCCAAATTTTGACCGTTTTAGAAAGGGTTAAACTTACCTGCTTTAACCAGTTCCGTTTCAAGCCCGTGTCGATTTAAATGGCGCAATAACATGTACATCGGATCCAAACTAAACTCCATACCTGAAATACATTCAAAACAGAGACAGAACGAAAACAAACCACTGCTATAGATGAACAAGATTCACTTATGATCAAAGAAGCCTATTATATCAAAGACGTTAAGATACTTGATACAGAAGAAAAGACAATGTTCGAGCGCCAAGTACATTTGTATGCAAACATGAACTGCTTAGCCTATGTCGACTTAGCAACTGAATCCTAGTGACATAGGTGAAACACACAAAAGACACTTGGTACTGTAAAGCGATGCAATATTAATACCGATCTAAAATTAATTGGTTGTTGTTGTTGTTGTTGTTGTTGTTGTTGTTGACAAAGGTATAACTTTAAACATCTACACGATGAAGTGACTCGATAAAAATACAGGCTCTGGGAAACATTGAGACAAAAGAAGAAAATGCTGATACTTTCGCCATTTTGCCGAAATGTTTTCATGTTTCAAGTTTCATGGTCATCTACATCCATTTTGTCGTTTGCACAAGCGTTTCAATTGATGTAATCCAAATTTTGACCGTTTTAGAAAGGGTTAAACTTACCTGCTTTAACCAGTTCCGTTTCAAGCCCGTGTCGATTTAAATGGCGCAATAACATGTACATCGGATCCAAACTAAACTCCATACCTGAAATACATTCAAAACAGAGACAGAACAAAAACAAACCACTGCTATAGATGAACAAGATTCACTTATGATCAAAGAAGCCTATTATATCAAAGACGTTAAGATACTTGATACAGAAGAAAAGACAATGTTCGAGCGCCAAGTACATTTGTATGCAAACATGAACTGCTTAGCCTATGTCGACTTAGCAACTGAATGCTAGTGACATAGGTGAAACACACAAAAGACACTTGGTACTGTAAAGCGATGTAATATTAATACCGATCTAAAATTAATTGGTTGTTGTTGTTGTTGTTGTTGTTGTTGTTGTTGTTGACAAAGGTATAACTTTAAACATCTACACGATGAAGTGACTCGATAAAAATACAGGCTCTGGGAAACATTGAGACAAAAGAAGAAAATGCTGATACTTTCGCCATTTTGCCGAAATGTTTTCATGTTTCAAGTTTCATGGTCATCTACATCCATTTTGTCGTTTGCACAAGCGTTTCAATTGATGTAATCCAAATTTTGACCGTTTTAGAAAGGGTTAAACTTACCTGCTTTAACCAGTTCCGTTTCAAGCCCGTGTCGATTTAAATGGCGCAATAACATGTACATCAGATCCAAACTAAACTCCATACCTGAAATACATTCAAAACAGAGACAGAACAAAAACAAACCACTGCTATAGATGAACAAGATTCACTTATGATCAAAGAAGCCTATTATATCAAAGACGTTAAGATACTTGATACAGAAGAAAAGACAATGTTCGAGCGCCAAGTACATTTGTATGCAAACATGAACTGCTTAGCCTATGTCGACTTAGCAACTGAATGCTAGTGACATAGGTGAAACACACAAAAGACACTTGGTACTGTAAAGCGATGCAATATTAATACCGATCTAAAATTAATTGGTTGTTGTTGTTGTTGTTGTTGTTGTTGTTGTTGACAAAGGTATAACTTTAAACATCTACACGATGAAGTGACTCGATAAAAATACAGGCTCTGGGAAACATTGAGACAAAAGAAGAAAATGCTGATACTTTCGCCATTTTGCCGAAATGTTTTCATGTTTCAAGTTTCATGGTCATCTACATCCATTTTGTCGTTTGCACAAGCGTTTCAATTGATGTAATCCAAATTTTGACCGTTTTAGAAAGGGTTAAACTTACCTGCTTTAACCAGTTCCGTTTCAAGCCCGTGTCGATTTAAATGGCGCAATAACATGTACATCGGATCCAAACTAAACTCCATACCTGAAATACATTCAAAACAGAGACAGAACGAAAACAAACCACTGCTATAGATGAACAAGATTCACTTATGATCAAAGAAGCCTATTATATCAAAGACGTTAAGATACTTGATACAGAAGAAAAGACAATGTTCGAGCGCCAAGTACATTTGTATGCAAACATGAACTGCTTAGCCTATGTCGACTTAGCAACTGAATCCTAGTGACATAGGTGAAACACACAAAAGACACTTGGTACTGTAAAGCGATGCAATATTAATACCGATCTAAAATTAATTGGTTGTTGTTGTTGTTGTTGTTGTTGTTGTTGTTGTTGTTGTTGTTGTTGTTGACAAAGGTATAACTTTAAACATCTACACGATGAAGTGACTCGATAAAAATACAGGCTCTGGGAAACATTGAGACAAAAGAAGAAAATGCTGATACTTTCGCCATTTTGCCGAAATGTTTTCATGTTTCAAGTTTCATGGTCATCTACATCCATTTTGTCGTTTGCACAAGCGTTTCAATTGATGTAATCCAAATTTTGACCGTTTTAGAAAGGGTTAAACTTACCTGCTTTAACCAGTTCCGTTTCAAGCCCGTGTCGATTTAAATGGCGCAATAACATGTACATCGGATCCAAACTAAACTCCATACCTGAAATACATTCAAAACAGAGACAGAACGAAAACAAACCACTGCTATAGATGAACAAGATTCACTTATGATCAAAGAAGCCTATTATATCAAAGACGTTAAGATACTTGATACAGAAGAAAAGACAATGTTCGAGCGCCAAGTACATTTGTATGCAAACATGAACTGCTTAGCCTATGTCAACTTAGCAACTGAATGCTAGTGACATAGGTGAAACACACAAAAGACACTTGGTACTGTAAAGCGATGCAATATTAATACCGATCTAAAATTAATTGGTTGTTGTTGTTGTTGTTGTTGGTTGTTGTTGTTGTTGTTGTTGACAAAGGTATAACTTTAAACATCTACACGATGAAGTGACTCGATAAAAATACAGGCTCTGGGAAACATTGAGACAAAAGAAGAAAATGCTGATACTTTCGCCATTTTGCCGAAATGTTTTCATGTTTCAAGTTTCATGGTCATCTACATCCATTTTGTCGTTTGCACAAGCGTTTCAATTGATGTAATCCAAATTTTGACCGTTTTAGAAAGGGTTAAACTTACCTGCTTTAACCAGTTCCGTTTCAAGCCCGTGTCGATTTAAATGGCGCAATAACATGTACATCGGATCCAAACTAAACTCCATACCTGAAATACATTCAAAACAGAGACAGAACGAAAACAAACCACTGCTATAGATGAACAAGATTCACTTATGATCAAAGAAGCCTGTTACAGTGCCCTCCAAAAGTCCTTGGACAAATATTTCATTATGCATTTTTGCCCTTTTCTGTGGGTTTTAGAGAAAATGCCTGGATTTTTCCACCTCTTTCTAATACAGGGAGGTAATTAAACACTCTCTAAGAAAATTTTAGTACTTTTTCTCGAAATTAGACTTTGATTCATTGAAATAAATCAATTTTATGAAATATCCATTATTTATACAATAACAGACGCTTAGATATTTCATGTCTGTATGCAACCTTTTGAACCAATTTTCGAAAGCGAATGGAAACATCATATAACTGGTGACCAGAAAACAGTCCCTGATCACCTGCAAAAAGAATTTCCAAAAAAATGCTGACCAAAGAGGGAAGAGTTTGTTGCCAACTCGTGAGAGAGCAGGGTATATCCGTTGCAGACATCTCTGGGCAGTTAGAACATCCAAGGTAGGCAAATTTCAATGCTTACTAGATGAATTGATAACTTACTGTTATAAATACAGTAAAAATGTAACATTTTCTCGAAATGTTTGCTCTTTATCTTGTACAGATTGATGATTTACCATTTACTGCAGAGGTATGCAATGACTGGAAGCCATGATGGCAGGCCTAGAATTGGCAAACCAAGAGTTTCAAGTACTTGGGATGACAGACTGATGGTTAGACCTTCACTTGGGGACCGTTCCACAGCTACAGTCTACTTGGAGAGACACAAATGTGTTTGCATCAACATTGACAGTATGGAGAAGACTCCATGCCGCAGGACTAGATGACCATTTGGCTGTTCAGAAGCCTTTGCTAATCCCTCATTATAGACAATTGTGCTTGGACTTTGCCAGAGAACACCAGGACTGGTTAGTAGTGGATTGGTCTGCTGTACATTTTTAGTGATGAATCAAAATTCATTCTGTTTCAGAGTGATAGTAGAGTGTACGTGAGACAGAGATCTTTGTTGTGACTGTACTGCTCCCACGGTGAAGTTTGGAGGTTGTAGTGTCATGGATTGGGGAACAATGAGTTGCAGGGATACTGGGTGTATGGCTTATGTTGAAAGAAAGCTGAATGCTCAGTGTTACACCAAGATTTTACAAGATCGTGCAGTGCCATCAGCCCATCTACTAGAATATGGAAATGACTTTACATCCCAGGATGATGGAGCATTGCGTCATAGAGCAAAAATTGTGAATGAGTGGAAGCAGGAAAACCATTTCCAATGTTTGAATTGTCCACCTCAGTCCCCTGACCTCAATCTGATTGAACATCGTTGGCAACAAATGAAAACCAGTCTCCAAAACACCTGCAACCAAAACGTTCGAGATGTTAAGCATAATGTGAGGATTTGTTGGGACCAAGTCACTCCAGAGACATACCAACACTTTGTTTGAAGTATGCCGCATCGTGTACATGCTTTTATACAAGCCACCACAGGCCATACTAAGTCTTGACAATTATTGGCATAATTGCTATTTAGCGCTCATTTTCAAAAAAATGTGTTTTCGTCAATAAATTGCAAGAATTATAGAACTGGTTTGAATATTTTCATGGTTATTGTTGATTTTTATAATAATAAAGCAAAAACTATCCTAAATATTGGAATTTTGCAACGAACATTACTGAAAAGGCCAAAAAAGAGTTTGTCCAAGGACTTTTGGAGGGCACTGTATATCAAAGACGTTAAGATACTTGATACAGAAGAAAAGACAATGTTCGAGCGCCAAGTACATTTGTATGCAAACATGAACTGCTTAGCCTATGTCGACTTAGCAACTGAATCCTAGTGACATAGGTGAAACACACAAAAGACACTTGGTACTGTAAAGCGATGCAATATTAATACCGATCTAAAATTAATTGGTGGTTGTTGTTGTTGTTGTTGTTGTTGACAAAGGTATAACTTTAAACATCTACACGATGAAGTGACTCGATAAAAATACAGGCTCTGGGAAACATTGAGACAAAAGAAGAAAATGCTGATACTTTCGCCATTTTGCCGAAATGTTTTCATGTTTCAAGTTTCATGGTCATCTACATCCATTTTGTCGTTTGCACAAGCGTTTCAATTGATGTAATCCAAATTTTGACCGTTTTAGAAAGGGTTAAACTTACCTGCTTTAACCAGTTCCGTTTCAAGCCCGTGTCGATTTAAATGGCGCAATAACATGTACATCGGATCCAAACTAAACTCCATACCTGAAATACATTCAAAACAGAGACAGAACAAAAACAAACCACTGCTATAGATGAACAAGATTCACTTATGATCAAAGAAGCCTATTATATCAAAGACGTTAAGATACTTGATACAGAAGAAAAGACAATGTTCGAGCGCCAAGTACATTTGTATGCAAACATGAACTGCTTAGCCTATGTCGACTTAGCAACTGAATGCTAGTGACATAGGTGAAACACACAAAAGACACTTGGTACTGTAAAGCGATGCAATATTAATACCGATCTAAAATTAATTGGTTGTTGTTGTTGTTGTTGTTGTTGGTTGTTGTTGTTGTTGTTGTTGTTGACAAAGGTATAACTTTAAACATCTACACGATGAAGTGACTCGATAAAAATACAGGCTCTGGGAAACATTGAGACAAAAGAAGAAAATGCTGATACTTTCGCCATTTTGCCGAAATGTTTTCATGTTTCAAGTTTCATGGTCATCTACATCCATTTTGTCGTTTGCACAAGCGTTTCAATTGATGTAATCCAAATTTTGACCGTTTTAGAAAGGGTTAAACTTACCTGCTTTAACCAGTTCCGTTTCAAGCCCGTGTCGATTTAAATGGCGCAATAACATGTACATCGGATCCAAACTAAACTCCATACCTGAAATACATTCAAAACAGAGACAGAACGAAAACAAACCACTGCTATAGATGAACAAGATTCACTTATGATCAAAGAAGCCTATTATATCAAAGACGTTAAGATACTTGATACAGAAGAAAAGACAATGTTCGAGCGCCAAGTACATTTGTATGCAAACATGAACTGCTTAGCCTATGTCGACTTAGCAACTGAATCCTAGTGACATAGGTGAAACACACAAAAGACACTTGGTACTGTAAAGCGATGCAATATTAATACCGATCTAAAATTAATTGGTTGTTGTTGTTGTTGTTGTTGTTGTTGTTGTTGTTGACAAAGGTATAACTTTAAACATCTACACGATGAAGTGACTCGATAAAAATACAGGCTCTGGGAAACATTGAGACAAAAGAAGAAAATGCTGATACTTTCGCCATTTTGCCGAAATGTTTTCATGTTTCAAGTTTCATGGTCATCTACATCCATTTTGTCGTTTGCACAAGCGTTTCAATTGATGTAATCCAAATTTTGACCGTTTTAGAAAGGGTTAAACTTACCTGCTTTAACCAGTTCCGTTTCAAGCCCGTGTCGATTTAAATGGCGCAATAACATGTACATCGGATCCAAACTAAACTCCATACCTGAAATACATTCAAAACAGAGACAGAACGAAAACAAACCACTGCGATAGATGAACAAGATTCACTTATGATCAAAGAAGCCTATTATATCAAAGACGTTAAGATACTTGATACAGAAGAAAAGACAATGTTCGAGCGCCAAGTACATTTGTATGCAAACATGAACTGCTTAGCCTATGTCGACTTAGCAACTGAATCCTAGTGACATAGGTGAAACACACAAAAGACACTTGGTACTGTAAAGCGATGCAATATTAATACCGATCTAAAATTAATTGGTTGTTGTTGTTGTTGTTGTTGTTGTTGTTGTTGTTGTTGTTGTTGACAAAGGTATAACTTTAAACATCTACACGATGAAGTGACTCGATAAAAATACAGGCTCTGGGAAACATTGAGACAAAAGAAGAAAATGCTGATACTTTCGCCATTTTGCCGAAATGTTTTCATGTTTCAAGTTTCATGGTCATCTACATCCATTTTGTCGTTTGCACAAGCGTTTCAATTGATGTAATCCAAATTTTGACCGTTTTAGAAAGGGTTAAACTTACCTGCTTTAACCAGTTCCGTTTCAAGCCCGTGTCGATTTAAATGGCGCAATAACATGTACATCGGATCCAAACTAAACTCCATACCTGAAATACATTCAAAACAGAGACAGAACAAAAACAAACCACTGCTATAGATGAACAAGATTCACTTATGATCAAAGAAGCCTATTATATCAAAGACGTTAAGATACTTGATACAGAAGAAAAGACAATGTTCGAGCGCCAAGTACATTTGTATGCAAACATGAACTGCTTAGCCTATGTCGACTTAGCAACTGAATGCTAGTGACATAGGTGAAACACACAAAAGACACTTGGTACTGTAAAGCGATGCAATATTAATACTGATCTAAAATTAATTGGTTGTTGTTGTTGTTGTTGTTGGTTGTTGTTGTTGTTGTTGTTGGTTGTTGTTGTTGTTGTTGTTGTTGTTGTTGTTGACAAAGGTATAACTTTAAACATCTACACGATGAAGTGACTCGATAAAAATACAGGCTCTGGGAAACATTGAGACAAAAGAAGAAAATGCTGATACTTTCGCCATTTTGCCGAAATGTTTTCATGTTTCAAGTTTCATGGTCATCTACATCCATTTTGTCGTTTGCACAAGCGTTTCAATTGATGTAATCCAAATTTTGACCGTTTTAGAAAGGGTTAAACTTACCTGCTTTAACCAGTTCCGTTTCAAGCCCGTGTCGATTTAAATGGCGCAATAACATGTACATCGGATCCAAACTAAACTCCATACCTGAAATACATTCAAAACAGAGACAGAACGAAAACAAACCACTGCTATAGATGAACAAGATTCACTTATGATCAAAGAAGCCTATTATATCAAAGACGTTAAGATACTTGATACAGAAGAAAAGACAATGTTCGAGCGCCAAGTACATTTGTATGCAAACATGAACTGCTTAGCCTATGTCGACTTAGCAACTGAATCCTAGTGACATAGGTGAAACACACAAAAGACACTTGGTACTGTAAAGCGATGCAATATTAATACCGATCTAAAATTAATTGGTTGTTGTTGTTGTTGTTGTTGTTGTTGTTGTTGTTGTTGTTGTTGACAAAGGTATAACTTTAAACATCTACACGATGAAGTGACTCGATAAAAATACAGGCTCTGGGAAACATTGAGACAAAAGAAGAAAATGCTGATACTTTCGCCATTTTGCCAAAATGTTTTCATGTTTCAAGTTTCATGGTCATCTACATCCATTTTGTCGTTTGCACAAGCGTTTCAATTGATGTAATCCAAATTTTGACCGTTTTAGAAAGGGTTAAACTTACCTGCTTTAACCAGTTCCGTTTCAAGCCCGTGTCGATTTAAATGGCGCAATAACATGTACATCGGATCCAAACTAAACTCCATACCTGAAATACATTCAAAACAGAGACAGAACAAAAACAAACCACTGCTATAGATGAACAAGATTCACTTATGATCAAAGAAGCCTATTATATCAAAGACGTTAAGATACTTGATACAGAAGAAAAGACAATGTTCGAGCGCCAAGTACATTTGTATGCAAACATGAACTGCTTAGCCTATGTCGACTTAGCAACTGAATGCTAGTGACATAGGTGAAACACACAAAAGACACTTGGTACTGTAAAGCGATGCAATATTAATACCGATCTAAAATTAATTGGTTGTTGTTGTTGTTGTTGTTGTTGGTTGTTGTTGTTGTTGTTGTTGTTGTTGACAAAGGTATAACTTTAAACATCTACACGATGAAGTGACTCGATAAAAATACAGGCTCTGGGAAACATTGAGACAAAAGAAGAAAATGCTGATACTTTCGCCATTTTGCCGAAATGTTTTCATGTTTCAAGTTTCATGGTCATCTACATCCATTTTGTCGTTTGCACAAGCGTTTCAATTGATGTAATCCAAATTTTGACCGTTTTAGAAAGGGTTAAACTTACCTGCTTTAACCAGTTCCGTTTCAAGCCCGTGTCGATTTAAATGGCGCAATAACATGTACATCGGATCCAAACTAAACTCCATACCTGAAATACATTCAAAACAGAGACAGAACGAAAACAAACCACTGCTATAGATGAACAAGATTCACTTATGATCAAAGAAGCCTATTATATCAAAGACGTTAAGATACTTGATACAGAAGAAAAGACAATGTTCGAGCGCCAAGTACATTTGTATGCAAACATGAACTGCTTAGCCTATGTCGACTTAGCAACTGAATGCTAGTGACATAGGTGAAACACACAAAAGACACTTGGTACTGTAAAGCGATGCAATATTAATACCGATCTAAAATTAATTGGTTGTTGTTGTTGTTGTTGTTGTTGTTGTTGTTGACAAAGGTATAACTTTAAACATCTACACGATGAAGTGACTCGATAAAAATACAGGCTCTGGGAAACATTGAGACAAAAGAAGAAAATGCTGATACTTTCGCCATTTTGCCGAAATGTTTTCATGTTTCAAGTTTCATGGTCATCTACATCCATTTTGTCGTTTGCACAAGCGTTTCAATTGATGTAATCCAAATTTTGACCGTTTTAGAAAGGGTTAAACTTACCTGCTTTAACCAGTTCCGTTTCAAGCCCGTGTCGATTTAAATGGCGCAATAACATGTACATCGGATCCAAACTAAACTCCATACCTGAAATACATTCAAAACAGAGACAGAACGAAAACAAACCACTGCTATAGATGAACAAGATTCACTTATGATCAAAGAAGCCTATTATATCAAAGACGTTAAGATACTTGATACAGAAGAAAAGACAATGTTCGAGCGCCAAGTACATTTGTATGCAAACATGAACTGCTTAGCCTATGTCGACTTAGCAACTGAATCCTAGTGACATAGGTGAAACACACAAAAGACACTTGGTACTGTAAAGCGATGCAATATTAATACCGATCTAAAATTAATTGGTTGTTGTTGTTGTTGTTGTTGTTGTTGTTGTTGTTGTTGTTGACAAAGGCATAACTTTAAACATCTACACGATGAAGTGACTCGATAAAAATACAGGCTCTGGGAAACATTGAGACAAAAGAAGAAAATGCTGATACTTTCGCCATTTTGCCGAAATGTTTTCATGTTTCAAGTTTCATGGTCATCTACATCCATTTTGTCGTTTGCACAAGCGTTTCAATTGATGTAATCCAAATTTTGACCGTTTTAGAAAGGGTTAAACTTACCTGCTTTAACCAGTTCCGTTTCAAGCCCGTGTCGATTTAAATGGCGCAATAACATGTACATCGGATCCAAACTAAACTCCATACCTGAAATACATTCAAAACAGAGACAGAACGAAAACAAACCACTGCTATAGATGAACAAGATTCACTTATGATCAAAGAAGCCTATTATATCAAAGACGTTAAGATACTTGATACAGAAGAAAAGACAATGTTCGAGCGCCAAGTACATTTGTATGCAAACATGAACTGCTTAGCCTATGTCGACTTAGCAACTGAATGCTAGTGACATAGAATCAGTCGGGATGACGTCATAGCCTCACTTTCATTTTTTCATCGAGGGTACAACCTTGGTCTTTATCGTTACGGGATACCAACTTTGAGGCAGATTATTTCAAAAATCCATCGTTAAAATTCATAAACAAAACCCTTTCTTTAAAGAATGTGATTTAAACTTTCTAACTACCAACGCATTTTTAATAATCAGGCGTAGTCGTCGAGATATTAATGCTGAAAGTTGGTTATGCTTCAACGAAAAAGACCGAAGCTTTCACCTCCACCGAATGAGTGCAGGTCCGCTGACGACGTTTTTTGATTGGCTGAAAGAATTGTGCCGACCGGGTCAATAGGTGAAACACACAAAAGACACTTGGTACTGTAAAGCGATGCAATATTAATACCGATCTAAAATTAATTGGTTGTTGTTGTTGTTGTTGTTGTTGTTGTTGTTGGTTGTTGTTGTTGTTGTAGTTGTTGACAAAGGTATAACTTTAAACATCTACACGATGAAGTGACTCGATAAAAATACAGGCTCTGGGAAACATTGAGACAAAAGAAGAAAATGCTGATACTTTCGCCATTTTGCCGAAATGTTTTCATGTTTCAAGTTTCATGGTCATCTACATCCATTTTGTCGTTTGCACAAGCGTTTCAATTGATGTAATCCAAATTTTGACCGTTTTAGAAAGGGTTAAACTTACCTGCTTTAACCAGTTCCGTTTCAAGCCCGTGTCGATTTAAATGGCGCAATAACATGTACATCGGATCCAAACTAAACTCCATACCTGAAATACATTCAAAACAGAGACAGAACAAAAACAAACCACTGCTATAGATGAACAAGATTCACTTATGATCAAAGAAGCCTATTATATCAAAGACGTTAAGATACTTGATACAGAAGAAAAGACAATGTTCGAGCGCCAAGTACATTTGTATGCAAACATGAACTGCTTAGCCTATGTCGACTTAGCAACTGAATGCTAGTGACATAGGTGAAACACACAAAAGACACTTGGTACTGTAAAGCGATGCAATATTAATACCGATCTAAAATTAATTGGTTGTTGTTGTTGTTGTTGTTGTTGTTGTTGGTTGTTGTTGTTGTTGTTGTTGACAAAGGTATAACTTTAAACATCTACACGATGAAGTGACTCGATAAAAATACAGGCTCTGGGAAACATTGAGATAAAAGAAGAAAATGCTGATACTTTCGCCATTTTGCCGAAATGTTTTCATGTTTCAAGTTTCATGGTCATCTACATCCATTTTGTCGTTTGCACAAGCGTTTCAATTGATGTAATCCAAATTTTGACCGTTTTAGAAAGGGTTAAACTTACCTGCTTTAACCAGTTCCGTTTCAAGCCCGTGTCGATTTAAATGGTGCAATAACATGTACATCGGATCCAAACTAAACTCCATACCTGAAATACATTCAAAACAGAGACAGAACGAAAACAAACCACTGCTATAGATGAACAAGATTCACTTATGATCAAAGAAGCCTATTATATCAAAGACGTTAAGATACTTGATACAGAAGAAAAGACAATGTTCGAGTGCCAAGTACATTTGTATGCAAACATGAACTGCTTAGCCTATGTCGACTTAGCAACTGAATCCTAGTGACATAGGTGAAACACACAAAAGACACTTGGTACTGTAAAGCGATGCAATATTAATACCGATCTAAAATTAATTGGTGGTGGTTGTTGTTGTTGTTGTTGTTGTTGTTGTTGTTGTTGTTGTTGTTGTTGACAAAGGTATAACTTTAAACATCTACACGATGAAGTGACTCGATAAAAATACAGGCTCTGGGAAACATTGAGACAAAAGAAGAAAATGCTGATACTTTCGCCATTTTGCCGAAATGTTTTCATGTTTCAAGTTTCATGGTCATCTACATCCATTTTGTCGTTTGCACAAGCGTTTCAATTGATGTAATCCAAATTTTGACCGTTTTAGAAAGGGTTAAACTTACCTGCTTTAACCAGTTCCGTTTCAAGCCCGTGTCGATTTAAATGGCGCAATAACATGTACATCGGATCCAAACTAAACTCCATACCTGAAATACATTCAAAACAGAGACAGAACAAAAACAAACCACTGCTATAGATGAACAAGATTCACTTATGATCAAAGAAGCCTATTATATCAAAGACGTTAAGATACTTGATACAGAAGAAAAGACAATGTTCGAGCGCCAAGTACATTTGTATGCAAACATGAACTGCTTAGCCTATGTCGACTTAGCAACTGAATGCTAGTGACATAGGTGAAACACACAAAAGACACTTGGTACTGTAAAGCGATGCAATATTAATACCGATCTAAAATTAATTGG
>OY804603.1:20935696-20960696 GCA_963680895.1 Fragum sueziense | reverse complement strand
TTGCCTTATTAACGTCGTATAATGTTTATTTTCCGTATGAACATTGTTCGTCCATTTTTGAATTAGTTTTCTTTCATTAGCTGTTCATATATCTCCTTTATATCCAGTTCTACCCGATTATTTTAATCGCGTAGTGGTCGCGCGGCGCACGTGAAAAATATTGCCTTTCACGCTTGTCGTTCCTGATTAACTGTCGTGATAAAAGAAATCTCGTGTCTATTTTCAGTCAAAAAAGTTACACAGCCGGATCGAGTAAATTATGTTTTGTAATTGTGCCAAATTTCAAAGCATTGGCGTTATTTGTTTTCGAAGTAAGATGTTTTAAAAGAGAACGAATAACAATTTCGTTGACGTAAAAAGACGACGTTGCTGAAAATTGCGGCGCACCGTAAAATTGTCCGTTCTGCGATGTGAAGAGCAGTATGGCACCTTGAATCTTTAATGAAGATGAAAGGAATCAAAATACATTGCCACGTGTCTATAGCACATGTATGGACAATTTTTTTGAAAGTCTCAAAAAGACATTTCAATATTGTCCTCGATGAAGGCCAATATTGTGTAGAAAAACGGGCGTGAGATAGTAAAAAGAAGTCACTGATTAGAATAAACGGAAAACGCACAAGAGTATGGCGAATAAAACGGACTTTGAGATGTAAAATACGTTTGATCGAATTAATTCAATAATTATTTATTTTAAAATTACTTGAAAAATCAAGAGTATCTGGGATATAGGCACAAAGTTCAATCATAAGGCAAGAAAATGCAATTCGGTTTCCCGTTAAAATGAGACGTTAATACAACATGACGTTGTGACGTGCGCCGCGGGACGGTGCATGCCCATGCAAAAAATTCTATATATTCAGTATAAGGTAAGCATTTAACTTGATTTTTTGTCAAAGTGGCGTCAAAAAGTGTGGGCTTAAACTATGGAAAAATTAGAAATATCTGTGGAGTGTTTTTTGATTTATCGACGTTGTCTACGATTTATGGGGACAACCCTCGTATGTCGACTTAGCAACTGAATCCTAGTGACATAGGTGAAACACACAAAAGACACTTGGTACTGTAAAGCGATGCAATATTAATACCGATCTAAAATTAATTGGTGGTTGTTGTTGTTGTTGTTGTTGTTGTTGGTTGTTGTTGTTGTTGTTGTTGTTGACAAAGGTATAACTTTAAACATCTACACGATGAAGTGACTCGATAAAAATACAGGCTCTGGGAAACATTGAGACAAAAGAAGAAAATGCTGATACTTTCGCCATTTTGCCGAAATGTTTTCATGTTTCAAGTTTCATGGTCATCTACATCCATTTTGTCGTTTGCACAAGCGTTTCAATTGATGTAATCCAAATTTTGACCGTTTTAGAAAGGGTTAAACTTACCTGCTTTAACCAGTTCCGTTTCAAGCCCGTGTCGATTTAAATGGCGCAATAACATGTACATCGGATCCAAACTAAACTCCATACCTGAAATACATTCAAAACAGAGACAGAACGAAAACAAACCACTGCTATAGATGAACAAGATTCACTTATGATCAAAGAAGCCTATTATATCAAAGACGTTAAGATACTTGATACAGAAGAAAAGACAATGTTCGAGCGCCAAGTACATTTGTATGCAAACATGAACTGCTTAGCCTATGTCGACTTAGCAACTGAATCCTAGTGACATAGGTGAAACACACAAAAGACACTTGGTACTGTAAAGCGATGCAATATTAATACAGATCTAAAATTAATTGGTTGTGGTTGTTGTTGTTGTTGTTGTTGTTGTTGTTGTTGTTGTTGTTGTTGACAAAGGTATAACTTTAAACATCTACACGATGAAGTGACTCGATAAAAATACAGGTTCTGGGAAACATTGAGACAAAAGAAGAAAATGCTGATACTTTCGCCATTTTGCCGAAATGTTTTCATGTTTCAAGTTTCATGGTCATCTACATCCATTTTGTCGTTTGCACAAGCGTTTCAATTGATGTAATCCAAATTTTGACCGTTTTAGAAAGGGTTAAACTTACCTGCTTTAACCAGTTCCGTTTCAAGCCCGTGTCGATTTAAATGGCGCAATAACATGTACATCGGATCCAAACTAAACTCCATACCTGAAATACATTCAAAACAGAGACAGAACGAAAACAAACCACTGCTATAGATGAACAAGATTCACTTATGATCAAAGAAGCCTATTATATCAAAGACGTTAAGATACTTGATACAGAAGAAAAGACAATGTTCGAGCGCCAAGTACATTTGTATGCAAACATGAACTGCTTAGCCTATGTCGACTTAGCAACTGAATCCTAGTGACATAGGTGAAACACACAAAAGACACTTGGTACTGTAAAGCGATGCAATATTAATACCGATCTAAAATTAATTGGTTGTTGTTGTTGTTGTTGTTGTTGTTGTTGTTGTTGTTGACAAAGGTATAACTTTAAACATCTACACGATGAAGTGACTCGATAAAAATACAGGCTCTGGGAAACATTGAGACAAAAGAAGAAAATGCTGATACTTTCGCCATTTTGCCGAAATGTTTTCATGTTTCAAGTTTCATGGTCATCTACATCCATTTTGTCGTTTGCACAAGCGTTTCAATTGATGTAATCCAAATTTTGACCGTTTTAGAAAGGGTTAAACTTACCTGCTTTAACCAGTTCCGTTTCAAGCCCGTGTCGATTTAAATGGCGCAATAACATGTACATCGGATCCAAACTAAACTCCATACCTGAAATACATTCAAAACAGAGACAGAACAAAAACAAACCACTGCTATAGATGAACAAGATTCACTTATGATCAAAGAAGCCTATTATATCAAAGACGTTAAGATACTTGATACAGAAGAAAAGACAATGTTCGAGCGCCAAGTACATTTGTATGCAAACATGAACTGCTTAGCCTATGTCGACTTAGCAACTGAATCCTAGTGACATAGGTGAAACACACAAAAGACACTTGGTACTGTAAAGCGATGCAATATTAATACCGATCTAAAATTAATTGGTTGTTGTTGTTGTTGTTGTTGTTGTTGTTGTTGACAAAGGTATAACTTTAAACATCTACACGATGAAGTGACTCGATAAAAATACAGGCTCTGGGAAACATTGAGACAAAAGAAGAAAATGCTGATACTTTCGCCATTTTGCCGAAATGTTTTCATGTTTCAAGTTTCATGGTCATCTACATCCATTTTGTCGTTTGCACAAGCGTTTCAATTGATGTAATCCAAATTTTGACCGTTTTAGAAAGGGTTAAACTTACCTGCTTTAACCAGTTCCGTTTCAAGCCCGTGTCGATTTAAATGGCGCAATAACATGTACATCAGATCCAAACTAAACTCCATACCTGAAATACATTCAAAACAGAGACAGAACAAAAACAAACCACTGCTATAGATGAACAAGATTCACTTATGATCAAAGAAGCCTATTATATCAAAGACGTTAAGATACTTGATACAGAAGAAAAGACAATGTTCGAGCGCCAAGTACATTTGTATGCAAACATGAACTGCTTAGCCTATGTTGACTTAGCAACTGAATGCTAGTGACATAGGTGAAACACACAAAAGACACTTGGTACTGTAAAGCGATGCAATATTAATACCGATCTAAAATTAATTGGTTGTTGTTGTTGTTGTTGTTGGTTGTTGTTGTTGTTGTTGTTGTTGTTGACAAAGGTATAACTTTAAACATCTACACGATGAAGTGACTCGATAAAAATACAGGCTCTGGGAAACATTGAGACAAAAGAAGAAAATGCTGATACTTTCGCCATTTTGCCGAAATGTTTTCATGTTTCAAGTTTCATGGTCATCTACATCCATTTTGTAGTTTGCACAAGCGTTTCAATTGATGTAATCCAAATTTTGACCGTTTTAGAAAGGGTTAAACTTACCTGCTTTAACCAGTTCCGTTTCAAGCCCGTGTCGATTTAAATGGCGCAATAACATGTACATCGGATCCAAACTAAACTCCATACCTGAAATACATTCAAAACAGAGACAGAACGAAAACAAACCACTGCTATAGATGAACAAGATTCACTTATGATCAAAGAAGCCTATTATATCAAAGACGTTAAGATACTTGATACAGAAGAAAAGACAATGTTCGAGCGCCAAGTACATTTGTATGCAAACATGAACTGCTTAGCCTATGTCGACTTAGCAACTGAATCCTAGTGACATAGGTGAAACACACAAAAGACACTTGGTACTGTAAAGCGATGCAATATTAATACCGATCTAAAATTAATTGGTTGTTGTTGTTGTTGTTGTTGTTGTTGTTGTTGTTGACAAAGGTATAACTTTAAACATCTACACGATGAAGTGACTCGATAAAAATACAGGCTCTGGGAAACATTGAGACAAAAGAAGAAAATGCTGATACTTTCGCCATTTTGCCGAAATGTTTTCATGTTTCAAGTTTCATGGTCATCTACATCCATTTTGTCGTTTGCACAAGCGTTTCAATTGATGTAATCCAAATTTTGACCGTTTTAGAAAGGGTTAAACTTACCTGCTTTAACCAGTTCCGTTTCAAGCCCGTGTCGATTTAAATGGCGCAATAACATGTACATCGGATCCAAACTAAACTCCATACCTGAAATACATTCAAAACAGAGACAGAACAAAAACAAACCACTGCTATAGATGAACAAGATTCACTTATGATCAAAGAAGCCTATTATATCAAAGACGTTAAGATACTTGATACAGAAGAAAAGACAATGTTCGAGCGCCAAGTACATTTGTATGCAAACATGAACTGCTTAGCCTATGTCGACTTAGCAACTGAATGCTAGTGACATAGGTGAAACACACAAAAGACACTTGGTACTGTAAAGCGATGCAATATTAATACCGATCTAAAATTAATTGGTTGTTGTTGTTGTTGTTGTTGTTGTTGTTGTTGTTGACAAAGGTATAACTTTAAACATCTACACGATGAAGTGACTCGATAAAAATACAGGCTCTGGGAAACATTGAGACAAAAGAAGAAAATGCTGATACTTTCGCCATTTTGCCGAAATATTTTCATGTTTCAAGTTTCATGGTCATCTACATCCATTTTGTCGTTTGCACAAGCGTTTCAATTGATGTAATCCAAATTTTGACCGTTTTAGAAAGGGTTAAACTTACCTGCTTTAACCAGTTCCGTTTCAAGCCCGTGTCGATTTAAATGGCGCAATAACATGTACATCGGATCCAAACTAAACTCAATACCTGAAATACATTCAAAACAGAGACAGAACGAAAACAAACCACTGCTATAGATGAACAAGATTCACTTATGATCAAAGAAGCCTATTATATCAAAGACGTTAAGATACTTGATACAGAAGAAAAGACAATGTTCGAGCGCCAAGTACATTTGTATGCAAACATGAACTGCTTAGCCTATGTCGACTTAGCAACTGAATCCTAGTGACATAGGTGAAACACACAAAAGACACTTGGTACTGTAAAGCGATGCAATATTAATACCGATCTAAAATTAATTGGTTGTTGTTGTTGTTGTTGTTGTTGTTGTTGTTGACAAAGGTATAACTTTAAACATCTACACGATGAAGTGACTCGATAAAAATACAGGCTCTGGGAAACATTGAGACAAAAGAAGAAAATGCTGATACTTTCGCCATTTTGCCGAAATGTTTTCATGTTTCAAGTTTCATGGTCATCTACATCCATTTTGTCGTTTGCACAAGCGTTTCAATTGATGTAATCCAAATTTTGACCGTTTTAGAAAGGGTTAAACTTACCTGCTTTAACCAGTTCCGTTTCAAGCCCGTGTCGATTTAAATGGCGCAATAACATGTACATCGGATCCAAACTAAACTCCATACCTGAAATACATTCAAAACAGAGACAGAACAAAAACAAACCACTGCTATAGATGAACAAGATTCACTTATGATCAAAGAAGCCTATTATATCAAAGACGTTAAGATACTTGATACAGAAGAAAAGACAATGTTCGAGCGCCAAGTACATTTGTATGCAAACATGAACTGCTTAGCCTATGTCGACTTAGCAACTGAATCCTAGTGACATAGGTGAAACACACAAAAGACACTTGGTACTGTAAAGCGATGCAATATTAATACCGATCTAAAATTAATTGGTTGTTGTTGTTGTTGTTGTTGTTGTTGTTGGTTGTTGTTGTTGTTGTTGTTGACAAAGGTATAACTTTAAACATCTACACGATGAAGTGACTCGATAAAAATACAGGCTCTGGGAAACATTGAGACAAAAGAAGAAAATGCTGATACTTTCGCCATTTTGCCGAAATGTTTTCATGTTTCAAGTTTCATGGTCATCTACATCCATTTTGTCGTTTGCACAAGCGTTTCAATTGATGTAATCCAAATTTTGACCGTTTTAGAAAGGGTTAAACTTACCTGCTTTAACCAGTTCCGTTTCAAGCCCGTGTCGATTTAAATGGCGCAATAACATGTACATCGGATCCAAACTAAACTCCATACCTGAAATACATTCAAAACAGAGACAGAACAAAAACAAACCACTGCTATAGATGAACAAGATTCACTTATGATCAAAGAAGCCTATTATATCAAAGACGTTAAGATACTTGATACAGAAGAAAAGACAATGTTCGAGCGCCAAGTACATTTGTATGCAAACATGAACTGCTTAGCCTATGTCGACTTAGCAACTGAATGCTAGTGACATAGGTGAAACACACAAAAGACACTTGGTACTGTAAAGCGATGCAATATTAATACCGATCTAAAATTAATTGGTTGTTGTTGTTGTTGTTGTTGTTGGTTGTTGTTGTTGTTGTTGTTGACAAAGGTATAACTTTAAACATCTACACGATGAAGTGACTCGATAAAAATACAGGCTCTGGGAAACATTGAGACAAAAGAAGAAAATGCTGATACTTTCGCCATTTTGCCGAAATGTTTTCATGTTTCAAGTTTCATGGTCATCTACATCCATTTTGTCGTTTGCACAAGCGTTTCAATTGATGTAATCCAAATTTTGACCGTTTTAGAAAGGGTTAAACTTACCTGCTTTAACCAGTTCCGTTTCAAGCCCGTGTCGATTTAAATGGCGCAATAACATGTACATCGGATCCAAACTAAACTCCATACCTGAAATACATTCAAAACAGAGACAGAACGAAAACAAACCACTGCTATAGATGAACAAGATTCACTTATGATCAAAGAAGCCTATTATATCAAAGACGTTAAGATACTTGATACAGAAGAAAAGACAATGTTCGAGCGCCAAGTACATTTGTATGCAAACATGAACTGCTTAGCCTATGTCGACTTAGCAACTGAATCCTAGTGACATAGGTGAAACACACAAAAGACACTTGGTACTGTAAAGCGATGCAATATTAATACCGATCTAAAATTAATTGGTTGTTGTTGTTGTTGTTGTTGTTGTTGTTGTTGTTGTTGTTGTTGTTGACAAAGGTATAACTTTAAACATCTACACGATGAAGTGACTCGATAAAAATACAGGCTCTGGGAAACATTGAGACAAAAGAAGAAAATGCTGATACTTTCGCCATTTTGCCGAAATGTTTTCATGTTTCAAGTTTCATGGTCATCTACATCCATTTTGTCGTTTGCACAAGCGTTTCAATTGATGTAATCCAAATTTTGACCGTTTTAGAAAGGGTTAAACTTACCTGCTTTAACCAGTTCCGTTTCAAGCCCGTGTCGATTTAAATGGCGCAATAACATGTACATCGGATCCAAACTAAACTCCATACCTGAAATACATTCAAAACAGAGACAGAACAAAAACAAACCACTGCTATAGATGAACAAGATTCACTTATGATCAAAGAAGCCTATTATATCAAAGACGTTAAGATACTTGATACAGAAGAAAAGACAATGTTCGAGCGCCAAGTACATTTGTATGCAAACATGAACTGCTTAGCCTATGTCGACTTAGCAACTGAATGCTAGTGACATAGGTGAAACACACAAAAGACACTTGGTACTGTAAAGCGATGCAATATTAATACCGATCTAAAATTAATTGGTTGTTGTTGTTGTTGTTGTTGTTGTTGGTTGTTGTTGTTGTTGTTGTTGTTGTTGTTGACAAAGGTATAACTTTAAACATCTACACGATGAAGTGACTCGATAAAAATACAGGCTCTGGGAAACATTGAGACAAAAGAAGAAAATGCTGATACTTTCGCCATTTTGCCGAAATGTTTTCATGTTTCAAGTTTCATGGTCATCTACATCCATTTTGTCGTTTGCACAAGCGTTTCAATTGATGTAATCCAAATTTTGACCGTTTTAGAAAGGGTTAAACTTACCTGCTTTAACCAGTTCCGTTTCAAGCCCGTGTCGATTTAAATGGCGCAATAACATGTACATCGGATCCAAACTAAACTCCATACCTGAAATACATTCAAAACAGAGACAGAACGAAAACAAACCACTGCTATAGATGAACAAGATTCACTTATGATCAAAGAAGCCTATTATATCAAAGACGTTAAGATACTTGATACAGAAGAAAAGACAATGTTCGAGCGCCAAGTACATTTGTATGCAAACATGAACTGCTTAGCCTATGTCGACTTAGCAACTGAATCCTAGTGACATAGGTGAAACACACAAAAGACACTTGGTACTGTAAAGCGATGCAATATTAATACCGATCTAAAATTAATTGGTTGTTGTTGTTGTTGTTGTTGTTGTTGTTGTTGTTGTTGTTGACAAAGGTATAACTTTAAACATCTACACGATGAAGTGACTCGATAAAAATACAGGCTCTGGGAAACATTGAGACAAAAGAAGAAAATGGTGATACTTTCGCCATTTTGCCGAAATGTTTTCATGTTTCAAGTTTCATGGTCATCTACATCCATTTTGTCGTTTGCACAAGCGTTTCAATTGATGTAATCCAAATTTTGACCGTTTTAGAAAGGGTTAAACTTACCTGCTTTAACCAGTTCCGTTTCAAGCCTGTGTCGATTTAAATGGCGCAATAACATGTACATCGGATCCAAACTAAACTCCATACCTGAAATACATTCAAAACAGAGACAGAACAAAAACAAACCACTGCTATAGATGAACAAGATTCACTTATGATCAAAGAAGCCTATTATATCAAAGACGTTAAGATACTTGATACAGAAGAAAAGACAATGTTCGAGCGCCAAGTACATTTGTATGCAAACATGAACTGCTTAGCCTATGTCGACTTAGCAACTGAATGCTAGTGACATAGGTGAAACACACAAAAGACACTTGGTACTGTAAAGCGATGCAATATTAATACCGATCTAAAATTAATTGGTTGTTGTTGTTGTTGTTGTTGGTTGTTGTTGTTGTTGTTGTTGTTGTTGACAAAGGTATAACTTTAAACATCTACACGATGAAGTGACTCGATAAAAATACAGGCTCTGGGAAACATTGAGACAAAAGAAGAAAATGCTGATACTTTCGCCATTTTGCCGAAATGTTTTCATGTTTCAAGTTTCATGGTCATCTACATCCATTTTGTCGTTTGCACAAGCGTTTCAATTGATGTAATCCAAATTTTGACCGTTTTAGAAAGGGTTAAACTTACCTGCTTTAACCAGTTCCGTTTCAAGCCCGTGTCGATTTAAATGGCGCAATAACATGTACATCGGATCCAAACTAAACTCCATACCTGAAATACATTCAAAACAGAGACAGAACGAAAACAAACCACTGCTATAGATGAACAAGATTCACTTATGATCAAAGAAGCCTATTATATCAAAGACGTTAAGATACTTGATACAGAAGAAAAGACAATGTTCGAGCGCCAAGTACATTTGTATGCAAACATGAACTGCTTAGCCTATGTCGACTTAGCAACTGAATGCTAGTGACATAGGTGAAACACACAAAAGACACTTGGTACTGTAAAGCGATGCAATATTAATACCGATCTAAAATTAATTGGTTGTTGTTGTTGTTGTTGTTGTTGTTGTTGTTGTTGTTGTTGTTGTTGTTGACAAAGGTATAACTTTAAACATCTACACGATGAAGTGACTCGATAAAAATACAGGCTCTGGGAAACATTGAGACAAAAGAAGAAAATGCTGATACTTTCGCCATTTTGCCGAAATGTTTTCATGTTTCAAGTTTCATGGTCATCTACATCCATTTTGTCGTTTGCACAAGCGTTTCAATTGATGTAATCCAAATTTTGACCGTTTTAGAAAGGGTTAAACTTACCTGCTTTAACCAGTTCCGTTTCAAGCCCGTGTCGATTTAAATGGCGCAATAACATGTACATCGGATCCAAACTAAACTCCATACCTGAAATACATTCAAAACAGAGACAGAACAAAAACAAACCACTGCTATAGATGAACAAGATTCACTTATGATCAAAGAAGCCTATTATATCAAAGACGTTAAGATACTTGATACAGAAGAAAAGACAATGTTCGAGCGCCAAGTACATTTGTATGCAAACATGAACTGCTTAGCCTATGTCGACTTAGCAACTGAATGCTAGTGACATAGGTGAAACACACAAAAGACACTTGGTACTGTAAAGCGATGCAATATTAATACCGATCTAAAATTAATTGGTTGTTGTTGTTGTTGTTGTTGTTGTTGTTGGTTGTTGTTGTTGTTGTTGTTGTTGACAAAGGTATAACTTTAAACATCTACACGATGAAGTGACTCGATAAAAATACAGGCTCTGGGAAACATTGAGACAAAAGAAGAAAATGCTGATACTTTCGCCATTTTGCCGAAATGTTTTCATGTTTCAAGTTTCATGGTCATCTACATCCATTTTGTCGTTTGCACAAGCGTTTCAATTGATGTAATCCAAATTTTGACCGTTTTAGAAAGGGTTAAACTTACCTGCTTTAACCAGTTCCGTTTCAAGCCCGTGTCGATTTAAATGGCGCAATAACATGTACATCGGATCCAAACTAAACTCCATACCTGAAATACATTCAAAACAGAGACAGAACGAAAACAAACCACTGCTATAGATGAACAAGATTCACTTATGATCAAAGAAGCCTATTATATCAAAGACGTTAAGATACTTGATACAGAAGAAAAGACAATGTTCGAGCGCCAAGTACATTTGTATGCAAACATGAACTGCTTAGCCTATGTCCACTTAGCAACTGAATCCTAGTGACATAGGTGAAACACACAAAAGACACTTGGTACTGTAAAGCAATGCAATATTAATACCGATCTAAAATTAATTGGTGGTGGTTGTTGTTGTTGTTGTTGTTGTTGTTGTTGTTGTTGACAAAGGTATAACTTTAAACATCTACACGATGAAGTGACTCGATAAAAATACAGGCTCTGGGAAACATTGAGACAAAAGAAGAAAATGCTGATACTTTCGCCATTTTGCCGAAATGTTTTCATGTTTCAAGTTTCATGGTCATCTACATCCATTTTGTCGTTTGCACAAGCGTTTCAATTGATGTAATCCAAATTTTGACCGTTTTAGAAAGGGTTAAACTTACCTGCTTTAACCAGTTCCGTTTCAAGCCCGTGTCGATTTAAATGGCGCAATAACATGTACATCGGATCCAAACTAAACTCCATACCTGAAATACATTCAAAACAGAGACAGAACGAAAACAAACCACTGCTATAGATGAACAAGATTCACTTATGATCAAAGAAGCCTATTATATCAAAGACGTTAAGATACTTGATACAGAAGAAAAGACAATGTTCGAGCGCCAAGTACATTTGTATGCAAACATGAACTGCTTAGCCTATGTCGACTTAGCAACTGAATGCTAGTGACATAGGTGAAACACACAAAAGACACTTGGTACTGTAAAGCGATGCAATATTAATACCGATCTAAAATTAATTGGTTGTTGTTGTTGTTGTTGTTGTTGTTGTTGACAAAGGTATAACTTTAAACATCTACACGATGAAGTGACTCGATAAAAATACAGGCTCTGGGAAACATTGAGACAAAAGAAGAAAATGCTGATACTTTCGCCATTTTGCCGAAATGTTTTCATGTTTCAAGTTTCATGGTCATCTACATCCATTTTGTCGTTTGCACAAGCGTTTCAATTGATGTAATCCAAATTTTGACCGTTTTAGAAAGGGTTAAACTTACCTGCTTTAACCAGTTCCGTTTCAAGCCCGTGTCGATTTAAATGGCGCAATAACATGTACATCGGATCCAAACTAAACTCCATACCTGAAATACATTCAAAACAGAGACAGAACGAAAACAAACCACTGCTATAGATGAACAAGATTCACTTATGATCAAAGAAGCCTATTATATCAAAGACGTTAAGATACTTGATACAGAAGAAAAGACAATGTTCGAGCGCCAAGTACATTTGTATGCAAACATGAACTGCTTAGCCTATGTCGACTTAGCAACTGAATGCTAGTGACATAGGTGAAACACACAAAAGACACTTGGTACTGTAAAGCGATGCAATATTAATACCGATCTAAAATTAATTGGTTGTTGTTGTTGTTGTTGTTGTTGTTGTTGTTGTTGTTGTTGTTGTTGACAAAGGTATAACTTTAAACATCTACACGATGAAGTGACTCGATAAAAATACAGGCTCTGGGAAACATTGAGACAAAAGAAGAAAATGCTGATACTTTCGCCATTTTGCCGAAATGTTTTCATGTTTCAAGTTTCATGGTCATCTACATCCATTTTGTCGTTTGCACAAGCGTTTCAATTGATGTAATCCAAATTTTGACCGTTTTAGAAAGGGTTAAACTTACCTGCTTTAACCAGTTCCGTTTCAAGCCCGTGTCGATTTAAATGGCGCAATAACATGTACATCGGATCCAAACTAAACTCCATACCTGAAATACATTCAAAACAGAGACAGAACGAAAACAAACCACTGCTATAGATGAACAAGATTCACTTATGATCAAAGAAGCCTATTATATCAAAGACGTTAAGATACTTGATACAGAAGAAAAGACAATGTTCGAGCGCCAAGTACATTTGTATGCAAACATGAACTGCTTAGCCTATGTCGACTTAGCAACTGAATGCTAGTGACATAGGTGAAACACACAAAAGACACTTGGTACTGTAAAGCGATGCAATATTAATACCGATCTAAAATTAATTGGTTGTTGTTGTTGTTGTTGTTGTTGTTGTTGTTGTTGTTGTTGTTGACAAAGGTATAACTTTAAACATCTACACGATGAAGTGACTCGATAAAAATACAGGCTCTGGGAAACATTGAGACAAAAGAAGAAAATGCTGATACTTTCGCCATTTTGCCGAAATGTTTTCATGTTTCAAGTTTCATGGTCATCTACATCCATTTTGTCGTTTGCACAAGCGTTTCAATTGATGTAATCCAAATTTTGACCGTTTTAGAAAGGGTTAAACTTACCTGCTTTAACCAGTTCCGTTTCAAGCCCGTGTCGATTTAAATGGCGCAATAACATGTACATCGGATCCAAACTAAACTCCATACCTGAAATACATTCAAAACAGAGACAGAACGAAAACAAACCACTGCTATAGATGAACAAGATTCACTTATGATCAAAGAAGCCTATTATATCAAAGACGTTAAGATACTTGATACAGAAGAAAAGACAATGTTCGAGCGCCAAGTACATTTGTATGCAAACATGAACTGCTTAGCCTATGTCCACTTAGCAACTGAATCCTAGTGACATAGGTGAAACACACAAAAGACACTTGGTACTGTAAAGCAATGCAATATTAATACCGATCTAAAATTAATTGGTGGTGGTTGTTGTTGTTGTTGTTGTTGTTGTTGTTGTTGTTGACAAAGGTATAACTTTAAACATCTACACGATGAAGTGACTCGATAAAAATACAGGCTCTGGGAAACATTGAGACAAAAGAAGAAAATGCTGATACTTTCGCCATTTTGCCGAAATGTTTTCATGTTTCAAGTTTCATGGTCATCTACATCCATTTTGTCGTTTGCACAAGCGTTTCAATTGATGTAATCCAAATTTTGACCGTTTTAGAAAGGGTTAAACTTACCTGCTTTAACCAGTTCCGTTTCAAGCCCGTGTCGATTTAAATGGCGCAATAACATGTACATCGGATCCAAACTAAACTCCATACCTGAAATACATTCAAAACAGAGACAGAACGAAAACAAACCACTGCTATAGATGAACAAGATTCACTTATGATCAAAGAAGCCTATTATATCAAAGACGTTAAGATACTTGATACAGAAGAAAAGACAATGTTCGAGCGCCAAGTACATTTGTATGCAAACATGAACTGCTTAGCCTATGTCGACTTAGCAACTGAATGCTAGTGACATAGGTGAAACACACAAAAGACACTTGGTACTGTAAAGCGATGCAATATTAATACCGATCTAAAATTAATTGGTTGTTGTTGTTGTTGTTGTTGTTGTTGTTGACAAAGGTATAACTTTAAACATCTACACGATGAAGTGACTCGATAAAAATACAGGCTCTGGGAAACATTGAGACAAAAGAAGAAAATGCTGATACTTTCGCCATTTTGCCGAAATGTTTTCATGTTTCAAGTTTCATGGTCATCTACATCCATTTTGTCGTTTGCACAAGCGTTTCAATTGATGTAATCCAAATTTTGACCGTTTTAGAAAGGGTTAAACTTACCTGCTTTAACCAGTTCCGTTTCAAGCCCGTGTCGATTTAAATGGCGCAATAACATGTACATCGGATCCAAACTAAACTCCATACCTGAAATACATTCAAAACAGAGACAGAACGAAAACAAACCACTGCTATAGATGAACAAGATTCACTTATGATCAAAGAAGCCTATTATATCAAAGACGTTAAGATACTTGATACAGAAGAAAAGACAATGTTCGAGCGCCAAGTACATTTGTATGCAAACATGAACTGCTTAGCCTATGTCGACTTAGCAACTGAATGCTAGTGACATAGGTGAAACACACAAAAGACACTTGGTACTGTAAAGCGATGCAATATTAATACCGATCTAAAATTAATTGGTTGTTGTTGTTGTTGTTGTTGTTGTTGTTGTTGTTGTTGTTGTTGACAAAGGTATAACTTTAAACATCTACACGATGAAGTGACTCGATAAAAATACAGGCTCTGGGAAACATTGAGACAAAAGAAGAAAATGCTGATACTTTCGCCATTTTGCCGAAATGTTTTCATGTTTCAAGTTTCATGGTCATCTACATCCATTTTGTCGTTTGCACAAGCGTTTCAATTGATGTAATCCAAATTTTGACCGTTTTAGAAAGGGTTAAACTTACCTGCTTTAACCAGTTCCGTTTCAAGCCCGTGTCGATTTAAATGGCGCAATAACATGTACATCGGATCCAAACTAAACTCCATACCTGAAATACATTCAAAACAGAGACAGAACAAAAACAAACCACTGCTATAGATGAACAAGATTCACTTATGATCAAAGAAGCCTATTATATCAAAGACGTTAAGATACTTGATACAGAAGAAAAGACAATGTTCGAGCGCCAAGTACATTTGTATGCAAACATGAACTGCTTAGCCTATGTCGACTTAGCAACTGAATCCTAGTGACATAGGTGAAACACACAAAAGACACTTGGTACTGTAAAGCGATGCAATATTAATACCGATCTAAAATTAATTGGTTGTTGTTGTTGTTGTTGTTGGTTGTTGTTGTTGTTGTTGTTGTTGTTGACAAAGGTATAACTTTAAACATCTACACGATGAAGTGACTCGATAAAAATACAGGCTCTGGGAAACATTGAGACAAAAGAAGAAAATGCTGATACTTTCGCCATTTTGCCGAAATGTTTTCATGTTTCAAGTTTCATGGTCATCTACATCCATTTTGTCGTTTGCACAAGCGTTTCAATTGATGTAATCCAAATTTTGACCGTTTTAGAAAGGGTTAAACTTACCTGCTTTAACCAGTTCCGTTTCAAGCCCGTGTCGATTTAAATGGCGCAATAACATGTACATCGGATCCAAACTAAACTCCATACCTGAAATACATTCAAAACAGAGACAGAACGAAAACAAACCACTGCTATAGATGAACAAGATTCACTTATGATCAAAGAAGCCTATTATATCAAAGACGTTAAGATACTTGATACAGAAGAAAAGACAATGTTCGAGCGCCAAGTACATTTGTATGCAAACATGAACTGCTTAGCCTATGTCGACTTAGCAACTGAATCCTAGTGACATAGGTGAAACACACAAAAGACACTTGGTACTGTAAAGCGATGCAATATTAATACTGATCTAAAATTAATTGGTGGTGGTTGTTGTTGTTGTTGTTGTTGTTGTTGTTGTTGTTGTTGTTGTTGTTGACAAAGGTATAACTTTAAACATCTACACGATGAAGTGACTCGATAAAAATACAGGCTCTGGGAAACATTGAGACAAAAGAAGAAAATGCTGATACTTTCGCCATTTTGCCGAAATGTTTTCATGTTTCAAGTTTCATGGTCATCTACATCCATTTTGTCGTTTGCACAAGCGTTTCAATTGATGTAATCCAAATTTTGACCGTTTTAGAAAGGGTTAAACTTACCTGCTTTAACCAGTTCCGTTTCAAGCCCGTGTCGATTTAAATGGCGCAATAACATGTACATCGGATCCAAACTAAACTCCATACCTGAAATACATTCAAAACAGAGACAGAACAAAAACAAACCACTGCTATAGATGAACAAGATTCACTTATGATCAAAGAAGCCTATTATATCAAAGACGTTAAGATACTTGATACAGAAGAAAAGACAATGTTCGAACGCCAAGTACATTTGTATGCAAACATGAACTGCTTAGCCTATGTCGACTTAGCAACTGAATGCTAGTGACATAGGTGAAACACACAAAAGACACTTGGTACTGTAAAGCGATGCAATATTAATACCGATCTAAAATTAATTGGTTGTTGTTGTTGTTGTTGTTGTTGGTGGTGGTGGTTGTTGTTGTTGTTGTTGTTGTTGTTGTTGTTGACAAAGGTATAACTTTAAACATCTACACGATGAAGTGACTCGATAAAAATACAGGCTCTGGGAAACATTGAGACAAAAGAAGAAAATGCTGATACTTTCGCCATTTTGCCGAAATGTTTTCATGTTTCAAGTTTCATGGTCATCTACATCCATTTTGTCGTTTGCACAAGCGTTTCAATTGATGTAATCCAAATTTTGACCGTTTTAGAAAGGGTTAAACTTACCTGCTTTAACCAGTTCCGTTTCAAGCCCGTGTCGATTTAAATGGCGCAATAACATGTACATCGGATCCAAACTAAACTCCATACCTGAAATACATTCAAAACAGAGACAGAACGAAAACAAACCACTGCTATAGATGAACAAGATTCACTTATGATCAAAGAAGCCTATTATATCAAAGACGTTAAGATACTTGATACAGAAGAAAAGACAATGTTCGAGCGCCAAGTACATTTGTATGCAAACATGAACTGCTTAGCCTATGTCGACTTAGCAACTGAATCCTAGTGACATAGGTGAAACACACAAAAGACACTTGGTACTGTAAAGCGATGCAATATTAATACCGATCTAAAATTAATTGGTTGTTGTTGTTGTTGTTGTTGTTGTTCTTGTTGTTGTTGACAAAGGTATAACTTTAAACATCTACACAATGAAGTGACTCGATAAAAATACAGGCTCTGGGAAACATTGAGACAAAAGAAGAAAATGCTGATACTTTCGCCATTTTGCCGAAATGTTTTCATGTTTCAAGTTTCATGGTCATCTACATCCATTTTGTCGTTTGCACAAGCGTTTCAATTGATGTAATCCAAATTTTGACCGTTTTAGAAAGGGTTAAACTTACCTGCTTTAACCAGTTCCGTTTCAAGCCCGTGTCGATTTAAATGGCGCAATAACATGTACATTGGATCCAAACTAAACTCCATACCTGAAATACATTCAAAACAGAGACAGAACAAAAACAAACCACTGCTATAGATGAACAAGATTCACTTATGATCAAAGAAGCCTATTATATCAAAGACGTTAAGATACTTGATACAGAAGAAAAGACAATGTTCGAGCGCCAAGTACATTTGTATGCAAACATGAACTGCTTAGCCTATGTCGACTTAGCAACTGAATCCTAGTGACATAGGTGAAACACACAAAAGACACTTGGTACTGTAAAGCGATGCAATATTAATACCGATCTAAAATTAATTGGTTGTTGTTGTTGTTGTTGTTGTTGTTGTTGTTGTTGACAAAGGTATAACTTTAAACATCTACACGATGAAGTGACTCGATAAAAATACAGGCTCTGGGAAACATTGAGACAAAAGAAGAAAATGCTGATACTTTCGCCAGTTTGCCGAAATGTTTTCATGTTTCAAGTTTCATGGTCATCTACATCCATTTTGTCGTTTGCACAAGCGTTTCAATTGATGTAATCCAAATTTTGACCGTTTTAGAAAGGGTTAAACTTACCTGCTTTAACCAGTTCCGTTTCAAGCCCGTGTCGATTTAAATGGCGCAATAACATGTACATCGGATCCAAACTAAACTCCATACCTGAAATACATTCAAAACAGAGACAGAACGAAAACAAACCACTGCTATAGATGAACAAGATTCACTTATGATCAAAGAAGCCTATTATATCAAAGACGTTAAGATACTTGATACAGAAGAAAAGACAATGTTCGAGCGCCAAGTACATTTGTATGCAAACATGAACTGCTTAGCCTATGTCGACTTAGCAACTGAATCCTAGTGACATAGGTGAAACACACAAAAGACACTTGGTACTGTAAAGCGATGCAATATTAATACTGATCTAAAATTAATTGGTTGTTGTTGTTGTTGTTGTTGTTGTTGTTGTTGTTGTTGTTGTTGTTGACAAAGGTATAACTTTAAACATCTACACGATGAAGTGACTCGATAAAAATACAGGCTCTGGGAAACATTGAGACAAAAGAAGAAAATGCTGATACTTTTGCCATTTTGCCGAAATGTTTTCATGTTTCAAGTTTCATGGTCATCTACATCCATTTTGTCGTTTGCACAAGCGTTTCAATTGATGTAATCCAAATTTTGACCGTTTTAGAAAGGGTTAAACTTACCTGCTTTAACCAGTTCCGTTTCAAGCCCGTGTCGATTTAAATGGCGCAATAACATGTACATCGGATCCAAACTAAACTCCATACCTGAAATACATTCAAAACAGAGACAGAACAAAAACAAACCACTGCTATAGATGAACAAGATTCACTTATGATCAAAGAAGCCTATTATATCAAAGACGTTAAGATACTTGATACAGAAGAAAAGACAATGTTCGAGCGCCAAGTACATTTGTATGCAAACATGAACTGCTTAGCCTATGTCGACTTAGCAACTGAATGCTAGTGACATAGGTGAAACACACAAAAGACACTTGGTACTGTAAAGCGATGCAATATTAATACCGATCTAAAATTAATTGGTTGTTGTTGTTGTTGTTGTTGTTGTTGTTGTTGTTGTTGACAAAGGTATAACTTTAAACATCTACACGATGAAGTGACTCGATAAAAATACAGGCTCTGGGAAACATTGAGACAAAAGAAGAAAATGCTGATACTTTCGCCATTTTGCCGAAATGTTTTCATGTTTCAAGTTTCATGGTCATCTACATCCATTTTGTCGTTTGCACAAGCGTTTCAATTGATGTAATCCAAATTTTGACCGTTTTAGAAAGGGTTAAACTTACCTGCTTTAACCAGTTCCGTTTCAAGCCCGTGTCGATTTAAATGGCGCAATAACATGTACATCGGATCCAAACTAAACTCCATACCTGAAATACATTCAAAACAGAGACAGAACAAAACAAACCACTGCTATAGATGAACAAGATTCACTTATGATCAAAGAAGCCTATTATATCAAAGACGTTAAGATACTTGATACAGAAGAAAAGACAATGTTCGAGCGCCAAGTACATTTGTATGCAAACATGAACTGCTTAGCCTATGTCGACTTAGCAACTGAATGCTAGTGACATAGGTGAAACACACAAAAGACACTTGGTACTGTAAAGCGATGCAATATTAATACCGATCTAAAATTAATTGGTTGTTGTTGTTGTTGTTGTTGTTGTTGTTGTTGGTTGTTGTTGTTGTTGTTGACAAAGGTATAACTTTAAACATCTACACGATGAAGTGACTCGATAAAAATACAGGCTCTGGGAAACATTGAGACAAAAGAAGAAAATGCTGATACTTTCGCCATTTTGCCGAAATGTTTTCATGTTTCAAGTTTCATGGTCATCTACATCCATTTTGTCGTTTGCACAAGCGTTTCAATTGATGTAATCCAAATTTTGACCGTTTTAGAAAGGGTTAAACTTACCTGCTTTAACCAGTTCCGTTTCAAGCCCGTGTCGATTTAAATGGCGCAATAACATGTACATCGGATCCAAACTAAACTCCATACCTGAAATACATTCAAAACAGAGACAGAACGAAAACAAACCACTGCTATAGATGAACAAGATTCACTTATGATCAAAGAAGCCTATTATATCAAAGACGTTAAGATACTTGATACAGAAGAAAAGACAATGTTCGAGCGCCAAGTACATTTGTATGCAAACATGAACTGCTTAGCCTATGTCGACTTAGCAACTGAATCCTAGTGACATAGGTGAAACACACAAAAGACACTTGGTACTGTAAAGCGATGCAATATTAATACTGATCTAAAATTAATTGGTTGTTGTTGTTGTTGTTGTTGTTGTTGTTGTTGTTGTTGACAAAGGTATAACTTTAAACATCTACACGATGAAGTGACTCGATAAAAATACAGGCTCTGGGAAACATTGAGACAAAAGAAGAAAATGCTGATACTTTCGCCATTTTGCCGAAATGTTTTCATGTTTCAAGTTTCATGGTCATCTACATCCATTTTGTCGTTTGCACAAGCGTTTCAATTGATGTAATCCAAATTTTGACCGTTTTAGAAAGGGTTAAACTTACCTGCTTTAACCAGTTCCGTTTCAAGCCCGTGTCGATTTAAATGGCGCAATAACATGTACATCGGATCCAAACTAAACTCCATACCTGAAATACATTCAAAACAGAGACAGAACAAAAACAAACCACTGCTATAGATGAACAAGATTCACTTATGATCAAAGAAGCCTATTATATCAAAGACGTTAAGATACTTGATACAGAAGAAAAGACAATGTTCGAGCGCCAAGTACATTTGTATGCAAACATGAACTGCTTAGCCTATGTCGACTTAGCAACTGAATGCTAGTGACATAGGTGAAACACACAAAAGACACTTGGTACTGTAAAGCGATGCAATATTAATACCGATCTAAAATTAATTGGTGGTGGTGGTGGTGGTTGTTGTTGTTGTTGTTGTTGTTGTTGTTGTTGTTGTTGTTGTTGACAAAGGTATAACTTTAAACATCTACACGATGAAGTGACTCGATAAAAATACAGGCTCTGGGAAACATTGAGACAAAAGAAGAAAATGCTGATACTTTCGCCATTTTGCCGAAATGTTTTCATGTTTCAAGTTTCATGGTCATCTACATCCATTTTGTCGTTTGCACAAGCGTTTCAATTGATGTAATCCAAATTTTGACCGTTTTAGAAAGGGTTAAACTTACCTGCTTTAACCAGTTCCGTTTCAAGCCCGTGTCGATTTAAATGGCGCAATAACATGTACATCGGATCCAAACTAAACTCCATACCTGAAATACATTCAAAACAGAGACAGAACAAAACAAACCACTGCTATAGATGAACAAGATTCACTTATGATCAAAGAAGCCTATTATATCAAAGACGTTAAGATACTTGATACAGAAGAAAAGACAATGTTCGAGCGCCAAGTACATTTGTATGCAAACATGAACTGCTTAGCCTATGTCGACTTAGCAACTGAATGCTAGTGACATAGGTGAAACACACAAAAGACACTTGGTACTGTAAAGCGATGCAATATTAATACCGATCTAAAATTAATTGGTTGTTGTTGTTGTTGTTGCTGTTGTTGTTGGTTGTTGTTGTTGTTGTTGACAAAGGTATAACTTTAAACATCTACACGATGAAGTGACTCGATAAAAATACAGGCTCTGGGAAACATTGAGACAAAAGAAGAAAATGCTGATACTTTCGCCATTTTGCCGAAATGTTTTCATGTTTCAAGTTTCATGGTCATCTACATCCATTTTGTCGTTTGCACAAGCGTTTCAATTGATGTAATCCAAATTTTGACCGTTTTAGAAAGGGTTAAACTTACCTGCTTTAACCAGTTCCGTTTCAAGCCCGTGTCGATTTAAATGGCGCAATAACATGTACATCGGATCCAAACTAAACTCCATACCTGAAATACATTCAAAACAGAGACAGAACAAAAACAAACCACTGCTATAGATGAACAAGATTCACTTATGATCAAAGAAGCCTATTATATCAAAGACGTTAAGATACTTGATACAGAAGAAAAGACAATGTTCGAGCGCCAAGTACATTTGTATGCAAACATGAACTGCTTAGCCTATGTCGACTTAGCAACTGAATGCTAGTGACATAGGTGAAACACACAAAAGACACTTGGTACTGTAAAGCGATGCAATATTAATACCGATCTAAAATTAATTGGTTGTTGTTGTTGTTGTTGGTTGTTGTTGTTGTTGTTGTTGTTGTTGACAAAGGTATAACTTTAAACATCTACACGATGAAGTGACTCGATAAAAATACAGGCTCTGGGAAACATTGAGACAAAAGAAGAAAATGCTGATACTTTCGCCATTTTGCCAAAATGTTTTCATGTTTCAAGTTTCATGGTCATCTACATCCATTTTGTCGTTTGCACAAGCGTTTCAATTGATGTAATCCAAATTTTGACCGTTTTAGAAAGGGTTAAACTTACTTGCTTTAACCAGTTCCGTTTCAAGCCCGTGTCGATTTAAATGGCGCAATAACATGTACATCGGATCCAAACTAAACTCCATACCTGAAATACATTCAAAACAGAGACAGAACGAAAACAAACCACTGCTATAGATGAACAAGATTCACTTATGATCAAAGAAGCCTATTATATCAAAGACGTTAAGATACTTGATACAGAAGAAAAGACAATGTTCGAGCGCCAAGTACATTTGTATGCAAACATGAACTGCTTAGCCTATGTCGACTTAGCAACTGAATCCTAGTGACATAGGTGAAACACACAAAAGACACTTGGTACTGTAAAGCGATGCAATATTAATACCGATCTAAAATTAATTGGTTGTTGTTGTTGTTGTTGTTGTTGTTGTTGTTGACAAAGGTATAACTTTAAACATCTACACGATGAAGTGACTCGATAAAAATACAGGCTCTGGGAAACATTGAGACAAAAGAAGAAAATGCTGATACTTTCGCCATTTTGCCGAAATGTTTTCATGTTTCAAGTTTCATGGTCATCTACATCCATTTTGTCGTTTGCACAAGCGTTTCAATTGATGTAATCCAAATTTTGACCGTTTTAGAAAGGGTTAAACTTACCTGCTTTAACCAGTTCCGTTTCAAGCCCGTGTCGATTTAAATGGCGCAATAACATGTACATCGGATCCAAACTAAACTCCATACCTGAAATACATTCAAAACAGAGACAGAACGAAAACAAACCACTGCTATAGATGAACAAGATTCACTTATGATCAAAGAAGCCTATTATATCAAAGACGTTAAGATACTTGATACAGAAGAAAAGACAATGTTCGAGCGCCAAGTACATTTGTATGCAAACATGAACTGCTTAGCCTATGTCGACTTAGCAACTGAATCCTAGTGACATAGGTGAAACACACAAAAGACACTTGGTACTGTAAAGCGATGCAATATTAATACCGATCTAAAATTAATTGGTTGTTGTTGTTGTTGTTGTTGTTGTTGTTGTTGACAAAGGTATAACTTTAAACATCTACACGATGAAGTGACTCGATAAAAATACAGGCTCTGGGAAACATTGAGACAAAAGAAGAAAATGCTGATACTTTCGCCATTTTGCCGAAATGTTTTCATGTTTCAAGTTTCATGGTCATCTACATCCATTTTGTCGTTTGCACAAGCGTTTCAATTGATGTAATCCAAATTTTGACCGTTTTAGAAAGGGTTAAACTTACCTGCTTTAACCGGTTCCGTTTCAAGCCCGTGTCGATTTAAATGGCGCAATAACATGTACATCGGATCCAAACTAAACTCCATACCTGAAATACATTCAAAACAGAGACAGAACAAAAACAAACCACTGCTATAGATGAACAAGATTCACTTATGATCAAAGAAGCCTATTATATCAAAGACGTTAAGATACTTGATACAGAAGAAAAGACAATGTTCGAGCGCCAAGTACATTTGTATGCAAACATGAACTGCTTAGCCTATGTTGACTTAGCAACTGAATGCTAGTGACATAGGTGAAACACACAAAAGACACTTGGTACTGTAAAGCGATGCAATATTAATACCGATCTAAAATTAATTGGTGGTGGTGGTGGTGGTTGTTGTTGTTGTTGTTGTTGTTGTTGTTGTTGTTGTTGTTGTTGACAAAGGTATAACTTTAAACATCTACACGATGAAGTGACTCGATAAAAATACAGGCTCTGGGAAACATTGAGACAAAAGAAGAAAATGCTGATACTTTCGCCATTTTGCCGAAATGTTTTCATGTTTCAAGTTTCATGGTCATCTACATCCATTTTGTCATTTGCACAAGCGTTTCAATTGATGTAATCCAAATTTTGACCGTTTTAGAAAGGGTTAAACTTACCTGCTTTAACCAGTTCCGTTTCAAGCCCGTGTCGATTTAAATGGCGCAATAACATGTACATCGGATCCAAACTAAACTCCATACCTGAAATACATTCAAAACAGAGACAGAACAAAAACAAACCACTGCTATAGATGAACAAGATTCACTTATGATCAAAGAAGCCTATTATATCAAAGACGTTAAGATACTTGATACAGAAGAAAAGACAATGTTCGAGCGCCAAGTACATTT
>OY804603.1:20720696-20930696 GCA_963680895.1 Fragum sueziense | reverse complement strand
CAAAGACGTTAAGATACTTGATACAGAAGAAAAGACAATGTTCGAGCGCCAAGTACATTTGTATGCAAACATGAACTGCTTAGCCTATGTCGACTTAGCAACTGAATGCTAGTGACATAGGTGAAACACACAAAAGACACTTGGTACTGTAAAGCGATGCAATATTAATACCGATCTAAAATTAATTGGTTGTTGTTGTTGTTGTTGTTGTTGGTTGTTGTTGTTGTTGTTGTTGTTGTTGTTGTTGACAAAGGTATAACTTTAAACATCTACACGATGAAGTGACTCGATAAAAATACAGGCTCTGGGAAACATTGAGACAAAAGAAGAAAATGCTGATACTTTCGCCATTTTGCCGAAATGTTTTCATGTTTCAAGTTTCATGGTCATCTACATCCATTTTGTCGTTTGCACAAGCGTTTCAATTGATGTAATCCAAATTTTGACCGTTTTAGAAAGGGTTAAACTTACCTGCTTTAACCAGTTCCGTTTCAAGCCCGTGTCGATTTAAATGGCGCAATAACATGTACATCGGATCCAAACTAAACTCCATACCTGAAATACATTCAAAACAGAGACAGAACGAAAACAAACCACTGCTATAGATGAACAAGATTCACTTATGATCAAAGAAGCCTATTATATCAAAGACGTTAAGATACTTGATACAGAAGAAAAGACAATGTTCGAGCGCCAAGTACATTTGTATGCAAACATGAACTGCTTAGCCTATGTCGACTTAGCAACTGAATCCTAGTGACATAGGTGAAACACACAAAAGACACTTGGTACTGTAAAGCGATGCAATATTAATACCGATCTAAAATTAATTGGTTGTTGTTGTTGTTGTTGTTGTTGTTGTTGTTGTTGTTGTTGACAAAGGTATAACTTTAAACATCTACACGATGAAGTGACTCGATAAAAATACAGGCTCTGGGAAACATTGAGACAAAAGAAGAAAATGCTGATACTTTCGCCATTTTGCCGAAATGTTTTCATGTTTCAAGTTTCATGGTCATCTACATCCATTTTGTCGTTTGCACAAGCGTTTCAATTGATGTAATCCAAATTTTGACCGTTTTAGAAAGGGTTAAACTTACCTGCTTTAACCAGTTCCGTTTCAAGCCCGTGTCGATTTAAATGGCGCAATAACATGTACATCGGATCCAAACTAAACTCCATACCTGAAATACATTCAAAACAGAGACAGAACAAAAACAAACCACTGCTATAGATGAACAAGATTCACTTATGATCAAAGAAGCCTATTATATCAAAGACGTTAAGATACTTGATACAGAAGAAAAGACAATGTTCGAGCGCCAAGTACATTTGTATGCAAACATGAACTGCTTAGCCTATGTCGACTTAGCAACTGAATGCTAGTGACATAGGTGAAACACACAAAAGACACTTGGTACTGTAAAGCGATGCAATATTAATACCGATCTAAAATTAATTGGTTGTTGTTGTTGTTGTTGTTGTTGTTGGTTGTTGTTGTTGTTGTTGTTGTTGTTGACAAAGGTATAACTTTAAACATCTACACGATGAAGTGACTCGATAAAAATACAGGCTCTGGGAAACATTGAGACAAAAGAAGAAAATGCTGATACTTTCGCCATTTTGCCGAAATGTTTTCATGTTTCAAGTTTCATGGTCATCTACATCCATTTTGTCGTTTGCACAAGCGTTTCAATTGATGTAATCCAAATTTTGACCGTTTTAGAAAGGGTTAAACTTACCTGCTTTAACCAGTTCCGTTTCAAGCCCGTGTCGATTTAAATGGCGCAATAACATGTACATCGGATCCAAACTAAACTCCATACCTGAAATACATTCAAAACAGAGACAGAACGAAAACAAACCACTGCTATAGATGAACAAGATTCACTTATGATCAAAGAAGCCTATTATATCAAAGACGTTAAGATACTTGATACAGAAGAAAAGACAATGTTCGAGCGCCAAGTACATTTGTATGCAAACATGAACTGCTTAGCCTATGTCGACTTAGCAACTGAATCCTAGTGACATAGGTGAAACACACAAAAGACACTTGGTACTGTAAAGCGATGCAATATTAATACCGATCTAAAATTAATTGGTTGTTGTTGTTGTTGTTGTTGTTGTTGTTGTTGTTGTTGTTGACAAAGGTATAACTTTAAACATCTACACGATGAAGTGACTCGATAAAAATACAGGCTCTGGGAAACATTGAGACAAAAGAAGAAAATGCTGATACTTTCGCCATTTTGCCGAAATGTTTTCATGTTTCAAGTTTCATGGTCATCTACATCCATTTTGTCGTTTGCACAAGCGTTTCAATTGATGTAATCCAAATTTTGACCGTTTTAGAAAGGGTTAAACTTACCTGCTTTAACCAGTTCCGTTTCAAGCCCGTGTCGATTTAAATGGCGCAATAACATGTACATCGGATCCAAACTAAACTCCATACCTGAAATACATTCAAAACAGAGACAGAACAAAAACAAACCACTGCTATAGATGAACAAGATTCACTTATGATCAAAGAAGCCTATTATATCAAAGACGTTAAGATACTTGATACAGAAGAAAAGACAATGTTCGAGCGCCAAGTACATTTGTATGCAAACATGAACTGCTTAGCCTATGTCGACTTAGCAACTGAATGCTAGTGACATAGGTGAAACACACAAAAGACACTTGGTACTGTAAAGCGATGCAATATTAATACCGATCTAAAATTAATTGGTTGTTGTTGTTGTTGTTGTTGTTGTTGTTGTTGTTGTTGACAAAGGTATAACTTTAAACATCTACACGATGAAGTGACTCGATAAAAATACAGGCTCTGGGAAACATTGAGACAAAAGAAGAAAATGCTGATACTTTCGCCATTTTGCCGAAATGTTTTCATGTTTCAAGTTTCATGGTCATCTACATCCATTTTGTCGTTTGCACAAGCGTTTCAATTGATGTAATCCAAATTTTGACTGTTTTAGAAAGGGTTAAACTTACCTGCTTTAACCAGTTCCGTTTCAAGCCCGTGTCGATTTAAATGGCGCAATAACATGTACATCGGATCCAAACTAAACTCCATACCTGAAATACATTCAAAACAGAGACAGAACGAAAACAAACCACTGCTATAGATGAACAAGATTCACTTATGATCAAAGAAGCCTATTATATCAAAGACGTTAAGATACTTGATACAGAAGAAAAGACAATGTTCGAGCGCCAAGTACATTTGTATGCAAACATGAACTGCTTAGCCTATGTCGACTTAGCAACTGAATCCTAGTGACATAGGTGAAACACACAAAAGACACTTGGTACTGTAAAGCGATGCAATATTAATACTGATCTAAAATTAATTGGTTGTTGTTGTTGTTGTTGTTGTTGTTGTTGTTGTTGTTGTTGTTGACAAAGGTATAACTTTAAACATCTACACGATGAAGTGACTCGATAAAAATACAGGCTCTGGGAAACATTGAGACAAAAGAAGAAAATGCTGATACTTTCGCCATTTTGCCGAAATGTTTTCATGTTTCAAGTTTCATGGTCATCTACATCCATTTTGTCGTTTGCACAAGCGTTTCAATTGATGTAATCCAAATTTTGACCGTTTTAGAAAGGGTTAAACTTACCTGCTTTAACCAGTTCCGTTTCAAGCCCGTGTCGATTTAAATGGCGCAATAACATGTACATCGGATCCAAACTAAACTCCATACCTGAAATACATTCAAAACAGAGACAGAACAAAAACAAACCACTGCTATAGATGAACAAGATTCACTTATGATCAAAGAAGCCTATTATATCAAAGACGTTAAGATACTTGATACAGAAGAAAAGACAATGTTCGAGCGCCAAGTACATTTGTATGCAAACATGAACTGCTTAGCCTATGTCGACTTAGCAACTGAATGCTAGTGACATAGGTGAAACACACAAAAGACACTTGGTACTGTAAAGCGATGCAATATTAATACCGATCTAAAATTAATTGGTTGTTGTTGTTGTTGTTGTTGTTGTTGTTGTTGTTGACAACAAAGGTATAACTTTAAACATCTACACGATGAAGTGACTCGATAAAAATACAGGCTCTGGGAAACATTGAGACAAAAGAAGAAAATGCTGATACTTTCGCCATTTTGCCGAAATGTTTTCATGTTTCAAGTTTCATGGTCATCTACATCCATTTTGTCGTTTGCACAAGCGTTTCAATTGATGTAATCCAAATTTTGACCGTTTTAGAAAGGGTTAAACTTACCTGCTTTAACCAGTTCCGTTTCAAGCCCGTGTCGATTTAAATGGCGCAATAACATGTACATCGGATCCAAACTAAACTCCATACCTGAAATACATTCAAAACAGAGACAGAACGAAAACAAACCACTGCTATAGATGAACAAGATTCACTTATGATCAAAGAAGCCTATTATATCAAAGACGTTAAGATACTTGATACAGAAGAAAAGACAATGTTCGAGCGCCAAGTACATTTGTATGCAAACATGAACTGCTTAGCCTATGTCGACTTAGCAACTGAATCCTAGTGACATAGGTGAAACACACAAAAGACACTTGGTACTGTAAAGCGATGCAATATTAATACCGATCTAAAATTAATTGGTTGTTGTTGTTGTTGTTGTTGTTGTTGTTGTTGTTGTTGTTGTTGTTGTTGTTGTTGTTGACAAAGGTATAACTTTAAACATCTACACGATGAAGTGACTCGATAAAAATACAGGCTCTGGGAAACATTGAGACAAAAGAAGAAAATGCTGATACTTTCGCCATTTTGCCGAAATGTTTTCATGTTTCAAGTTTCATGGTCATCTACATCCATTTTGTCGTTTGCACAAGCGTTTCAATTGATGTAATCCAAATTTTGACCGTTTTAGAAAGGGTTAAACTTACCTGCTTTAACCAGTTCCGTTTCAAGCCCGTGTCGATTTAAATGGCGCAATAACATGTACATCGGATCCAAACTAAACTCCATACCTGAAATACATTCAAAACAGAGACAGAACAAAAACAAACCACTGCTATAGATGAACAAGATTCACTTATGATCAAAGAAGCCTATTATATCAAAGACGTTAAGATACTTGATACAGAAGAAAAGACAATGTTCGAGCGCCAAGTACATTTGTATGCAAACATGAACTGCTTAGCCTATGTCGACTTAGCAACTGAATGCTAGTGACATAGGTGAAACACACAAAAGACACTTGGTACTGTAAAGCGATGCAATATTAATACCGATCTAAAATTAATTGGTTGTTGTTGTTGTTGTTGTTGTTGTTGTTGTTGTTGACAAAGGTATAACTTTAAACATCTACACGATGAAGTGACTCGATAAAAATACAGGCTCTGGGAAACATTGAGACAAAAGAAGAAAATGCTGATACTTTCGCCATTTTGCCGAAATGTTTTCATGTTTCAAGTTTCATGGTCATCTACATCCATTTTGTCGTTTGCACAAGCGTTTCAATTGATGTAATCCAAATTTTGACCGTTTTAGAAAGGGTTAAACTTACCTGCTTTAACCAGTTCCGTTTCAAGCCCGTGTCGATTTAAATGGCGCAATAACATGTACATCGGATCCAAACTAAACTCCATACCTGAAATACATTCAAAACAGAGACAGAACGAAAACAAACCACTGCTATAGATGAACAAGATTCACTTATGATCAAAGAAGCCTATTATATCAAAGACGTTAAGATACTTGATACAGAAGAAAAGACAATGTTCGAGCGCCAAGTACATTTGTATGCAAACATGAACTGCTTAGCCTATGTCGACTTAGCAACTGAATCCTAGTGACATAGGTGAAACACACAAAAGACACTTGGTACTGTAAAGCGATGCAATATTAATACCGATCTAAAATTAATTGGTTGTTGTTGTTGTTGTTGTTGTTGTTGTTGTTGTTGACAAAGGTATAACTTTAAACATCTACACGATGAAGTGACTCGATAAAAATACAGGCTCTGGGAAACATTGAGACAAAAGAAGAAAATGCTGATACTTTCGCCATTTTGCCGAAATGTTTTCATGTTTCAAGTTTCATGGTCATCTACATCCATTTTGTCGTTTGCACAAGCGTTTCAATTGATGTAATCCAAATTTTGACCGTTTTAGAAAGGGTTAAACTTACCTGCTTTAACCAGTTCCGTTTCAAGCCCGTGTCGATTTAAATGGCGCAATAACATGTACATCGGATCCAAACTAAACTCCATACCTGAAATACATTCAAAACAGAGACAGAACAAAAACAAACCACTGCTATAGATGAACAAGATTCACTTATGATCAAAGAAGCCTATTATATCAAAGACGTTAAGATACTTGATACAGAAGAAAAGACAATGTTCGAGCGCCAAGTACATTTGTATGCAAACATGAACTGCTTAGCCTATGTCGACTTAGCAACTGAATCCTAGTGACATAGGTGAAACACACAAAAGACACTTGGTACTGTAAAGCGATGCAATATTAATACCGATCTAAAATTAATTGGTTGTTGTTGTTGTTGTTGTTGTTGTTGTTGACAAAGGTATAACTTTAAACATCTACACGATGAAGTGACTCGATAAAAATACAGGCTCTGGGAAACATTGAGACAAAAGAAGAAAATGCTGATACTTTCGCCATTTTGCCGAAATGTTTTCATGTTTCAAGTTTCATGGTCATCTACATCCATTTTGTCGTTTGCACAAGCGTTTCAATTGATGTAATCCAAATTTTGACCGTTTTAGAAAGGGTTAAACTTACCTGCTTTAACCAGTTCCGTTTCAAGCCCGTGTCGATTTAAATGGCGCAATAACATGTACATCGGATCCAAACTAAACTCCATACCTGAAATACATTCAAAACAGAGACAGAACGAAAACAAACCACTGCTATAGATGAACAAGATTCACTTATGATCAAAGAAGCCTATTATATCAAAGACGTTAAGATACTTGATACAGAAGAAAAGACAATGTTCGAGCGCCAAGTACATTTGTATGCAAACATGAACTGCTTAGCCTATGTCGACTTAGCAACTGAATCCTAGTGACATAGGTGAAACACACAAAAGACACTTGGTACTGTAAAGCGATGCAATATTAATACCGATCTAAAATTAATTGGTGGTGGTTGTTGTTGTTGTTGTTGTTGTTGTTGTTGTTGACAAAGGTATAACTTTAAACATCTACACGATGAAGTGACTCGATAAAAATACAGGCTCTGGGAAACATTGAGACAAAAGAAGAAAATGCTGATACTTTCGCCATTTTGCCGAAATGTTTTCATGTTTCAAGTTTCATGGTCATCTACATCCATTTTGTCGTTTGCACAAGTGTTTCAATTGATGTAATCCAAATTTTGACCGTTTTAGAAAGGGTTAAACTTACCTGCTTTAACCAGTTCCGTTTCAAGCCCGTGTCGATTTAAATGGCGCAATAACATGTACATCGGATCCAAACTAAACTCCATACCTGAAATACATTCAAAACAGAGACAGAACAAAAACAAACCACTGCTATAGATGAACAAGATTCACTTATGATCAAAGAAGCCTATTATATCAAAGACGTTAAGATACTTGATACAGAAGAAAAGACAATGTTCGAGCGCCAAGTACATTTGTATGCAAACATGAACTGCTTAGCCTATGTCGACTTAGCAACTGAATGCTAGTGACATAGGTGAAACACACAAAAGACACTTGGTACTGTAAAGCGATGCAATATTAATACCGATCTAAAATTAATTGGTTGTTGTTGTTGTTGTTGTTGTTGTTGTTGACAAAGGTATAACTTTAAACATCTACACGATGAAGTGACTCGATAAAAATACAGGCTCTGGGAAACATTGAGACAAAAGAAGAAAATGCTGATACTTTCGCCATTTTGCCGAAATGTTTTCATGTTTCAAGTTTCATGGTCATCTACATCCATTTTGTCGTTTGCACAAGCGTTTCAATTGATGTAATCCAAATTTTGACCGTTTTAGAAAGGGTTAAACTTACCTGCTTTAACCAGTTCCGTTTCAAGCCCGTGTCGATTTAAATGGCGCAATAACATGTACATCGGATCCAAACTAAACTCCATACCTGAAATACATTCAAAACAGATACAGAACGAAAACAAACCACTGCTATAGATGAACAAGATTCACTTATGATCAAAGAAGCCTATTATATCAAAGACGTTAAGATACTTGATACAGAAGAAAAGACAATGTTCGAGCGCCAAGTACATTTGTATGCAAACATGAACTGCTTAGCCTATGTCGACTTAGCAACTGAATCCTAGTGACATAGGTGAAACACACAAAAGACACTTGGTACTGTAAAGCGATGCAATATTAATACCGATCTAAAATTAATTGGTTGTTGTTGTTGTTGTTGTTGTTGTTGTTGTTGTTGTTGTTGACAAAGGTATAACTTTAAACATCTACACGATGAAGTGACTCGATAAAAATACAGGCTCTGGGAAACATTGAGACAAAAGAAGAAAATGCTGATACTTTCGCCATTTTGCCGAAATGTTTTCATGTTTCAAGTTTCATGGTCATCTACATCCATTTTGTCGTTTGCACAAGCGTTTCAATTGATGTAATCCAAATTTTGACCATTTTAGAAAGGGTTAAACTTACCTGCTTTAACCAGTTCCGTTTCAAGCCCGTGTCGATTTAAATGGCGCAATAACATGTACATCGGATCCAAACTAAACTCCATACCTGAAATACATTCAAAACAGAGACAGAACAAAAACAAACCACTGCTATAGATGAACAAGATTCACTTATGATCAAAGAAGCCTATTATATCAAAGACGTTAAGATACTTGATACAGAAGAAAAGACAATGTTCGAGCGCCAAGTACATTTGTATGCAAACATGAACTGCTTAGCCTATGTCGACTTAGCAACTGAATGCTAGTGACATAGGTGAAACACACAAAAGACACTTGGTACTGTAAAGCGATGCAATATTAATACCGATCTAAAATTAATTGGTTGTTGTTGTTGTTGTTGTTGTTGTTGTTGTTGTTGTTGTTGTTGTTGACAAAGGTATAACTTTAAACATCTACACGATGAAGTGACTCGATAAAAATACAGGCTCTGGGAAACATTGAGACAAAAGAAGAAAATGCTGATACTTTCGCCATTTTGCCGAAATGTTTTCATGTTTCAACTTTCATGGTCATCTACATCCATTTTGTCGTTTGCACAAGCGTTTCAATTGATGTAATCCAAATTTTGACCGTTTTAGAAAGGGTTAAACTTACCTGCTTTAACCAGTTCCGTTTCAAGCCCGTGTCGATTTAAATGGCGCAATAACATGTACATCGGATCCAAACTAAACTCCATACCTGAAATACATTCAAAACAGAGACAGAACGAAAACAAACCACTGCTATAGATGAACAAGATTCACTTATGATCAAAGAAGCCTATTATATCAAAGACGTTAAGATACTTGATACAGAAGAAAAGACAATGTTCGAGCGCCAAGTACATTTGTATGCAAACATGAACTGCTTAGCCTATGTCGACTTAGCAACTGAATCCTAGTGACATAGGTGAAACACACAAAAGACACTTGGTACTGTAAAGCGATGCAATATTAATACTGATCTAAAATTAATTGGTTGTTGTTGTTGTTGTTGTTGTTGTTGTTGTTGTAGACAAAGGTATAACTTTAAACATCTACACGATGAAGTGACTCGATAAAAATACAGGCTCTGGGAAACATTGAGACAAAAGAAGAAAATGCTGATACTTTCGCCATTTTGCCGAAATGTTTTCATGTTTCAAGTTTCATGGTCATCTACATCCATTTTGTCGTTTGCACAAGCGTTTCAATTGATGTAATCCAAATTTTGACCGTTTTAGAAAGGGTTAAACTTACCTGCTTTAACCAGTTCCGTTTCAAGCCCGTGTCGATTTAAATGGCGCAATAACATGTACATCGGATCCAAACTAAACTCCATACCTGAAATACATTCAAAACAGAGACAGAACAAAAACAAACCACTGCTATAGATGAACAAGATTCACTTATGATCAAAGAAGCCTATTATATCAAAGACGTTAAGATACTTGATACAGAAGAAAAGACAATGTTCGAGCGCCAAGTACATTTGTATGCAAACATGAACTGCTTAGCCTATGTCGACTTAGCAACTGAATGCTAGTGACATAGGTGAAACACACAAAAGACACTTGGTACTGTAAAGCGATGCAATATTAATACCGATCTAAAATTAATTGGTTGTTGTTGTTGTTGTTGTTGTTGTTGTTGTTGTTGACAAAGGTATAACTTTAAACATCTACACGATGAAGTGACTCGATAAAAATACAGGCTCTGGGAAACATTGAGACAAAAGAAGAAAATGCTGATACTTTCGCCATTTTGCCGAAATGTTTTCATGTTTCAAGTTTCATGGTCATCTACATCCATTTTGTCGTTTGCACAAGCGTTTCAATTGATGTAATCCAAATTTTGACCGTTTTAGAAAGGGTTAAACTTACCTGCTTTAACCAGTTCCGTTTCAAGCCCGTGTCGATTTAAATGGCGCAATAACATGTACATCGGATCCAAACTAAACTCCATACCTGAAATACATTCAAAACAGAGACAGAACGAAAACAAACCACTGCTATAGATGAACAAGATTCACTTATGATCAAAGAAGCCTATTATATCAAAGACGTTAAGATACTTGATACAGAAGAAAAGACAATGTTCGAGCGCCAAGTACATTTGTATGCAAACATGAACTGCTTAGCCTATGTCGACTTAGCAACTGAATCCTAGTGACATAGGTGAAACACACAAAAGACACTTGGTACTGTAAAGCGATGCAATATTAATACTGATCTAAAATTAATTGGTTGTTGTTGTTGTTGTTGTTGTTGTTGTTGTTGTTGACAAAGGTATAACTTTAAACATCTACACGATGAAGTGACTCGATAAAAATACAGGCTCTGGGAAACATTGAGACAAAAGAAGAAAATGCTGATACTTTCGCCATTTTGCCGAAATGTTTTCATGTTTCAAGTTTCATGGTCATCTACATCCATTTTGTCGTTTGCACAAGCGTTTCAATTGATGTAATCCAAATTTTGACCGTTTTAGAAAGGGTTAAACTTACCTGCTTTAACCAGTTCCGTTTCAAGCCCGTGTCGATTTAAATGGCGCAATAACATGTACATCGGATCCAAACTAAACTCCATACCTGAAATACATTCAAAACAGAGACAGAACAAAAACAAACCACTGCTATAGATGAACAAGATTCACTTATGATCAAAGAAGCCTATTATATCAAAGACGTTAAGATACTTGATACAGAAGAAAAGACAATGTTCGAGCGCCAAGTACATTTGTATGCAAACATGAACTGCTTAGCCTATGTCGACTTAGCAACTGAATGCTAGTGACATAGGTGAAACACACAAAAGACACTTGGTACTGTAAAGCGATGCAATATTAATACCGATCTAAAATTAATTGGTTGTTGTTGTTGTTGTTGTTGTTGTTGTTGTTGTTGTTGACAACAAAGGTATAACTTTAAACATCTACACGATGAAGTGACTCGATAAAAATACAGGCTCTGGGAAACATTGAGACAAAAGAAGAAAATGCTGATACTTTCGCCATTTTGCCGAAATGTTTTCATGTTTCAAGTTTCATGGTCATCTACATCCATTTTGTCGTTTGCACAAGCGTTTCAATTGATGTAATCCAAATTTTGACCGTTTTAGAAAGGGTTAAACTTACCTGCTTTAACCAGTTCCGTTTCAAGCCCGTGTCGATTTAAATGGCGCAATAACATGTACATCGGATCCAAACTAAACTCCATACCTGAAATACATTCAAAACAGAGACAGAACGAAAACAAACCACTGCTATAGATGAACAAGATTCACTTATGATCAAAGAAGCCTATTATATCAAAGACGTTAAGATACTTGATACAGAAGAAAAGACAATGTTCGAGCGCCAAGTACATTTGTATGCAAACATGAACTGCTTAGCCTATGTCGACTTAGCAACTGAATGCTAGTGACATAGGTGAAACACACAAAAGACACTTGGTACTGTAAAGCGATGCAATATTAATACCGATCTAAAATTAATTGGTTGTTGTTGTTGTTGTTGTTGTTGTTGTTGTTGTTGTTGACAAAGGTATAACTTTAAACATCTACACGATGAAGTGACTCGATAAAAATACAGGCTCTGGGAAACATTGAGACAAAAGAAGAAAATGCTGATACTTTCGCCATTTTGCCGAAATGTTTTCATGTTTCAAGTTTCATGGTCATCTACATCCATTTTGTCGTTTGCACAAGCGTTTCAATTGATGTAATCCAAATTTTGACCGTTTTAGAAAGGGTTAAACTTACCTGCTTTAACCAGTTCCGTTTCAAGCCCGTGTCGATTTAAATGGCGCAATAACATGTACATCGGATCCAAACTAAACTCCATACCTGAAATACATTCAAAACAGAGACAGAACGAAAACAAACCACTGCTATAGATGAACAAGATTCACTTATGATCAAAGAAGCCTATTATATCAAAGACGTTAAGATACTTGATACAGAAGAAAAGACAATGTTCGAGCGCCAAGTACATTTGTATGCAAACATGAACTGCTTAGCCTATGTCGACTTAGCAACTGAATCCTAGTGACATAGGTGAAACACACAAAAGACACTTGGTACTGTAAAGCGATGCAATATTAATACCGATCTAAAATTAATTGGTTGTTGTTGTTGTTGTTGTTGTTGTTGTTGTTGTTGTTGTTGTTGTTGACAAAGGTATAACTTTAAACATCTACACGATGAAGTGACTCGATAAAAATACAGGCTCTGGGAAACATTGAGACAAAAGAAGAAAATGCTGATACTTTCGCCATTTTGCCGAAATGTTTTCATGTTTCAAGTTTCATGGTCATCTACATCCATTTTGTCGTTTGCACAAGCGTTTCAATTGATGTAATCCAAATTTTGACCGTTTTAGAAAGGGTTAAACTTACCTGCTTTAACCAGTTCCGTTTCAAGCCTGTGTCGATTTAAATGGCGCAATAACATGTACATCGGATCCAAACTAAACTCCATACCTGAAATACATTCAAAACAGAGACAGAACAAAAACAAACCACTGCTATAGATGAACAAGATTCACTTATGATCAAAGAAGCCTATTATATCAAAGACGTTAAGATACTTGATACAGAAGAAAAGACAATGTTCGAGCGCCAAGTACATTTGTATGCAAACATGAACTGCTTAGCCTATGTCGACTTAGCAACTGAATCCTAGTGACATAGGTGAAACACACAAAAGACACTTGGTACTGTAAAGCGATGCAATATTAATACCGATCTAAAATTAATTGGTTGTTGTTGTTGTTGTTGTTGTTGTTGTTGTTGTTGACAAAGGTATAACTTTAAACATCTACACGATGAAGTGACTCGATAAAAATACAGGCTCTGGGAAACATTGAGACAAAAGAAGAAAATGCTGATACTTTCGCCATTTTGCCGAAATGTTTTCATGTTTCAAGTTTCATGGTCATCTACATCCATTTTGTCGTTTGCACAAGCGTTTCAATTGATGTAATCCAAATTTTGACCGTTTTAGAAAGGGTTAAACTTACCTGCTTTAACCAGTTCCGTTTCAAGCCCGTGTCGATTTAAATGGCGCAATAACATGTACATCGGATCCAAACTAAACTCCATACCTGAAATACATTCAAAACAGAGACAGAACAAAAACAAACCACTGCTATAGATGAACAAGATTCACTTATGATCAAAGAAGCCTATTATATCAAAGACGTTAAGATACTTGATACAGAAGAAAAGACAATGTTCGAGCGCCAAGTACATTTGTATGCAAACATGAACTGCTTAGCCTATGTCGACTTAGCAACTGAATCCTAGTGACATAGGTGAAACACACAAAAGACACTTGGTACTGTAAAGCGATGCAATATTAATACCGATCTAAAATTAATTGGTTGTTGTTGTTGTTGTTGTTGTTGTTGTTGTTGTTGACAAAGGTATAACTTTAAACATCTACACGATGAAGTGACTCGATAAAAATACAGGCTCTGGGAAACATTGAGACAAAAGAAGAAAATGCTGATACTTTCGCAATTTTGCCGAAATGTTTTCATGTTTCAAGTTTCATGGTCATCTACATCCATTTTGTCGTTTGCACAAGCGTTTCAATTGATGTAATCCAAATTTTGACCGTTTTAGAAAGGGTTAAACTTACCTGCTTTAACCAGTTCCGTTTCAAGCCCGTGTCGATTTAAATGGCGCAATAACATGTACATCGGATCCAAACTAAACTCCATACCTGAAATACATTCAAAACAGAGACAGAACGAAAACAAACCACTGCTATAGATGAACAAGATTCACTTATGATCAAAGAAGCCTATTATATCAAAGACGTTAAGATACTTGATACAGAAGAAAAGACAATGTTCGAGCGCCAAGTACATTTGTATGCAAACATGAACTGCTTAGCCTATGTCGACTTAGCAACTGAATCCTAGTGACATAGGTGAAACACACAAAAGACACTTGGTACTGTAAAGCGATGCAATATTAATACCGATCTAAAATTAATTGGTTGTTGTTGTTGTTGTTGTTGTTGTTGTTGTTGTTGACAAAGGTATAACTTTAAACATCTACACGATGAAGTGACTCGATAAAAATACAGGCTCTGGGAAACATTGAGACAAAAGAAGAAAATGCTGATACTTTCGCCATTTTGCCGAAATGTTTTCATGTTTCAAGTTTCATGGTCATCTACATCCAGTTTGTCGTTTGCACAAGCGTTTCAATTGATGTAATCCAAATTTTGACCGTTTTAGAAAGGGTTAAACTTACCTGCTTTAACCAGTTCCGTTTCAAGCCCGTGTCGATTTAAATGGCGCAATAACATGTACATCGGATCCAAACTAAACTCCATACCTGAAATACATTCAAAACAGAGACAGAACAAAAACAAACCACTGCTATAGATGAACAAGATTCACTTATGATCAAAGAAGCCTATTATATCAAAGACGTTAAGATACTTGATACAGAAGAAAAGACAATGTTCGAGCGCCAAGTACATTTGTATGCAAACATGAACTGCTTAGCCTATGTCGACTTAGCAACTGAATGCTAGTGACATAGGTGAAACACACAAAAGACACTTGGTACTGTAAAGCGATGCAATATTAATACCGATCTAAAACAAGAGATGTTTGTAAAACATATATGCCCCCTCAAGGGCCTACATTTGAGGTAGGTCAAAATCCAAGGTCAAGTTAACAAGGTCCAAGGTCATGGTCAAATATGAAAGGTCTTGGTAGGTGTCTATGTGTGAAATATCAAAGCTGTATATGTAAAAGTAAAATGAAACATAGGCCAGGTTAAAGTTTCTAAAAGTAGGCCAAATGCCAAGGTCAAGGTCAAATGTGAAAGGTCTTGGTTGGAGGTGTCCATGTGTGAAATATCAAGGCTGTAGGTGTAAAAGGACATGATATATATGCCTGGTTTCAGTCTTTTTAAAAGTAGGTCAAACTCCAAGGTCAAGGTTGCAATATTCAAGGTCATGGTCAAATGTGATAGGTCTTGGTAGGAGGTGTCTATGTGTGAAATATCAAGGCTGTAGGTGTAATAGGACATAAGATAAAGGCTAGGTTAGATATTTCTAAAAGTAGGTCAAACTCTAAGGTCAAGGTCCAAGGTCATGGTCAAAAGTGAAATATCTTGGTTGGAAGTGACCATGTGGGAAATATCAAGGCTGTATCTGTAAAATGACATGAAATATAGGCCAGGTTAATGTATTATTAAAGTAGGTCAAACACAAATGTCAAGGTCAAAAGGTCCAAGGTCATGGTCAAATGTGAAAGGTCTCGGTCGTAGGTGTCCATGTGTCAAATATCAAGGCTGTATGTGTAAAAGGACATGATATATCGGCTAGGTTAAAGTTCTTTTTAAAGTAGGTCAAAGTCCAAGGTCAAGGTCACAAGGTCATGGTCAAATGTGAAAGGTCTTGGTAAGATGTGTATATGTGTGAAATACCAAGGCTGTATGTGTAATAGAACATAAGATATAGGCCCAGTTTAATTTTTTTAAAAGTAGGTCAAACTCCAAGGTCAAGGCCACATGGTCCAAGGTCATAGTCGTATGTGATAGGTCTAAGTCGGAGGTTTCCATGTGTCAAATATCAAGGCTGTATGTGTAAATGGACACGATATATCGGCCAGTTTAAAGTTTTTTAAAAGTAGGTCAAACTCCAAGGTCAAGGTCACAAAGTCCAAGGTCATGGTCAATTGTGAAAGGTCTTGGTAAGATGTGTCCATGTGTGAAATATCAAGGCTGTATTTGTAAAAGGTCATGAGATATATGCCGGGTTTAATTTTTTTAAAAGTAGGTCAAACTCCAAGGTCAAGGCCACATGGTCCAAGGTCATAGTCGTATGTGATAGGTCTAAGTCGGAGGTTTCCATGTATCAAATATCAAGGCTGTATGTGTAAATGGACACGATATATCGGCCAGTTTAAAGTTTTTTAAAAGTAGGTCAAACTCCAAGGTCAAGGTCACAAAGTCCAAGGTCATGGTCAATTGTGAAAGGTCTTGGTAAGATGTGTCCATGTGTGAAATATCAAGGCTGTATTTGTAAAAGGTCATGAGATATATGCCGGGTTTAATTTTTTTAAAAGTAGGTCAAACTCCAAGGTCAAGGTCACAAGGTCCAAGGTCATGGTTAAATGTGAACAATGTTGGTAGGAGGTATCTATGTGTGAGATATCAAGGCTGTATGTGTAAAAGGACACGAGATATAGGCAAGGTTAAGAATTAAGTGTAAAATTCAACAAAGGGCAATAACTCCAAGAATTTGATTGGCAGAGTTGCGGTTTTTGTGCACTGCACCTTTCCATAATGAAATCTATTCACCTGTAAAGTTTCATGATTCTACCTTACATATTTTTTGAGTTATGCTCCGGACAAGAATCAAGTTATAAAATCAACAAAGGGCAATAACTCACAAAATTTGATTGGCAGAGTTACGGTTCTTGTGCACTGCACCTCTCCATAATAAGATCTATCCACCTGTAAAGTTTCATGATTCTACCTTACATACTTTTTGAGTTATTCACCGGACAACAATCAAGTTTGAAAATCAACAAAGGGCAATAACCCAAAAAATATGATCAGCAGAGTTACGGTTCTTGTGCACTGCACCTCTCCATAATGAGATCTATCCACCTGTAAAATTTCATGATTCTACCTAACATAGTTTTTGAGTTATGCTCCGGACAAGAATCAAGTTTGAAAATCAACAAAGGGCAATAACTCAAAAAATTTGACCAGCAGAGTTACGGTTCTTGTGCACTGCACCTCTCCATAATGAGATCTATCCACCTGTAAAGTTTTATGATTCTACCTAACATAGTTATTGAGCTATGCTCCGGACAAAAAACAAGTTTGAAAATCAACAAAGGGCAATAACTCAAAAAATTTGATCGGCAGAGTTACGGTTCTTGTGCACTGCACCTCTCCATAATGAGATCTATCCACCTGTAAAGTTTCATGATTGTACCTTACATACTTTTTGAGTTATGCTCCGGACAAGAATCAAGTTATAAAATCAACAAAGGGCAATAACTCAAAAAATTTGATCGGCAGAGTTACGGTTCTTGTGCACTGCACCTCTCCATAATGAGATCTATCCACCTATGAAGTTTCATGATTCTACCTTTAATACTTTTCGAGTTATGCTCCGGACAAGGTTTGGTCTACGGACAGACCGACCGACCGACCGACCGACCGACCGACCGACCGACCGACCGACCGACACTTGCAAAACAATATACCCCCATTTTCTTCGAAAGGGGGCATAATTAATTGGTTGTTGTTGTTGTTGTTGTTGTTGTTGTTGTTGTTGTTGACAAAGGTATAACTTTAAACATCTACACGATGAAGTGACTCGATAAAAATACAGGCTCTGGGAAACATTGAGACAAAAGAAGAAAATGCTGATACTTTCGCCATTTTGCCGAAATGTTTTCATGTTTCAAGTTTCATGGTCATCTACATCCATTTTGTCGTTTGCACAAGCGTTTCAATTGATGTAATCCAAATTTTGACCGTTTTAGAAAGGGTTAAACTTACCTGCTTTAACCAGTTCCGTTTCAAGCCCGTGTCGATTTAAATGGCGCAATAACATGTACATCGGATCCAAACTAAACTCCATACCTGAAATACATTCAAAACAGAGACAGAACGAAAACAAACCACTGCTATAGATGAACAAGATTCACTTATGATCAAAGAAGCCTATTATATCAAAGACGTTAAGATACTTGATACAGAAGAAAAGACAATGTTCGAGCGCCAAGTACATTTGTATGCAAACATGAACTGCTTAGCCTATGTCGACTTAGCAACTGAATCCTAGTGACATAGGTGAAACACACAAAAGACACTTGGTACTGTAAAGCGATGCAATATTAATACCGATCTAAAATTAATTGGTTGTTGTTGTTGTTGTTGTTGTTGTTGTTGTTGACAAAGGTATAACTTTAAACATCTACACGATGAAGTGACTCGATAAAAATACAGGCTCTGGGAAACATTGAGACAAAAGAAGAAAATGCTGATACTTTCGCCATTTTGCCGAAATGTTTTCATGTTTCAAGTTTCATGGTCATCTACATCCATTTTGTCGTTTGCACAAGCGTTTCAATTGATGTAATCCAAATTTTGACCGTTTTAGAAAGGGTTAAACTTACCTGCTTTAACCAGTTCCGTTTCAAGCCCGTGTCGATTTAAATGGCGCAATAACATGTACATCGGATCCAAACTAAACTCCATACCTGAAATACATTCAAAACAGAGACAGAACAAAAACAAACCACTGCTATAGATGAACAAGATTCACTTATGATCAAAGAAGCCTATTATATCAAAGACGTTAAGATACTTGATACAGAAGAAAAGACAATGTTCGAGCGCCAAGTACATTTGTATGCAAACATGAACTGCTTAGCCTATGTCGACTTAGCAACTGAATCCTAGTGACATAGGTGAAACACACAAAAGACACTTGGTACTGTAAAGCGATGCAATATTAATACCGATCTAAAATTAATTGGTTGTTGTTGTTGTTGTTGTTGTTGTTGTTGTTGACAAAGGTATAACTTTAAACATCTACACGATGAAGTGACTCGATAAAAATACAGGCTCTGGGAAACATTGAGACAAAAGAAGAAAATGCTGATACTTTCGCCATTTTGCCGAAATGTTTTCATGTTTCAACTTTCATGGTCATCTACATCCATTTTGTCGTTTGCACAAGCGTTTCAATTGATGTAATCCAAATTTTGACCGTTTTAGAAAGGGTTAAACTTACCTGCTTTAACCAGTTCCGTTTCAAGCCCGTGTCGATTTAAATGGCGCAATAACATGTACATCGGATCCAAACTAAACTCCATACCTGAAATACATTCAAAACAGAGACAGAACAAAAACAAACCACTGCTATAGATGAACAAGATTCACTTATGATCAAAGAAGCCTATTATATCAAAGACGTTAAGATACTTGATACAGAAGAAAAGACAATGTTCGAGCGCCAAGTACATTTGTATGCAAACATGAACTGCTTAGCCTATGTCGACTTAGCAACTGAATCCTAGTGACATAGGTGAAACACACAAAAGACACTTGGTACTGTAAAGCGATGCAATATTAATACCGATCTAAAATTAATTGGTTGTTGTTGTTGTTGTTGTTGTTGTTGTTGTTGTTGTTGTTGTTGACAAAGGTATAACTTTAAACATCTACACGATGAAGTGACTCGATAAAAATACAGGCTCTGGGAAACATTGAGACAAAAGAAGAAAATGCTGATACTTTCGCCATTTTGCCGAAATGTTTTCATGTTTCAAGTTTCATGGTCATCTACATCCATTTTGTCGTTTGCACAAGCGTTTCAATTGATGTAATCCAAATTTTGACCGTTTTAGAAAGGGTTAAACTTACCTGCTTTAACCAGTTCCGTTTCAAGCCCGTGTCGATTTAAATGGCGCAATAACATGTACATCGGATCCAAACTAAACTCCATACCTGAAATACATTCAAAACAGAGACAGAACGAAAACAAACCACTGCTATAGATGAACAAGATTCACTTATGATCAAAGAAGCCTATTATATCAAAGACGTTAAGATACTTGATACAGAAGAAAAGACAATGTTCGAGCGCCAAGTACATTTGTATGCAAACATGAACTGCTTAGCCTATGTCGACTTAGCAACTGAATCCTAGTGACATAGGTGAAACACACAAAAGACACTTGGTACTGTAAAGCGATGCAATATTAATACTGATCTAAAATTAATTGGTTGTTGTTGTTGTTGTTGTTGTTGTTGTTGTTGTTGTTGTTGTTGTTGTTGACAAAGGTATAACTTTAAACATCTACACGATGAAGTGACTCGATAAAAATACAGGCTCTGGGAAACATTGAGACAAAAGAAGAAAATGCTGATACTTTCGCCATTTTGCCGAAATGTTTTCATGTTTCAAGTTTCATGGTCATCTACATCCATTTTGTCGTTTGCACAAGCGTTTCAATTGATGTAATCCAAATTTTGACCGTTTTAGAAAGGGTTAAACTTACCTGCTTTAACCAGTTCCGTTTCAAACCCGTGTCGATTTAAATGGCGCAATAACATGTACATCGGATCCAAACTAAACTCCATACCTGAAATACATTCAAAACAGAGACAGAACAAAAACAAACCACTGCTATAGATGAACAAGATTCACTTATGATCAAAGAAGCCTATTATATCAAAGACGTTAAGATACTTGATACAGAAGAAAAGACAATGTTCGAGCGCCAAGTACATTTGTATGCAAACATGAACTGCTTAGCCTATGTCGACTTAGCAACTGAATGCTAGTGACATAGGTGAAACACACAAAAGACACTTGGTACTGTAAAGCGATGCAATATTAATACCGATCTAAAATTAATTGGTTGTTGTTGTTGTTGTTGTTGTTGTTGACAACAAAGGTATAACTTTAAACATCTACACGATGAAGTGACTTGATAAAAATACAGGCTCTGGGAAACATTGAGACAAAAGAAGAAAATGCTGATACTTTCGCCATTTTGCCGAAATGTTTTCATGTTTCAAGTTTCATGGTCATCTACATCCATTTTGTCGTTTGCACAAGCGTTTCAATTGATGTAATCCAAATTTTGACCGTTTTAGAAAGGGTTAAACTTACCTGCTTTAACCAGTTCCGTTTCAAGCCCGTGTCGATTTAAATGGCGCAATAACATGTACATCGGATCCAAACTAAACTCCATACCTGAAATACATTCAAAACAGAGACAGAACAAAAACAAACCACTGCTATAGATGAACAAGATTCACTTATGATCAAAGAAGCCTATTATATCAAAGACGTTAAGATACTTGATACAGAAGAAAAGACAATGTTCGAGCGCCAAGTACATTTGTATGCAAACATGAACTGCTTAGCCTATGTCGACTTAGCAACTGAATGCTAGTGACATAGGTGAAACACACAAAAGACACTTGGTACTGTAAAGCGATGCAATATTAATACCGATCTAAAATTAATTGGTTGTTGTTGTTGTTGTTGTTGTTGTTGTTGTTGTTGTTGACAAAGGTATAACTTTAAACATCTACACGATGAAGTGACTCGATAAAAATACAGGCTCTGGGAAACATTGAGACAAAAGAAGAAAATGCTGATACTTTCGCCATTTTGCCGAAATGTTTTCATGTTTCAAGTTTCATGGTCATCTACATCCATTTTGTCGTTTGCACAAGCGTTTCAATTGATGTAATCCAAATTTTGACCGTTTTAGAAAGGGTTAAACTTACCTGCTTTAACCAGTTCCGTTTCAAGCCCGTGTCGATTTAAATGGCGCAATAACATGTACATCGGATCCAAACTAAACTCCATACCTGAAATACATTCAAAACAGAGACAGAACGAAAACAAACCACTGCTATAGATGAACAAGATTCACTTATGATCAAAGAAGCCTATTATATCAAAGACGTTAAGATACTTGATACAGAAGAAAAGACAATGTTCGAGCGCCAAGTACATTTGTATGCAAACATGAACTGCTTAGCCTATGTCGACTTAGCAACTGAATCCTAGTGACATAGGTGAAACACACAAAAGACACTTGGTACTGTAAAGCGATGCAATATTAATACCGATCTAAAATTAATTGGTTGTTGTTGTTGTTGTTGTTGTTGTTGTTGTTGTTGTTGTTGTTGACAAAGGTATAACTTTAAACATCTACACGATGAAGTGACTCGATAAAAATACAGGCTCTGGGAAACATTGAGACAAAAGAAGAAAATGCTGATACTTTCGCCATTTTGCCGAAATGTTTTCATGTTTCAAGTTTCATGGTCATCTACATCCATTTTGTCGTTTGCACAAGCGTTTCAATTGATGTAATCCAAATTTTGACCGTTTTAGAAAGGGTTAAACTTACCTGCTTTAACCAGTTCCGTTTCAAGCCCGTGTCGATTTAAATGGCGCAATAACATGTACATCGGATCCAAACTAAACTCCATACCTGAAATACATTCAAAACAGAGACAGAACGAAAACAAACCACTGCTATAGATGAACAAGATTCACTTATGATCAAAGAAGCCTATTATATCAAAGACGTTAAGATACTTGATACAGAAGAAAAGACAATGTTCGAGCGCCAAGTACATTTGTATGCAAACATGAACTGCTTAGCCTATGTCGACTTAGCAACTGAATCCTAGTGACATAGGTGAAACACACAAAAGACACTTGGTACTGTAAAGCGATGCAATATTAATACCGATCTAAAATTAATTGGTTGTTGTTGTTGTTGTTGTTGTTGTTGTTGTTGTTGTTGTTGACAAAGGTATAACTTTAAACATCTACACGATGAAGTGACTCGATAAAAATACAGGCTCTGGGAAACATTGAGACAAAAGAAGAAAATGCTGATACTTTCGCCATTTTGCCGAAATGTTTTCATGTTTCAACTTTCATGGTCATCTACATCCATTTTGTCGTTTGCACAAGCGTTTCAATTGATGTAATCCAAATTTTGACCGTTTTAGAAAGGGTTAAACTTACCTGCTTTAACCAGTTCCGTTTCAAGCCCGTGTCGATTTAAATGGCGCAATAACATGTACATCGGATCCAAACTAAACTCCATACCTGAAATACATTCAAAACAGAGACAGAACGAAAACAAACCACTGCTATAGATGAACAAGATTCACTTATGATCAAAGAAGCCTATTATATCAAAGACGTTAAGATACTTGATACAGAAGAAAAGACAATGTTCGAGCGCCAAGTACATTTGTATGCAAACATGAACTGCTTAGCCTATGTCGACTTAGCAACTGAATCCTAGTGACATAGGTGAAACACACAAAAGACACTTGGTACTGTAAAGCGATGCAATATTAATACTGATCTAAAATTAATTGGTTGTTGTTGTTGTTGTTGTTGTTGTTGTTGTTGTTGTTGTTGTTGTTGTTGTTGTTGTTGTTGACAAAGGTATAACTTTAAACATCTACACGATGAAGTGACTCGATAAAAATACAGGCTCTGGGAAACATTGAGACAAAAGAAGAAAATGCTGATACTTTCGCCATTTTGCCGAAATGTTTTCATGTTTCAAGTTTCATGGTCATCTACATCCATTTTGTCGTTTGCACAAGCGTTTCAATTGATGTAATCCAAATTTTGACCGTTTTAGAAAGGGTTAAACTTGCCTGCTTTAACCAGTTCCGTTTCAAGCCCGTGTCGATTTAAATGGCGCAATAACATGTACATCGGATCCAAACTAAACTCCATACCTGAAATACATTCAAAACAGAGACAGAACAAAAACAAACCACTGCTATAGATGAACAAGATTCACTTATGATCAAAGAAGCCTATTATATCAAAGACGTTAAGATACTTGATACAGAAGAAAAGACAATGTTCGAGCGCCAAGTACATTTGTATGCAAACATGAACTGCTTAGCCTATGTCGACTTAGCAACTGAATGCTAGTGACATAGGTGAAACACACAAAAGACACTTGGTACTGTAAAGCGATGCAATATTAATACCGATCTAAAATTAATTGGTTGTTGTTGTTGTTGTTGTTGTTGTTGTTGACAACAAAGGTATAACTTTAAACATCTACACGATGAAGTGACTCGATAAAAATACAGGCTCTGGGAAACATTGAGACAAAAGAAGAAAATGCTGATACTTTCGCCATTTTGCCGAAATGTTTTCATGTTTCAAGTTTCATGGTCATCTACATCCATTTTGTCGTTTGCACAAGCGTTTCAATTGATGTAATCCAAATTTTGACCGTTTTAGAAAGGGTTAAACTTACCTGCTTTAACCAGTTCCGTTTCAAGCCCGTGTCGATTTAAATGGCGCAATAACATGTACATCGGATCCAAACTAAACTCCATACCTGAAATACATTCAAAACAGAGACAGAACAAAAACAAACCACTGCTATAGATGAACAAGATTCACTTATGATCAAAGAAGCCTATTATATCAAAGACGTTAAGATACTTGATACAGAAGAAAAGACAATGTTCGAGCGCCAAGTACATTTGTATGCAAACATGAACTGCTTAGCCTATGTCGACTTAGCAACTGAATGCTAGTGACATAGGTGAAACACACAAAAGACACTTGGTACTGTAAAGCGATGCAATATTAATACCGATCTAAAATTAATTGGTTGTTGTTGTTGTTGTTGTTGTTGACAACAAAGGTATAACTTTAAACATCTACACGATGAAGTGACTCGATAAAAATACAGGCTCTGGGAAACATTGAGACAAAAGAAGAAAATGCTGATACTTTCGCCATTTTGCCGAAATGTTTTCATGTTTCAAGTTTCATGGTCATCTACATCCATTTTGTCGTTTGCACAAGCGTTTCAATTGATGTAATCCAAATTTTGACCGTTTTAGAAAGGGTTAAACTTACCTGCTTTAACCAGTTCCGTTTCAAGCCCGTGTCGATTTAAATGGCGCAATAACATGTACATCGGATCCAAACTAAACTCCATACCTGAAATACATTCAAAACAGAGACAGAACAAAAACAAACCACTGCTATAGATGAACAAGATTCACTTATGATCAAAGAAGCCTATTATATCAAAGACGTTAAGATACTTGATACAGAAGAAAAGACAATGTTCGAGCGCCAAGTACATTTGTATGCAAACATGAACTGCTTAGCCTATGTCGACTTAGCAACTGAATGCTAGTGACATAGGTGAAACACACAAAAGACACTTGGTACTGTAAAGCGATGCAATATTAATACCGATCTAAAATTAATTGGTGGTGGTTGTTGTTGTTGTTGTTGTTGTTGTTGTTGTTGACAAAGGTATAACTTTAAACATCTACACGATGAAGTGACTCGATAAAAATACAGGCTCTGGGAAACATTGAGACAAAAGAAGAAAATGCTGATACTTTCGCCATTTTGCCGAAATGTTTTCATGTTTCAAGTTTCATGGTCATCTACATCCATTTTGTCGTTTGCACAAGCGTTTCAATTGATGTAATCCAAATTTTGACCGTTTTAGAAAGGGTTAAACTTACCTGCTTTAACCAGTTCCGTTTCAAGCCCGTGTCGATTTAAATGGCGCAATAACATGTACATCGGATCCAAACTAAACTCCATACCTGAAATACATTCAAAACAGAGACAGAACGAAAACAAACCACTGCTATAGATGAACAAGATTCACTTATGATCAAAGAAGCCTATTATATCAAAGACGTTAAGATACTTGATACAGAAGAAAAGACAATGTTCGAGCGCCAAGTACATTTGTATGCAAACATGAACTGCTTAGCCTATGTCGACTTAGCAACTGAATCCTAGTGACATAGGTGAAACACACAAAAGACACTTGGTACTGTAAAGCGATGCAATATTAATACCGATCTAAAATTAATTGGTTGTTGTTGTTGTTGTTGTTGTTGTTGTTGTTGTTGACAAAGGTATAACTTTAAACATCTACACGATGAAGTGACTCGATAAAAATACAGGCTCTGGGAAACATTGAGACAAAAGAAGAAAATGCTGATACTTTCGCCATTTTGCCGAAATGTTTTCATGTTTCAACTTTCATGGTCATCTACATCCATTTTGTCGTTTGCACAAGCGTTTCAATTGATGTAATCCAAATTTTGACCGTTTTAGAAAGGGTTAAACTTACCTGCTTTAACCAGTTCCGTTTCAAGCCCGTGTCGATTTAAATGGCGCAATAACATGTACATCGGATCCAAACTAAACTCCATACCTGAAATACATTCAAAACAGAGACAGAACAAAAACAAACCACTGCTATAGATGAACAAGATTCACTTATGATCAAAGAAGCCTATTATATCAAAGACGTTAAGATACTTGATACAGAAGAAAAGACAATGTTCGAGCGCCAAGTACATTTGTATGCAAACATGAACTGCTTAGCCTATGTCGACTTAGCAACTGAATCCTAGTGACATAGGTGAAACACACAAAAGACACTTGGTACTGTAAAGCGATGCAATATTAATACCGATCTAAAATTAATTGGTTGTTGTTGTTGTTGTTGTTGTTGTTGTTGTTGTTGTTGTTGACAAAGGTATAACTTTAAACATCTACACGATGAAGTGACTCGATAAAAATACAGGCTCTGGGAAACATTGAGACAAAAGAAGAAAATGCTGATACTTTCGCCATTTTGCCGAAATGTTTTCATGTTTCAAGTTTCATGGTCATCTACATCCATTTTGTCGTTTGCACAAGCGTTTCAATTGATGTAATCCAAATTTTGACCGTTTTAGAAAGGGTTAAACTTACCTGCTTTAACCAGTTCCGTTTCAAGCCCGTGTCGATTTAAATGGCGCAATAACATGTACATCGGATCCAAACTAAACTCCATACCTGAAATACATTCAAAACAGAGACAGAACGAAAACAAACCACTGCTATAGATGAACAAGATTCACTTATGATCAAAGAAGCCTATTATATCAAAGACGTTAAGATACTTGATACAGAAGAAAAGACAATGTTCGAGCGCCAAGTACATTTGTATGCAAACATGAACTGCTTAGCCTATGTCGACTTAGCAACTGAATCCTAGTGACATAGGTGAAACACACAAAAGACACTTGGTACTGTAAAGCGATGCAATATTAATACCGATCTAAAATTAATTGGTGGTGGTTGTTGTTGTTGTTGTTGTTGTTGTTGTTGACAAAGGTATAACTTTAAACATCTACACGATGAAGTGACTCGATAAAAATACAGGCTCTGGGAAACATTGAGACAAAAGAAGAAAATGCTGATACTTTCGCCATTTTGCCAAAATGTTTTCATGTTTCAAGTTTCATGGTCATCTACATCCATTTTGTCGTTTGCACAAGCGTTTCAATTGATGTAATCCAAATTTTGACCGTTTTAGAAAGGGTTAAACTTACCTGCTTTAACCAGTTCCGTTTCAAGCCCGTGTCGATTTAAATGGCGCAATAACATGTACATCGGATCCAAACTAAACTCCATACCTGAAATACATTCAAAACAGAGACAGAACAAAAACAAACCACTGCTATAGATGAACAAGATTCACTTATGATCAAAGAAGCCTATTATATCAAAGACGTTAAGATACTTGATACAGAAGAAAAGACAATGTTCGAGCGCCAAGTACATTTGTATGCAAACATGAACTGCTTAGCCTATGTCGACTTAGCAACTGAATCCTAGTGACATAGGTGAAACACACAAAAGACACTTGGTACTGTAAAGCGATGCAATATTAATACCGATCTAAAATTAATTGGTGGTGGTTGTTGTTGTTGTTGTTGTTGTTGTTGTTGTTGTTGTTGTTGTTGACAAAGGTATAACTTTAAACATCTACACGATGAAGTGACTCGATAAAAATACAGGCTCTGGGAAACATTGAGACAAAAGAAGAAAATGCTGATACTTTCGCCATTTTGCCGAAATGTTTTCATGTTTCAAGTTTCATGGTCATCTACATCCATTTTGTCGTTTGCACAAGCGTTTCAATTGATGTAATCCAAATTTTGACCGTTTTAGAAAGGGTTAAACTTACCTGCTTTAACCAGTTCCGTTTCAAGCCAGTGTCGATTTAAATGGCGCAATAACATGTACATCGGATCCAAACTAAACTCCATACCTGAAATACATTCAAAACAGAGACAGAACGAAAACAAACCACTGCTATAGATGAACAAGATTCACTTATGATCAAAGAAGCCTATTATATCAAAGACGTTAAGATACTTGATACAGAAGAAAAGACAATGTTCGAGCGCCAAGTACATTTGTATGCAAACATGAACTGCTTAGCCTATGTCGACTTAGCAACTGAATCCTAGTGACATAGGTGAAACACACAAAAGACACTTGGTACTGTAAAGCGATGCAATATTAATACCGATCTAAAATTAATTGGTTGTTGTTGTTGTTGTTGTTGTTGTTGTTGTTGTTGTTGTTGTTGACAAAGGTATAACTTTAAACATCTACACGATGAAGTGACTCGATAAAAATACAGGCTCTGGGAAACATTGAGACAAAAGAAGAAAATGCTGATACTTTCGCCATTTTGCCGAAATGTTTTCATGTTTCAAGTTTCATGGTCATCTACATCCATTTTGTTGTTTGCACAAGCGTTTCAATTGATGTAATCCAAATTTTGACCGTTTTAGAAAGGGTTAAACTTACCTGCTTTAACCAGTTCCGTTTCAAGCCCGTGTCGATTTAAATGGCGCAATAACATGTACATCGGATCCAAACTAAACTCCATACCTGAAATACATTCAAAACAGAGACAGAACAAAAACAAACCACTGCTATAGATGAACAAGATTCACTTATGATCAAAGAAGCCTATTATATCAAAGACGTTAAGATACTTGATACAGAAGAAAAGACAATGTTCGAGCGCCAAGTACATTTGTATGCAAACATGAACTGCTTAGCCTATGTCGACTTAGCAACTGAATGCTAGTGACATAGGTGAAACACACAAAAGACACTTGGTACTGTAAAGCGATGCAATATTAATACCGATCTAAAATTGATTGGTTGTTGTTGTTGTTGTTGTTGTTGTTGTTGTTGTTGTTGACAAAGGTATAACTTTAAACATCTACACGATGAAGTGACTCGATAAAAATACAGGCTCTGGGAAACATTGAGACAAAAGAAGAAAATGCTGATACTTTCGCCATTTTGCCGAAATGTTTTCATGTTTCAAGTTTCATGGTCATCTACATCCATTTTGTCGTTTGCACAAGCGTTTCAATTGATGTAATCCAAATTTTGACCGTTTTAGAAAGGGTTAAACTTACCTGCTTTAACCAGTTCCGTTTCAAGCCCGTGTCGATTTAAATGGCGCAATAACATGTACATCGGATCCAAACTAAACTCCATACCTGAAATACATTCAAAACAGAGACAGAACAAAAACAAACCACTGCTATAGATGAACAAGATTCACTTATGATCAAAGAAGCCTATTATATCAAAGACGTTAAGATACTTGATACAGAAGAAAAGACAATGTTCGAGCGCCAAGTACATTTGTATGCAAACATGAACTGCTTAGCCTATGTCGACTTAGCAACTGAATGCTAGTGACATAGGTGAAACACACAAAAGACACTTGGTACTGTAAAGCGATGCAATATTAATACCGATCTAAAATTAATTGGTTGTTGTTGTTGTTGTTGTTGTTGTTGTTGTTGTTGTTGACAAAGGTATAACTTTAAACATCTACACGATGAAGTGACTCGATAAAAATACAGGCTCTGGGAAACATTGAGACAAAAGAAGAAAATGCTGATACTTTCGCCATTTTGCCGAAATGTTTTCATGTTTCAAGTTTCATGGTCATCTACATCCATTTTGTTGTTTGCACAAGCGTTTCAATTGATGTAATCCAAATTTTGACCGTTTTAGAAAGGGTTAAACTTACCTGCTTTAACCAGTTCCGTTTCAAGCCCGTGTCGATTTAAATGGCGCAATAACATGTACATCGGATCCAAACTAAACTCCATACCTGAAATACATTCAAAACAGAGACAGAACGAAAACAAACCACTGCTATAGATGAACAAGATTCACTTATGATCAAAGAAGCCTATTATATCAAAGACGTTAAGATACTTGATACAGAAGAAAAGACAATGTTCGAGCGCCAAGTACATTTGTATGCAAACATGAACTGCTTAGCCTATGTCGACTTAGCAACTGAATCCTAGTGACATAGGTGAAACACACAAAAGACACTTGGTACTGTAAAGCGATGCAATATTAATACTGATCTAAAATTAATTGGTTGTTGTTGTTGTTGTTGTTGTTGACAACAAAGGTATAACTTTAAACATCTACACGATGAAGTGACTCGATAAAAATACAGGCTCTGGGAAACATTGAGACAAAAGAAGAAAATGCTGATACTTTCGCCATTTTGCCGAAATGTTTTCATGTTTCAAGTTTCATGGTCATCTACATCCATTTTGTCGTTTGCACAAGCGTTTCAATTGATGTAATCCAAATTTTGACCGTTTTAGAAAGGGTTAAACTTACCTGCTTTAACCAGTTCCGTTTCAAGCCCGTGTCGATTTAAATGGCGCAATAACATGTACATCGGATCCAAACTAAACTCCATACCTGAAATACATTCAAAACAGAGACAGAACAAAAACAAACCACTGCTATAGATGAACAAGATTCACTTATGATCAAAGAAGCCTATTATATCAAAGACGTTAAGATACTTGATACAGAAGAAAAGACAATGTTCGAGCGCCAAGTACATTTGTATGCAAACATGAACTGCTTAGCCTATGTCGACTTAGCAACTGAATCCTAGTGACATAGGTGAAACACACAAAAGACACTTGGTACTGTAAAGCGATGCAATATTAATACCGATCTAAAATTAATTGGTTGTTGTTGTTGTTGTTGTTGTTGTTGTTGTTGTTGTTGACAACAAAGGTATAACTTTAAACATCTACACGATGAAGTGACTCGATAAAAATACAGGCTCTGGGAAACATTGAGACAAAAGAAGAAAATGCTGATACTTTCGCCATTTTGCCGAAATGTTTTCATGTTTCAAGTTTCATGGTCATCTACATCCATTTTGTCGTTTGCACAAGCGTTTCAATTGATGTAATCCAAATTTTGACCGTTTTAGAAAGGGTTAAACTTACCTGCTTTAACCAGTTCCGTTTCAAGCCCGTGTCGATTTAAATGGCGCAATAACATGTACATCGGATCCAAACTAAACTCCATACCTGAAATACATTCAAAACAGAGACAGAACGAAAACAAACCACTGCTATAGATGAACAAGATTCACTTATGATCAAAGAAGCCTATTATATCAAAGACGTTAAGATACTTGATACAGAAGAAAAGACAATGTTCGAGCGCCAAGTACATTTGTATGCAAACATGAACTGCTTAGCCTATGTCGACTTAGCAACTGAATCCTAGTGACATAGGTGAAACACACAAAAGACACTTGGTACTGTAAAGCGATGCAATATTAATACCGATCTAAAATTAATTGGTTGTTGTTGTTGTTGTTGTTGTTGTTGTTGTTGTTGTTGTTGTTGTTGTTGACAAAGGTATAACTTTAAACATCTACACGATGAAGTGACTCGATAAAAATACAGGCTCTGGGAAACATTGAGACAAAAGAAGAAAATGCTGATACTTTCGCCATTTTGCCGAAATGTTTTCATGTTTCAAGTTTCATGGTCATCTACATCCATTTTGTCGTTTGCACAAGCGTTTCAATTGATGTAATCCAAATTTTGACCGTTTTAGAAAGGGTTAAACTTACCTGCTTTAACCAGTTCCGTTTCAAGCCCGTGTCGATTTAAATGGCGCAATAACATGTACATCGGATCCAAACTAAACTCCATACCTGAAATACATTCAAAACAGAGACAGAACAAAAACAAACCACTGCTATAGATGAACAAGATTCACTTATGATCAAAGAAGCCTATTATATCAAAGACGTTAAGATACTTGATACAGAAGAAAAGACAATGTTCGAGCGCCAAGTACATTTGTATGCAAACATGAACTGCTTAGCCTATGTCGACTTAGCAACTGAATGCTAGTGACATAGGTGAAACACACAAAAGACACTTGGTACTGTAAAGCGATGCAATATTAATACCGATCTAAAATTAATTGGTTGTTGTTGTTGTTGTTGTTGTTGTTGTTGTTGACAAAGGTATAACTTTAAACATCTACACGATGAAGTGACTCGATAAAAATACAGGCTCTGGGAAACATTGAGACAAAAGAAGAAAATGCTGATACTTTCGCCATTTTGCCGAAATGTTTTCATGTTTCAAGTTTCATGGTCATCTACATCCATTTTGTCGTTTGCACAAGCGTTTCAATTGATGTAATCCAAATTTTGACCGTTTTAGAAAGGGTTAAACTTACCTGCTTTAACCAGTTCCGTTTCAAGCCCGTGTCGATTTAAATGGCGCAATAACATGTACATCGGATCCAAACTAAACACCATACCTGAAATACATTCAAAACAGAGACAGAACGAAAACAAACCACTGCTATAGATGAACAAGATTCACTTATGATCAAAGAAGCCTATTATATCAAAGACGTTAAGATACTTGATACAGAAGAAAAGACAATGTTCGAGCGCCAAGTACATTTGTATGCAAACATGAACTGCTTAGCCTATGTCGACTTAGCAACTGAATCCTAGTGACATAGGTGAAACACACAAAAGACACTTGGTACTGTAAAGCGATGCAATATTAATACCGATCTAAAATTAATTGGTTGTTGTTGTTGTTGTTGTTGTTGTTGTTGTTGTTGTTGTTGTTGTTGTTGTTGACAAAGGTATAACTTTAAACATCTACACGATGAAGTGACTCGATAAAAATACAGGCTCTGGGAAACATTGAGACAAAAGAAGAAAATGCTGATACTTTCGCCATTTTGCCGAAATGTTTTCATGTTTCAAGTTTCATGGTCATCTACATCCATTTTGTCGTTTGCACAAGCGTTTCAATTGATGTAATCCAAATTTTGACCGTTTTAGAAAGGGTTAAACTTACCTGCTTTAACCAGTTCCGTTTCAAGCCCGTGTCGATTTAAATGGCGCAATAACATGTACATCGGATCCAAACTAAACTCCATACCTGAAATACATTCAAAACAGAGACAGAACAAAAACAAACCACTGCTATAGATGAACAAGATTCACTTATGATCAAAGAAGCCTATTATATCAAAGACGTTAAGATACTTGATACAGAAGAAAAGACAATGTTCGAGCGCCAAGTACATTTGTATGCAAACATGAACTGCTTAGCCTATGTCGACTTAGCAACTGAATCCTAGTGACATAGGTGAAACACACAAAAGACACTTGGTACTGTAAAGCGATGCAATATTAATACCGATCTAAAATTAATTGGTTGTTGTTGTTGTTGTTGTTGTTGTTGTTGTTGTTGACAAAGGTATAACTTTAAACATCTACACGATGAAGTGACTCGATAAAAATACAGGCTCTGGGAAACATTGAGACAAAAGAAGAAAATGCTGATACTTTCGCCATTTTGCCGAAATGTTTTCATGTTTCAAGTTTCATGGTCATCTACATCCATTTTGTCGTTTGCACAAGCGTTTCAATTGATGTAATCCAAATTTTGACCGTTTTAGAAAGGGTTAAACTTACCTGCTTTAACCAGTTCCGTTTCAAGCCCGTGTCGATTTAAATGGCGCAATAACATGTACATCGGATCCAAACTAAACTCCATACCTGAAATACATTCAAAACAGAGACAGAACGAAAACAAACCACTGCTATAGATGAACAAGATTCACTTATGATCAAAGAAGCCTATTATATCAAAGACGTTAAGATACTTGATACAGAAGAAAAGACAATGTTCGAGCGCCAAGTACATTTGTATGCAAACATGAACTGCTTAGCCTATGTCGACTTAGCAACTGAATCCTAGTGACATAGGTGAAACACACAAAAGACACTTGGTACTGTAAAGCGATGCAATATTAATACCGATCTAAAATTAATTGGTGGTGGTTGTTGTTGTTGTTGTTGTTGTTGTTGTTGTTGACAAAGGTATAACTTTAAACATCTACACGATGAAGTGACTCGATAAAAATACAGGCTCTGGGAAACATTGAGACAAAAGAAGAAAATGCTGATACTTTCGCCATTTTGCCGAAATGTTTTCATGTTTCAAGTTTCATGGTCATCTACATCCATTTTGTCATTTGCACAAGCGTTTCAATTGATGTAATCCAAATTTTGACCGTTTTAGAAAGGGTTAAACTTACCTGCTTTAACCAGTTCCGTTTCAAGCCCGTGTCGATTTAAATGGCGCAATAACATGTACATCGGATCCAAACTAAACTCCATACCTGAAATACATTCAAAACAGAGACAGAACAAAAACAAACCACTGCTATAGATGAACAAGATTCACTTATGATCAAAGAAGCCTATTATATCAAAGACGTTAAGATACTTGATACAGAAGAAAAGACAATGTTCGAGCGCCAAGTACATTTGTATGCAAACATGAACTGCTTAGCCTATGTCGACTTAGCAACTGAATGCTAGTGACATAGGTGAAACACACAAAAGACACTTGGTACTGTAAAGCGATGCAATATTAATACCGATCTAAAATTAATTGGTTGTTGTTGTTGTTGTTGTTGTTGTTGTTGTTGTTGTTGACAAAGGTATAACTTTAAACATCTACACGATGAAGTGACTCGATAAAAATACAGGCTCTGGGAAACATTGAGACAAAAGAAGAAAATGCTGATACTTTCGCCATTTTGCCGAAATGTTTTCATGTTTCAAGTTTCATGGTCATCTACATCCATTTTGTTGTTTGCACAAGCGTTTCAATTGATGTAATCCAAATTTTGACCGTTTTAGAAAGGGTTAAACTTACCTGCTTTAACCAGTTCCGTTTCAAGCCCGTGTCGATTTAAATGGCGCAATAACATGTACATCGGATCCAAACTAAACTCCATACCTGAAATACATTCAAAACAGAGACAGAACGAAAACAAACCACTGCTATAGATGAACAAGATTCACTTATGATCAAAGAAGCCTATTATATCAAAGACGTTAAGATACTTGATACAGAAGAAAAGACAATGTTCGAGCGCCAAGTACATTTGTATGCAAACATGAACTGCTTAGCCTATGTCGACTTAGCAACTGAATCCTAGTGACATAGGTGAAACACACAAAAGACACTTGGTACTGTAAAGCGATGCAATATTAATACTGATCTAAAATTAATTGGTTGTTGTTGTTGTTGTTGTTGTTGTTGTTGTTGACAACAAAGGTATAACTTTAAACATCTACACGATGAAGTGACTCGATAAAAATACAGGCTCTGGGAAACATTGAGACAAAAGAAGAAAATGCTGATACTTTCGCCATTTTGCCGAAATGTTTTCATGTTTCAAGTTTCATGGTCATCTACATCCATTTTGTCGTTTGCACAAGCGTTTCAATTGATGTAATCCAAATTTTGACCGTTTTAGAAAGGGTTAAACTTACCTGCTTTAACCAGTTCCGTTTCAAGCCCGTGTCGATTTAAATGGCGCAATAACATGTACATCGGATCCAAACTAAACTCCATACCTGAAATACATTCAAAACAGAGACAGAACAAAAACAAACCACTGCTATAGATGAACAAGATTCACTTATGATCAAAGAAGCCTATTATATCAAAGACGTTAAGATACTTGATACAGAAGAAAAGACAATGTTCGAGCGCCAAGTACATTTGTATGCAAACATGAACTGCTTAGCCTATGTCGACTTAGCAACTGAATCCTAGTGACATAGGTGAAACACACAAAAGACACTTGGTACTGTAAAGCGATGCAATATTAATACCGATCTAAAATTAATTGGTTGTTGTTGTTGTTGTTGTTGTTGTTGTTGTTGTTGTTGACAACAAAGGTATAACTTTAAACATCTACACGATGAAGTGACTCGATAAAAATACAGGCTCTGGGAAACATTGAGACAAAAGAAGAAAATGCTGATACTTTCGCCATTTTGCCGAAATGTTTTCATGTTTCAAGTTTCATGGTCATCTACATCCATTTTGTCGTTTGCACAAGCGTTTCAATTGATGTAATCCAAATTTTGACCGTTTTAGAAAGGGTTAAACTTACCTGCTTTAACCAGTTCCGTTTCAAGCCCGTGTCGATTTAAATGGCGCAATAACATGTACATCGGATCCAAACTAAACTCCATACCTGAAATACATTCAAAACAGAGACAGAACGAAAACAAACCACTGCTATAGATGAACAAGATTCACTTATGATCAAAGAAGCCTATTATATCAAAGACGTTAAGATACTTGATACAGAAGAAAAGACAATGTTCGAGCGCCAAGTACATTTGTATGCAAACATGAACTGCTTAGCCTATGTCGACTTAGCAACTGAATCCTAGTGACATAGGTGAAACACACAAAAGACACTTGGTACTGTAAAGCGATGCAATATTAATACCGATCTAAAATTAATTGGTTGTTGTTGTTGTTGTTGTTGTTGTTGTTGTTATTGTTGTTGTTGTTGACAAAGGTATAACTTTAAACATCTACACGATGAAGTGACTCGATAAAAATACAGGCTCTGGGAAACATTGAGACAAAAGAAGAAAATGCTGATACTTTCGCCATTTTGCCGAAATGTTTTCATGTTTCAAGTTTCATGGTCATCTACATCCATTTTGTCGTTTGCACAAGCGTTTCAATTGATGTAATCCAAATTTTGACCGTTTTAGAAAGGGTTAAACTTACCTGCTTTAACCAGTTCCGTTTCAAGCCCGTGTCGATTTAAATGGCGCAATAACATGTACATCAGATCCAAACTAAACTCCATACCTGAAATACATTCAAAACAGAGACAGAACAAAAACAAACCACTGCTATAGATGAACAAGATTCACTTATGATCAAAGAAGCCTATTATATCAAAGACGTTAAGATACTTGATACAGAAGAAAAGACAATGTTCGAGCGCCAAGTACATTTGTATGCAAACATGAACTGCTTAGCCTATGTCGACTTAGCAACTGAATGCTAGTGACATAGGTGAAACACACAAAAGACACTTGGTACTGTAAAGCGATGCAATATTAATACCGATCTAAAATTAATTGGTTGTTGTTGTTGTTGTTGTTGTTGTTGTTGTTGACAAAGGTATAACTTTAAACATCTACACGATGAAGTGACTCGATAAAAATACAGGCTCTGGGAAACATTGAGACAAAAGAAGAAAATGCTGATACTTTCGCCATTTTGCCGAAATGTTTTCATGTTTCAAGTTTCATGGTCATCTACATCCATTTTGTCGTTTGCACAAGCGTTTCAATTGATGTAATCCAAATTTTGACCGTTTTAGAAAGGGTTAAACTTACCTGCTTTAACCAGTTCCGTTTCAAGCCCGTGTCGATTTAAATGGCGCAATAACATGTACATCGGATCCAAACTAAACACCATACCTGAAATACATTCAAAACAGAGACAGAACGAAAACAAACCACTGCTATAGATGAACAAGATTCACTTATGATCAAAGAAGCCTATTATATCAAAGACGTTAAGATACTTGATACAGAAGAAAAGACAATGTTCGAGCGCCAAGTACATTTGTATGCAAACATGAACTGCTTAGCCTATGTCGACTTAGCAACTGAATCCTAGTGACATAGGTGAAACACACAAAAGACACTTGGTACTGTAAAGCGATGCAATATTAATACCGATCTAAAATTAATTGGTTGTTGTTGTTGTTGTTGTTGTTGTTGTTGTTGTTGTTGTTGTTGTTGTTGTTGTTGTTGTTGACAAAGGTATAACTTTAAACATCTACACGATGAAGTGACTCGATAAAAATACAGGCTCTGGGAAACATTGAGACAAAAGAAGAAAATGCTGATACTTTCGCCATTTTGCCGAAATGTTTTCATGTTTCAAGTTTCATGGTCATCTACATCCATTTTGTCGTTTGCACAAGCGTTTCAATTGATGTAATCCAAATTTTGACCGTTTTAGAAAGGGTTAAACTTACCTGCTTTAACCAGTTCCGTTTCAAGCCCGTGTCGATTTAAATGGCGCAATAACATGTACATCGGATCCAAACTAAACTCCATACCTGAAATACATTCAAAACAGAGACAGAACAAAAACAAACCACTGCTATAGATGAACAAGATTCACTTATGATCAAAGAAGCCTATTATATCAAAGACGTTAAGATACTTGATACAGAAGAAAAGACAATGTTCGAGCGCCAAGTACATTTGTATGCAAACATGAACTGCTTAGCCTATGTCGACTTAGCAACTGAATCCTAGTGACATAGGTGAAACACACAAAAGACACTTGGTACTGTAAAGCGATGCAATATTAATACCGATCTAAAATTAATTGGTTGTTGTTGTTGTTGTTGTTGTTGTTGTTGTTGTTGACAAAGGTATAACTTTAAACATCTACACGATGAAGTGACTCGATAAAAATACAGGCTCTGGGAAACATTGAGACAAAAGAAGAAAATGCTGATACTTTCGCCATTTTGCCGAAATGTTTTCATGTTTCAAGTTTCATGGTCATCTACATCCATTTTGTCGTTTGCACAAGCGTTTCAATTGATGTAATCCAAATTTTGACCGTTTTAGAAAGGGTTAAACTTACCTGCTTTAACCAGTTCCGTTTCAAGCCCGTGTCGATTTAAATGGCGCAATAACATGTACATCGGATCCAAACTAAACTCCATACCTGAAATACATTCAAAACAGAGACAGAACGAAAACAAACCACTGCTATAGATGAACAAGATTCACTTATGATCAAAGAAGCCTATTATATCAAAGACGTTAAGATACTTGATACAGAAGAAAAGACAATGTTCGAGCGCCAAGTACATTTGTATGCAAACATGAACTGCTTAGCCTATGTCGACTTAGCAACTGAATCCTAGTGACATAGGTGAAACACACAAAAGACACTTGGTACTGTAAAGCGATGCAATATTAATACCGATCTAAAATTAATTGGTGGTGGTTGTTGTTGTTGTTGTTGTTGTTGTTGTTGTTGTTGACAAAGGTATAACTTTAAACATCTACACGATGAAGTGACTCGATAAAAATACAGGCTCTGGGAAACATTGAGACAAAAGAAGAAAATGCTGATACTTTCGCCATTTTGCCGAAATGTTTTCATGTTTCAAGTTTCATGGTCATCTACATCCATTTTGTCATTTGCACAAGCGTTTCAATTGATGTAATCCAAATTTTGACCGTTTTAGAAAGGGTTAAACTTACCTGCTTTAACCAGTTCCGTTTCAAGCCCGTGTCGATTTAAATGGCGCAATAACATGTACATCGGATCCAAACTAAACTCCATACCTGAAATACATTCAAAACAGAGACAGAACAAAAACAAACCACTGCTATAGATGAACAAGATTCACTTATGATCAAAGAAGCCTATTATATCAAAGACGTTAAGATACTTGATACAGAAGAAAAGACAATGTTCGAGCGCCAAGTACATTTGTATGCAAACATGAACTGCTTAGCCTATGTCGACTTAGCAACTGAATGCTAGTGACATAGGTGAAACACACAAAAGACACTTGGTACTGTAAAGCGATGCAATATTAATACCGATCTAAAATTAATTGGTTGTTGTTGTTGTTGTTGTTGTTGTTGTTGTTGTTGTTGACAAAGGTATAACTTTAAACATCTACACGATGAAGTGACTCGATAAAAATACAGGCTCTGGGAAACATTGAGACAAAAGAAGAAAATGCTGATACTTTCGCCATTTTGCCGAAATGTTTTCATGTTTCAAGTTTCATGGTCATCTACATCCATTTTGTCGTTTGCACAAGCGTTTCAATTGATGTAATCCAAATTTTGACCGTTTTAGAAAGGGTTAAACTTACCTGCTTTAACCAGTTCCATTTCAAGCCCGTGTCGATTTAAATGGCGCAATAACATGTACATCGGATCCAAACTAAACTCCATACCTGAAATACATTCAAAACAGAGACAGAACGAAAACAAACCACTGCTATAGATGAACAAGATTCACTTATGATCAAAGAAGCCTATTATATCAAAGACGTTAAGATACTTGATACAGAAGAAAAGACAATGTTCGAGCGCCAAGTACATTTGTATGCAAACATGAACTGCTTAGCCTATGTCGACTTAGCAACTGAATCCTAGTGACATAGGTGAAACACACAAAAGACACTTGGTACTGTAAAGCGATGCAATATTAATACCGATCTAAAATTAATTGGTTGTTGTTGTTGTTGTTGTTGTTGTTGTTGACAAAGGTATAACTTTAAACATCTACACGATGAAGTGACTCGATAAAAATACAGGCTCTGGGAAACATTGAGACAAAAGAAGAAAATGCTGATACTTTCGCCATTTTGCCGAAATGTTTTCATGTTTCAAGTTTCATGGTCATCTACATCCATTTTGTCGTTTGCACAAGCGTTTCAATTGATGTAATCCAAATTTTGACCGTTTTAGAAAGGGTTAAACTTACCTGCTTTAACCAGTTCCGTTTCAAGCCCGTGTCGATTTAAATGGCGCAATAACATGTACATCGGATCCAAACTAAACTCCATACCTGAAATACATTCAAAACAGAGACAGAACAAAAACAAACCACTGCTATAGATGAACAAGATTCACTTATGATCAAAGAAGCCTATTATATCAAAGACGTTAAGATACTTGATACAGAAGAAAAGACAATGTTCGAGCGCCAAGTACATTTGTATGCAAACATGAACTGCTTAGCCTATGTCGACTTAGCAACTGAATCCTAGTGACATAGGTGAAACACACAAAAGACACTTGGTACTGTAAAGCGATGCAATATTAATACTGATCTAAAATTAATTGGTTGTTGTTGTTGTTGTTGTTGTTGTTGTTGTTGTTGACAAAGGTATAACTTTAAACATCTACACGATGAAGTGACTCGATAAAAATACAGGCTCTGGGAAACATTGAGACAAAAGAAGAAAATGCTGATACTTTCGCCATTTTGCCGAAATGTTTTCATGTTTCAAGTTTCATGGTCATCTACATCCATTTTGTCGTTTGCACAAGCGTTTCAATTGATGTAATCCAAATTTTGACCGTTTTAGAAAGGGTTAAACTTACCTGCTTTAACCAGTTCCGTTTCAAGCCCGTGTCGATTTAAATGGCGCAATAACATGTACATCGGATCCAAACTAAACTCCATACCTGAAATACATTCAAAACAGAGACAGAACAAAAACAAACCACTGCTATAGATGAACAAGATTCACTTATGATCAAAGAAGCCTATTATATCAAAGACGTTAAGATACTTGATACAGAAGAAAAGACAATGTTCGAGCGCCAAGTACATTTGTATGCAAACATGAACTGCTTAGCCTATGTCGACTTAGCAACTGAATGCTAGTGACATAGGTGAAACAAACAAAAGACACTTGGTACTGTAAAGCGATGCAATATTAATACTGATCTAAAATTAATTGGTTGTTGTTGTTGTTGTTGTTGTTGTTGTTGTTGTTGACAAAGGTATAACTTTAAACATCTACACGATGAAGTGACTCGATAAAAATACAGGCTCTGGGAAACATTGAGACAAAAGAAGAAAATGCTGATACTTTCGCCATTTTGCCGAAATGTTTTCATGTTTCAAGTTTCATGGTCATCTACATCCATTTTGTCGTTTGCACAAGCGTTTCAATTGATGTAATCCAAATTTTGACCGTTTTAGAAAGGGTTAAACTTACCTGCTTTAACCAGTTCCGTTTCAAGCCCGTGTCGATTTAAATGGCGCAATAACATGTACATCGGATCCAAACTAAACTCCATACCTGAAATACATTCAAAACAGAGACAGAACAAAAACAAACCACTGCTATAGATGAACAAGATTCACTTATGATCAAAGAAGCCTATTATATCAAAGACGTTAAGATACTTGATACAGAAGAAAAGACAATGTTCGAGCGCCAAGTACATTTGTATGCAAACATGAACTGCTTAGCCTATGTCGACTTAGCAACTGAATGCTAGTGACATAGGTGAAACACACAAAAGACACTTGGTACTGTAAAGCGATGCAATATTAATACCGATCTAAAATTAATTGGTTGTTGTTGTTGTTGTTGTTGTTGTTGTTGTTGTTGACAAAGGTATAACTTTAAACATCTACACGATGAAGTGACTCGATAAAAATACAGGCTCTGGGAAACATTGAGACAAAAGAAGAAAATGCTGATACTTTCGCCATTTTGCCGAAATGTTTTCATGTTTCAAGTTTCATGGTCATCTACATCCATTTTGTCGTTTGCACAAGCGTTTCAATTGATGTAATCCAAATTTTGACCGTTTTAGAAAGGGTTAAACTTACCTGCTTTAACCAGTTCCGTTTCAAGCCCGTGTCGATTTAAATGGCGCAATAACATGTACATCGGATCCAAACTAAACTCCATACCTGAAATACATTCAAAACAGAGACAGAACAAAAACAAACCACTGCTATAGATGAACAAGATTCACTTATGATCAAAGAAGCCTATTATATCAAAGACGTTAAGATACTTGATACAGAAGAAAAGACAATGTTCGAGCGCCAAGTACATTTGTATGCAAACATGAACTGCTTAGCCTATGTCGACTTAGCAACTGAATGCTAGTGACATAGGTGAAACACACAAAAGACACTTGGTACTGTAAAGCGATGCAATATTAATACCGATCTAAAATTAATTGGTGGTTGTTGTTGTTGTTGTTGTTGTTGTTGTTGTTGTTGACAAAGGTATAACTTTAAACATCTGCACGACGAAGTGACTCGATAAAAATACAGGCTCTGGGAAACATTGAGACAAAAGAAGAAAATGCTGATACTTTCGCCATTTTGCCGAAATGTTTTCATGTTTCAAGTTTCATGGTCATCTACATCCATTTTGTCGTTTGCACAAGCGTTTCAATTGATGTAATCCAAATTTTGACCGTTTTAGAAAGGGTTAAACTTACCTGCTTTAACCAGTTCCGTTTCAAGCCCGTGTCGATTTAAATGGCGCAATAACATGTACATCGGATCCAAACTAAACTCCATACCTGAAATACATTCAAAACAGAGACAGAAAGAAAACAAACCACTGCTATAGATGAACAAGATTCACTTATGATCAAAGAAGCCTATTATATCAAAGACGTTAAGATACTTGATACAGAAGAAAAGACAATGTTCAAGCGCCAAGTACATTTGTATGCAAACATGAACTGCTTAGCCTATGTCGACTTAGCAACTGAATCCTAGTGACATAGGTGAAACACACAAAAGACACTTGGTACTGTAAAGCGATGCAATATTAATACCGATCTAAAATTAATTGGTTGTTGTTGTTGTTGTTGTTGTTGTTGTTGTTGTTGTTGTTGTTGTTGTTGTTGTTGACAAAGGTATAACTTTAAACATCTACACGATGAAGTGACTCGATAAAAATACAGGCTCTGGGAAACATTGAGACAAAAGAAGAAAATGCTGATACTTTCGCCATTTTGCCGAAATGTTTTCATGTTTCAAGTTTCATGGTCATCTACATCCATTTTGTCGTTTGCACAAGCGTTTAAATTGATGTAATCCAAATTTTGACCGTTTTAGAAAGGGTTAAACTTACCTGCTTTAACCAGTTCCGTTTCAAGCCCGTGTCGATTTAAATGGCGCAATAACATGTACATCGGATCCAAACTAAACTCCATACCTGAAATACATTCAAAACAGAGACAGAACAAAAACAAACCACTGCTATAGATGAACAAGATTCACTTATGATCAAAGAAGCCTATTATATCAAAGACGTTAAGATACTTGATACAGAAGAAAAGACAATGTTCGAGCGCCAAGTACATTTGTATGCAAACATGAACTGCTTAGCCTATGTCGACTTAGCAACTGAATCCTAGTGACATAGGTGAAACACACAAAAGACACTTGGTACTGTAAAGCGATGCAATATTAATACCGATCTAAAATTAATTGGTTGTTGTTGTTGTTGTTGTTGTTGTTGTTGTTGACAACAAAGGTATAACTTTAAACATCTACACGATGAAGTGACTCGATAAAAATACAGGCTCTGGGAAACATTGAGACAAAAGAAGAAAATGCTGATACTTTCGCCATTTTGCCGAAATGTTTTCATGTTTCAAGTTTCATGGTCATCTACATCCATTTTGTCGTTTGCACAAGCGTTTCAATTGATGTAATCCAAATTTTGACCGTTTTAGAAAGGGTTAAACTTACCTGCTTTAACCAGTTCCATTTCAAGCCCGTGTCGATTTAAATGGCGCAATAACATGTACATCGGATCCAAACTAAACTCCATACCTGAAATACATTCAAAACAGAGACAGAACGAAAACAAACCACTGCTATAGATGAACAAGATTCACTTATGATCAAAGAAGCCTATTATATCAAAGACGTTAAGATACTTGATACAGAAGAAAAGACAATGTTCGAGCGCCAAGTACATTTGTATGCAAACATGAACTGCTTAGCCTATGTCGACTTAGCAACTGAATCCTAGTGACATAGGTGAAACACACAAAAGACACTTGGTACTGTAAAGCGATGCAATATTAATACCGATCTAAAATTAATTGGTTGTTGTTGTTGTTGTTGTTGTTGTTGTTGACAAAGGTATAACTTTAAACATCTACACGATGAAGTGACTCGATAAAAATACAGGCTCTGGGAAACATTGAGACAAAAGAAGAAAATGCTGATACTTTCGCCATTTTGCCGAAATGTTTTCATGTTTCAAGTTTCATGGTCATCTACATCCATTTTGTCGTTTGCACAAGCGTTTCAATTGATGTAATCCAAATTTTGACCGTTTTAGAAAGGGTTAAACTTACCTGCTTTAACCAGTTCCGTTTCAAGCCCGTGTCGATTTAAATGGCGCAATAACATGTACATCGGATCCAAACTAAACTCCATACCTGAAATACATTCAAAACAGAGACAGAACAAAAACAAACCACTGCTATAGATGAACAAGATTCACTTATGATCAAAGAAGCCTATTATATCAAAGACGTTAAGATACTTGATACAGAAGAAAAGACAATGTTCGAGCGCCAAGTACATTTGTATGCAAACATGAACTGCTTAGCCTATGTCGACTTAGCAACTGAATCCTAGTGACATAGGTGAAACACACAAAAGACACTTGGTACTGTAAAGCGATGCAATATTAATACTGATCTAAAATTAATTGGTTGTTGTTGTTGTTGTTGTTGTTGTTGTTGTTGTTGACAAAGGTATAACTTTAAACATCTACACGATGAAGTGACTCGATAAAAATACAGGCTCTGGGAAACATTGAGACAAAAGAAGAAAATGCTGATACTTTCGCCATTTTGCCGAAATGTTTTCATGTTTCAAGTTTCATGGTCATCTACATCCATTTTGTCGTTTGCACAAGCGTTTCAATTGATGTAATCCAAATTTTGACCGTTTTAGAAAGGGTTAAACTTACCTGCTTTAACCAGTTCCGTTTCAAGCCCGTGTCGATTTAAATGGCGCAATAACATGTACATCGGATCCAAACTAAACTCCATACCTGAAATACATTCAAAACAGAGACAGAACAAAAACAAACCACTGCTATAGATGAACAAGATTCACTTATGATCAAAGAAGCCTATTATATCAAAGACGTTAAGATACTTGATACAGAAGAAAAGACAATGTTCGAGCGCCAAGTACATTTGTATGCAAACATGAACTGCTTAGCCTATGTCGACTTAGCAACTGAATGCTAGTGACATAGGTGAAACAAACAAAAGACACTTGGTACTGTAAAGCGATGCAATATTAATACTGATCTAAAATTAATTGGTTGTTGTTGTTGTTGTTGTTGTTGTTGTTGTTGTTGACAAAGGTATAACTTTAAACATCTACACGATGAAGTGACTCGATAAAAATACAGGCTCTGGGAAACATTGAGACAAAAGAAGAAAATGCTGATACTTTCGCCATTTTGCCGAAATGTTTTCATGTTTCAAGTTTCATGGTCATCTACATCCATTTTGTCGTTTGCACAAGCGTTTCAATTGATGTAATCCAAATTTTGACCGTTTTAGAAAGGGTTAAACTTACCTGCTTTAACCAGTTCCGTTTCAAGCCCGTGTCGATTTAAATGGCGCAATAACATGTACATCGGATCCAAACTAAACTCCATACCTGAAATACATTCAAAACAGAGACAGAACAAAAACAAACCACTGCTATAGATGAACAAGATTCACTTATGATCAAAGAAGCCTATTATATCAAAGACGTTAAGATACTTGATACAGAAGAAAAGACAATGTTCGAGCGCCAAGTACATTTGTATGCAAACATGAACTGCTTAGCCTATGTCGACTTAGCAACTGAATGCTAGTGACATAGGTGAAACACACAAAAGACACTTGGTACTGTAAAGCGATGCAATATTAATACCGATCTAAAATTAATTGGTTGTTGTTGTTGTTGTTGTTGTTGTTGTTGTTGTTGTTGACAAAGGTATAACTTTAAACATTTACACGATGAAGTGACTCGATAAAAATACAGGCTCTGGGAAACATTGAGACAAAAGAAGAAAATGCTGATACTTTCGCCATTTTGCCGAAATGTTTTCATGTTTCAAGTTTCATGGTCATCTACATCCATTTTGTCGTTTGCACAAGCGTTTCAATTGATGTAATCCAAATTTTGACCGTTTTAGAAAGGGTTAAACTTACCTGCTTTAACCAGTTCCGTTTCAAGCCCGTGTCGATTTAAATGGCGCAATAACATGTACATCGGATCCAAACTAAACTCCATACCTGAAATACATTCAAAACAGAGACAGAACGAAAACAAACCACTGCTATAGATGAACAAGATTCACTTATGATCAAAGAAGCCTATTATATCAAAGACGTTAAGATACTTGATACAGAAGAAAAGACAATGTTCGAGCGCCAAGTACATTTGTATGCAAACATGAACTGCTTAGCCTATGTCGACTTAGCAACTGAATGCTAGTGACATAGGTGAAACACACAAAAGACACTTGGTACTGTAAAGCGATGCAATATTAATACCGATCTAAAATTAATTGGTTGTTGTTGTTGTTGTTGTTGTTGTTGTTGTTGTTGTTGTTGTTGTTGACAAAGGTATAACTTTAAACATCTACACGATGAAGTGACTCGATAAAAATACAGGCTCTGGGAAACATTGAGACAAAAGAAGAAAATGCTGATACTTTCGCCATTTTGCCGAAATGTTTTCATGTTTCAAGTTTCATGGTCATCTACATCCATTTTGTCGTTTGCACAAGCGTTTAAATTGATGTAATCCAAATTTTGACCGTTTTAGAAAGGGTTAAACTTACCTGCTTTAACCAGTTCCGTTTCAAGCCCGTGTCGATTTAAATGGCGCAATAACATGTACATCGGATCCAAACTAAACTCCATACCTGAAATACATTCAAAACAGAGACAGAACAAAAACAAACCACTGCTATAGATGAACAAGATTCACTTATGATCAAAGAAGCCTATTATATCAAAGACGTTAAGATACTTGATACAGAAGAAAAGACAATGTTCGAGCGCCAAGTACATTTGTATGCAAACATGAACTGCTTAGCCTATGTCGACTTAGCAACTGAATCCTAGTGACATAGGTGAAACACACAAAAGACACTTGGTACTGTAAAGCGATGCAATATTAATACCGATCTAAAATTAATTGGTTGTTGTTGTTGTTGTTGTTGTTGTTGTTGTTGTTGTTGTTGACAAAGGTATAACTTTAAACATCTACACGATGAAGTGACTCGATAAAAATACAGGCTCTGGGAAACATTGAGACAAAAGAAGAAAATGCTGATACTTTCGCCATTTTGCCGAAATGTTTTCATGTTTCAAGTTTCATGGTCATCTACATCCATTTTGTCGTTTGCACAAGCGTTTAAATTGATGTAATCCAAATTTTGACCGTTTTAGAAAGGGTTAAACTTACCTGCTTTAACCAGTTCCGTTTCAAGCCCGTGTCGATTTAAATGGCGCAATAACATGTACATCGGATCCAAACTAAACTCCATACCTGAAATACATTCAAAACAGAGACAGAACAAAAACAAACCACTGCTATAGATGAACAAGATTCACTTATGATCAAAGAAGCCTATTATATCAAAGACGTTAAGATACTTGATACAGAAGAAAAGACAATGTTCGAGCGCCAAGTACATTTGTATGCAAACATGAACTGCTTAGCCTATGTCGACTTAGCAACTGAATCCTAGTGACATAGGTGAAACACACAAAAGACACTTGGTACTGTAAAGCGATGCAATATTAATACCGATCTAAAATTAATTGGTTGTTGTTGTTGTTGTTGTTGTTGTTGTTGTTGTTGACAAAGGTATAACTTTAAACATCTACACGATGAAGTGACTCGATAAAAATACAGGCTCTGGGAAACATTGAGACAAAAGAAGAAAATGCTGATACTTTCGCCATTTTGCCGAAATGTTTTCATGTTTCAAGTTTCATGGTCATCTACATCCATTTTGTCGTTTGCACAAGCGTTTCAATTGATGTAATCCAAATTTTGACCGTTTTAGAAAGGGTTAAACTTACCTGCTTTAACCAGTTCCGTTTCAAGCCCGTGTCGATTTAAATGGCGCAGTAACATGTACATCGGATCCAAACTAAACTCCATACCTGAAATACATTCAAAACAGAGACAGAACAAAAACAAACCACTGCTATAGATGAACAAGATTCACTTATGATCAAAGAAGCCTATTATATCAAAGACGTTAAGATACTTGATACAGAAGAAAAGACAATGTTCGAGCGCCAAGTACATTTGTATGCAAACATGAACTGCTTAGCCTATGTCGACTTAGCAACTGAATGCTAGTGACATAGGTGAAACACACAAAAGACACTTGGTACTGTAAAGCGATGCAATATTAATACCGATCTAAAATTAATTGGTGGTTGTTGTTGTTGTTGTTGTTGTTGTTGTTGTTGTTGTTGTTGTTGACAAAGGTATAACTTTAAACATTTACACGATGAAGTGACTCGATAAAAATACAGGCTCTGGGAAACATTGAGACAAAAGAAGAAAATGCTGATACTTTCGCCATTTTGCCGAAATGTTTTCATGTTTCAAGTTTCATGGTCATCTACATCCATTTTGTCGTTTGCACAAGCGTTTCAATTGATGTAATCCAAATTTTGACCGTTTTAGAAAGGGTTAAACTTACCTGCTTTAACCAGTTCCGTTTCAAGCCCGTGTCGATTTAAATGGCGCAATAACATGTACATCGGATCCAAACTAAACTCCATACCTGAAATACATTCAAAACAGAGACAGAACGAAAACAAACCACTGCTATAGATGAACAAGATTCACTTATGATCAAAGAAGCCTATTATATCAAAGACGTTAAGATACTTGATACAGAAGAAAAGACAATGTTCGAGCGCCAAGTACATTTGTATGCAAACATGAACTGCTTAGCCTATGTCGACTTAGCAACTGAATGCTAGTGACATAGGTGAAACACACAAAAGACACTTGGTACTGTAAAGCGATGCAATATTAATACCGATCTAAAATTAATTGGTTGTTGTTGTTGTTGTTGTTGTTGTTGTTGTTGTTGTTGTTGACAAAGGTATAACTTTAAACATCTACACGATGAAGTGACTCGATAAAAATACAGGCTCTGGGAAACATTGAGACAAAAGAAGAAAATGCTGATACTTTCGCCATTTTGCCGAAATGTTTTCATGTTTCAAGTTTCATGGTCATCTACATCCATTTTGTCGTTTGCACAAGCGTTTAAATTGATGTAATCCAAATTTTGACCGTTTTAGAAAGGGTTAAACTTACCTGCTTTAACCAGTTCCGTTTCAAGCCCGTGTCGATTTAAATGGCGCAATAACATGTACATCGGATCCAAACTAAACTCCATACCTGAAATACATTCAAAACAGAGACAGAACAAAAACAAACCACTGCTATAGATGAACAAGATTCACTTATGATCAAAGAAGCCTATTATATCAAAGACGTTAAGATACTTGATACAGAAGAAAAGACAATGTTCGAGCGCCAAGTACATTTGTATGCAAACATGAACTGCTTAGCCTATGTCGACTTAGCAACTGAATCCTAGTGACATAGGTGAAACACACAAAAGACACTTGGTACTGTAAAGCGATGCAATATTAATACCGATCTAAAATTAATTGGTTGTTGTTGTTGTTGTTGTTGTTGTTGTTGTTGACAAAGGTATAACTTTAAACATCTACACGATGAAGTGACTCGATAAAAATACAGGCTCTGGGAAACATTGAGACAAAAGAAGAAAATGCTGATACTTTCGCCATTTTGCCGAAATGTTTTCATGTTTCAAGTTTCATGGTCATCTACATCCATTTTGTCGTTTGCACAAGCGTTTCAATTGATGTAATCCAAATTTTGACCGTTTTAGAAAGGGTTAAACTTACCTGCTTTAACCAGTTCCGTTTCAAGCCCGTGTCGATTTAAATGGCGCAATAACATGTACATCGGATCCAAACTAAACTCCATACCTGAAATACATTCAAAACAGAGACAGAACGAAAACAAACCACTGCTATAGATGAACAAGATTCACTTATGATCAAAGAAGCCTATTATATCAAAGACGTTAAGATACTTGATACAGAAGAAAAGACAATGTTCGAGCGCCAAGTACATTTGTATGCAAACATGAACTGCTTAGCCTATGTCGACTTAGCAACTGAATCCTAGTGACATAGGTGAAACACACAAAAGACACTTGGTACTGTAAAGCGATGCAATATTAATACCGATCTAAAATTAATTGGTTGTTGTTGTTGTTGTTGTTGTTGTTGTTGTTGTTGTTGACAAAGGTATAACTTTAAACATCTACACGATGAAGTGACTCGATAAAAATACAGGCTCTGGGAAACATTGAGACAAAAGAAGAAAATGCTGATACTTTCGCCATTTTGCCGAAATGTTTTCATGTTTCAAGTTTCATGGTCATCTACATCCATTTTGTCGTTTGCACAAGTGTTTCAATTGATGTAATCCAAATTTTGACCGTTTTAGAAAGGGTTAAACTTACCTGCTTTAACCAGTTCCGTTTCAAGCCCGTGTCGATTTAAATGGCGCAATAACATGTACATCGGATCCAAACTAAACTCCATACCTGAAATACATTCAAAACAGAGACAGAACAAAAACAAACCACTGCTATAGATGAACAAGATTCACTTATGATCAAAGAAGCCTATTATATCAAAGACGTTAAGATACTTGATACAGAAGAAAAGACAATGTTCGAGCGCCAAGTACATTTGTATGCAAACATGAACTGCTTAGCCTATGTCGACTTAGCAACTGAATCCTAGTGACATAGGTGAAACACACAAAAGACACTTGGTACTGTAAAGCGATGCAATATTAATACCGATCTAAAATTAATTGGTTGTTGTTGTTGTTGTTGTTGTTGTTGTTGTTGTTGTTGTTGTTGTTGTTGACAAAGGTATAACTTTAAACATCTACACGATGAAGTGACTCGATAAAAATACAGGCTCTGGGAAACATTGAGACAAAAGAAGAAAATGCTGATACTTTCGCCATTTTGCCGAAATGTTTTCATGTTTCAAGTTTCATGGTCATCTACATCCATTTTGTCGTTTGCACAAGCGTTTCAATTGATGTAATCCAAATTTTGACCGTTTTAGAAAGGGTTAAACTTACCTGCTTTAACCAGTTCCGTTTCAAGCCCGTGTCGATTTAAATGGCGCAATAACATGTACATCGGATCCAAACTAAACTCCATACCTGAAATACATTCAAAACAGAGACAGAACAAAAACAAACCACTGCTATAGATGAACAAGATTCACTTATGATCAAAGAAGCCTATTATATCAAAGACGTTAAGATACTTGATACAGAAGAAAAGACAATGTTCGAGCGCCAAGTACATTTGTATGCAAACATGAACTGCTTAGCCTATGTCGACTTAGCAACTGAATGCTAGTGACATAGGTGAAACACACAAAAGACACTTGGTACTGTAAAGCGATGCAATATTAATACCGATCTAAAATTAATTGGTTGTTGTTGTTGTTGTTGTTGTTGTTGTTGTTGACAAAGGTATAACTTTAAACATCTACACGATGAAGTGACTCGATAAAAATACAGGCTCTGGGAAACATTGAGACAAAAGAAGAAAATGCTGATACTTTCGCCATTTTGCCGAAATGTTTTCATGTTTCAAGTTTCATGGTCATCTACATCCATTTTGTCGTTTGCACAAGCGTTTCAATTGATGTAATCCAAATTTTGACCGTTTTAGAAAGGGTTAAACTTACCTGCTTTAACCAGTTCCGTTTCAAGCCCGTGTCAATTTAAATGGCGCAATAACATGTACATCGGATCCAAACTAAACTCCATACCTGAAATACATTCAAAACAGAGACAGAACGAAAACAAACCACTGCTATAGATGAACAAGATTCACTTATGATCAAAGAAGCCTATTATATCAAAGACGTTAAGATACTTGATACAGAAGAAAAGACAATGTTCGAGCGCCAAGTACATTTGTATGCAAACATGAACTGCTTAGCCTATGTCGACTTAGCAACTGAATCCTAGTGACATAGGTGAAACACACAAAAGACACTTGGTACTGTAAAGCGATGCAATATTAATACCGATCTAAAATTAATTGGTTGTTGTTGTTGTTGTTGTTGTTGTTGTTGTTGTTGTTGTTGTTGTTGACAAAGGTATAACTTTAAACATCTACACGATGAAGTGACTCGATAAAAATACAGGCTCTGGGAAACATTGAGACAAAAGAAGAAAATGCTGATACTTTCGCCATTTTGCCGAAATGTTTTCATGTTTCAAGTTTCATGGTCATCTACATCCATTTTGTCGTTTGCACAAGCGTTTCAATTGATGTAATCCAAATTTTGACCGTTTTAGAAAGGGTTAAACTTACCTGCTTTAACCAGTTCCGTTTCAAGCCCGTGTCAATTTAAATGGCGCAATAACATGTACATCGGATCCAAACTAAACTCCATACCTGAAATACATTCAAAACAGAGACAGAACAAAAACAAACCACTGCTATAGATGAACAAGATTCACTTATGATCAAAGAAGCCTATTATATCAAAGACGTTAAGATACTTGATACAGAAGAAAAGACAATGTTCGAGCGCCAAGTACATTTGTATGCAAACATGAACTGCTTAGCCTATGTCGACTTAGCAACTGAATGCTAGTGACATAGGTGAAACACACAAAAGACACTTGGTACTGTAAAGCGATGCAATATTAATACCGATCTAAAATTAATTGGTTGTTGTTGTTGTTGTTGTTGTTGTTGTTGTTGTTGTTGACAAAGGTATAACTTTAAACATCTACACGATGAAGTGACTCGATAAAAATACAGGCTCTGGGAAACATTGAGACAAAAGAAGAAAATGCTGATACTTTCGCCATTTTGCCGAAATGTTTTCATGTTTCAAGTTTCATGGTCATCTACATCCATTTTGTCGTTTGCACAAGCGTTTCAATTGATGTAATCCAAATTTTGACCGTTTTAGAAAGGGTTAAACTTACCTGCTTTAACCAGTTCCGTTTCAAGCCCGTGTCGATTTAAATGGCGCAATAACATGTACATCGGATCCAAACTAAACTCCATACCTGAAATACATTCAAAACAGAGACAGAACAAAAACAAACCACTGCTATAGATGAACAAGATTCACTTATGATCAAAGAAGCCTATTATATCAAAGACGTTAAGATACTTGATACAGAAGAAAAGACAATGTTCGAGCGCCAAGTACATTTGTATGCAAACATGAACTGCTTAGCCTATGTCGACTTAGCAACTGAATGCTAGTGACATAGGTGAAACACACAAAAGACACTTGGTACTGTAAAGCGATGCAATATTAATACCGATCTAAAATTAATTGGTGGTTGTTGTTGTTGTTGTTGTTGTTGTTGTTGTTGTTGTTGTTGTTGACAAAGGTATAACTTTAAACATTTACACGATGAAGTGACTCGATAAAAATACAGGCTCTGGGAAACATTGAGACAAAAGAAGAAAATGCTGATACTTTCGCCATTTTGCCGAAATGTTTTCATGTTTCAAGTTTCATGGTCATCTACATCCATTTTGTCGTTTGCACAAGCGTTTCAATTGATGTAATCCAAATTTTGACCGTTTTAGAAAGGGTTAAACTTACCTGCTTTAACCAGTTCCGTTTCAAGCCCGTGTCGATTTAAATGGCGCAATAACATGTACATCGGATCCAAACTAAACTCCATACCTGAAATACATTCAAAACAGAGACAGAACGAAAACAAACCACTGCTATAGATGAACAAGATTCACTTATGATCAAAGAAGCCTATTATATCAAAGACGTTAAGATACTTGATACAGAAGAAAAGACAATGTTCGAGCGCCAAGTACATTTGTATGCAAACATGAACTGCTTAGCCTATGTCGACTTAGCAACTGAATGCTAGTGACATAGGTGAAACACACAAAAGACACTTGGTACTGTAAAGCGATGCAATATTAATACCGATCTAAAATTAATTGGTTGTTGTTGTTGTTGTTGTTGTTGTTGTTGTTGTTGTTGTTGTTGTTGTTGTTGTTGTTGACAAAGGTATAACTTTAAACATCTACACGATGAAGTGACTCGATAAAAATACAGGCTCTGGGAAACATTGAGACAAAAGAAGAAAATGCTGATACTTTCGCCATTTTGCCGAAATGTTTTCATGTTTCAAGTTTCATGGTCATCTACATCCATTTTGTCGTTTGCACAAGCGTTTAAATTGATGTAATCCAAATTTTGACCGTTTTAGAAAGGGTTAAACTTACCTGCTTTAACCAGTTCCGTTTCAAGCCCGTGTCGATTTAAATGGCGCAATAACATGTACATCGGATCCAAACTAAACTCCATACCTGAAATACATTCAAAACAGAGACAGAACAAAAACAAACCACTGCTATAGATGAACAAGATTCACTTATGATCAAAGAAGCCTATTATATCAAAGACGTTAAGATACTTGATACAGAAGAAAAGACAATGTTCGAGCGCCAAGTACATTTGTATGCAAACATGAACTGCTTAGCCTATGTCGACTTAGCAACTGAATCCTAGTGACATAGGTGAAACACACAAAAGACACTTGGTACTGTAAAGCGATGCAATATTAATACCGATCTAAAATTAATTGGTTGTTGTTGTTGTTGTTGTTGTTGTTGTTGTTGACAAAGGTATAACTTTAAACATCTACACGATGAAGTGACTCGATAAAAATACAGGCTCTGGGAAACATTGAGACAAAAGAAGAAAATGCTGATACTTTCGCCATTTTGCCGAAATGTTTTCATGTTTCAAGTTTCATGGTCATCTACATCCATTTTGTCGTTTGCACAAGCGTTTCAATTGATGTAATCCAAATTTTGACCGTTTTAGAAAGGGTTAAACTTACCTGCTTTAACCAGTTCCGTTTCAAGCCCGTGTCGATTTAAATGGCGCAATAACATGTACATCGGATCCAAACTAAACTCCATACCTGAAATACATTCAAAACAGAGACAGAACGAAAACAAACCACTGCTATAGATGAACAAGATTCACTTATGATCAAAGAAGCCTATTATATCAAAGACGTTAAGATACTTGATACAGAAGAAAAGACAATGTTCGAGCGCCAAGTACATTTGTATGCAAACATGAACTGCTTAGCCTATGTCGACTTAGCAACTGAATCCTAGTGACATAGGTGAAACACACAAAAGACACTTGGTACTGTAAAGCGATGCAATATTAATACCGATCTAAAATTAATTGGTTGTTGTTGTTGTTGTTGTTGTTGTTGTTGTTGTTGTTGACAAAGGTATAACTTTAAACATCTACACGATGAAGTGACTCGATAAAAATACAGGCTCTGGGAAACATTGAGACAAAAGAAGAAAATGCTGATACTTTCGCCATTTTGCCGAAATGTTTTCATGTTTCAAGTTTCATGGTCATCTACATCCATTTTGTCGTTTGCACAAGTGTTTCAATTGATGTAATCCAAATTTTGACCGTTTTAGAAAGGGTTAAACTTACCTGCTTTAACCAGTTCCGTTTCAAGCCCGTGTCGATTTAAATGGCGCAATAACATGTACATCGGATCCAAACTAAACTCCATACCTGAAATACATTCAAAACAGAGACAGAACAAAAACAAACCACTGCTATAGATGAACAAGATTCACTTATGATCAAAGAAGCCTATTATATCAAAGACGTTAAGATACTTGATACAGAAGAAAAGACAATGTTCGAGCGCCAAGTACATTTGTATGCAAACATGAACTGCTTAGCCTATGTCGACTTAGCAACTGAATCCTAGTGACATAGGTGAAACACACAAAAGACACTTGGTACTGTAAAGCGATGCAATATTAATACCGATCTAAAATTAATTGGTTGTTGTTGTTGTTGTTGTTGTTGTTGTTGTTGTTGTTGACAAAGGTATAACTTTAAACATCTACACGATGAAGTGACTCGATAAAAATACAGGCTCTGGGAAACATTGAGACAAAAGAAGAAAATGCTGATACTTTCGCCATTTTGCCGAAATGTTTTCATGTTTCAAGTTTCATGGTCATCTACATCCATTTTGTCGTTTGCACAAGCGTTTCAATTGATGTAATCCAAATTTTGACCGTTTTAGAAAGGGTTAAACTTACCTGCTTTAACCAGTTCCATTTCAAGCCCGTGTCGATTTAAATGGCGCAATAACATGTACATCGGATCCAAACTAAACTCCATACCTGAAATACATTCAAAACAGAGACAGAACAAAAACAAACCACTGCTATAGATGAACAAGATTCACTTATGATCAAAGAAGCCTATTATATCAAAGACGTTAAGATACTTGATACAGAAGAAAAGACAATGTTCGAGCGCCAAGTACATTTGTATGCAAACATGAACTGCTTAGCCTATGTCAACTTAGCAACTGAATGCTAGTGACATAGGTGAAACACACAAAAGACACTTGGTACTGTAAAGCGATGCAATATTAATACCGATCTAAAATTAATTGGTTGTTGTTGTTGTTGTTGTTGTTGTTGTTGTTGACAAAGGTATAACTTTAAACATCTACACGATGAAGTGACTCGATAAAAATACAGGCTCTGGGAAACATTGAGACAAAAGAAGAAAATGCTGATACTTTCGCCATTTTGCCGAAATGTTTTCATGTTTCAAGTTTCATGGTCATCTACATCCATTTTGTCGTTTGCACAAGCGTTTCAATTGATGTAATCCAAATTTTGACCGTTTTAGAAAGGGTTAAACTTACCTGCTTTAACCAGTTCCGTTTCAAGCCCGTGTCGATTTAAATGGCGCAATAACATGTACATCGGATCCAAACTAAACTCCATACCTGAAATACATTCAAAACAGAGACAGAACGAAAACAAACCACTGCTATAGATGAACAAGATTCACTTATGATCAAAGAAGCCTATTATATCAAAGACGTTAAGATACTTGATACAGAAGAAAAGACAATGTTCGAGCGCCAAGTACATTTGTATGCAAACATGAACTGCTTAGCCTATGTCGACTTAGCAACTGAATCCTAGTGACATAGGTGAAACACACAAAAGACACTTGGTACTGTAAAGCGATGCAATATTAATACCGATCTAAAATTAATTGGTTGTTGTTGTTGTTGTTGTTGTTGTTGTTGTTGTTGTTGTTGTTGTTGTTGTTGTTGTTGTTGACAAAGGTATAACTTTAAACATCTACACGATGAAGTGACTCGATAAAAATACAGGCTCTGGGAAACATTGAGACAAAAGAAGAAAATGCTGATACTTTCGCCATTTTGCCGAAATGTTTTCATGTTTCAAGTTTCATGGTCATCTACATCCATTTTGTCGTTTGCACAAGCGTTTCAATTGATGTAATCCAAATTTTGACCGTTTTAGAAAGGGTTAAACTTACCTGCTTTAACCAGTTCCGTTTCAAGCCCGTGTCAATTTAAATGGCGCAATAACATGTACATCGGATCCAAACTAAACTCCATACCTGAAATACATTCAAAACAGAGACAGAACGAAAACAAACCACTGCTATAGATGAACAAGATTCACTTATGATCAAAGAAGCCTATTATATCAAAGACGTTAAGATACTTGATACAGAAGAAAAGACAATGTTCGAGCGCCAAGTACATTTGTATGCAAACATGAACTGCTTAGCCTATGTCGACTTAGCAACTGAATGCTAGTGACATAGGTGAAACACACAAAAGACACTTGGTACTGTAAAGCGATGCAATATTAATACCGATCTAAAATTAATTGGTTGTTGTTGTTGTTGTTGTTGTTGTTGTTGTTGACAAAGGTATAACTTTAAACATCTACACGATGAAGTGACTCGATAAAAATACAGGCTCTGGGAAACATTGAGACAAAAGAAGAAAATGCTGATACTTTCGCCATTTTGCCGAAATGTTTTCATGTTTCAAGTTTCATGGTCATCTACATCCATTTTGTCGTTTGCACAAGCGTTTCAATTGATGTAATCCAAATTTTGACCGTTTTAGAAAGGGTTAAACTTACCTGCTTTAACCAGTTCCGTTTCAAGCCCGTGTCGATTTAAATGGCGCAATAACATGTACATCGGATCCAAACTAAACTCCATACCTGAAATACATTCAAAACAGAGACAGAACAAAAACAAACCACTGCTATAGATGAACAAGATTCACTTATGATCAAAGAAGCCTATTATATCAAAGACGTTAAGATACTTGATACAGAAGAAAAGACAATGTTCGAGCGCCAAGTACATTTGTATGCAAACATGAACTGCTTAGCCTATGTCGACTTAGCAACTGAATGCTAGTGACATAGGTGAAACACACAAAAGACACTTGGTACTGTAAAGCGATGCAATATTAATACCGATCTAAAATTAATTGGTGGTGGTTGTAATTGTTGTTGTTGTTGTTGTTGTTGTTGTTGTTGTTGTTGTTGTTGACAAAGGTATAACTTTAAACATCTACACGATGAAGTGACTCGATAAAAATACAGGCTCTGGGAAACATTGAGACAAAAGAAGAAAATGCTGATACTTTCGCCATTTTGCCGAAATGTTTTCATGTTTCAAGTTTCATGGTCATCTACATCCATTTTGTCGTTTGCACAAGCGTTTCAATTGATGTAATCCAAATTTTGACCGTTTTAGAAAGGGTTAAACTTACCTGCTTTAACCAGTTCCGTTTCAAGCCCGTGTCGATTTAAATGGCGCAATAACATGTACATCGGATCCAAACTAAACTCCATACCTGAAATACATTCAAAACAGAGACAGAACGAAAACAAACCACTGCTATAGATGAACAAGATTCACTTATGATCAAAGAAGCCTATTATATCAAAGACGTTAAGATACTTGATACAGAAGAAAAGACAATGTTCGAGCGCCAAGTACATTTGTATGCAAACATGAACTGCTTAGCCTATGTCGACTTAGCAACTGAATCCTAGTGACATAGGTGAAACACACAAAAGACACTTGGTACTGTAAAGCGATGCAATATTAATACCGATCTAAAATTAATTGGTTGTTGTTGTTGTTGTTGTTGTTGTTGTTGTTGTTGTTGTTGTTGTTGTTGTTGTTGTTGACAAAGGTATAACTTTAAACATCTACACGATGAAGTGACTCGATAAAAATACAGGCTCTGGGAAACATTGAGACAAAAGAAGAAAATGCTGATACTTTCGCCATTTTGCCGAAATGTTTTCATGTTTCAAGTTTCATGGTCATCTACATCCATTTTGTCGTTTGCACAAGCGTTTCAATTGATGTAATCCAAATTTTGACCGTTTTAGAAAGGGTTAAACTTACCTGCTTTAACCAGTTCCGTTTCAAGCCCGTGTCAATTTAAATGGCGCAATAACATGTACATCGGATCCAAACTAAACTCCATACCTGAAATACATTCAAAACAGAGACAGAACGAAAACAAACCACTGCTATAGATGAACAAGATTCACTTATGATCAAAGAAGCCTATTATATCAAAGACGTTAAGATACTTGATACAGAAGAAAAGACAATGTTCGAGCGCCAAGTACATTTGTATGCAAACATGAACTGCTTAGCCTATGTCGACTTAGCAACTGAATGCTAGTGACATAGGTGAAACACACAAAAGACACTTGGTACTGTAAAGCGATGCAATATTAATACCGATCTAAAATTAATTGGTTGTTGTTGTTGTTGTTGTTGTTGTTGTTGTTGACAAAGGTATAACTTTAAACATCTACACGATGAAGTGACTCGATAAAAATACAGGCTCTGGGAAACATTGAGACAAAAGAAGAAAATGCTGATACTTTCGCCATTTTGCCGAAATGTTTTCATGTTTCAAGTTTCATGGTCATCTACATCCATTTTGTCGTTTGCACAAGCGTTTCAATTGATGTAATCCAAATTTTGACCGTTTTAGAAAGGGTTAAACTTACCTGCTTTAACCAGTTCCGTTTCAAGCCCGTGTCGATTTAAATGGCGCAATAACATGTACATCGGATCCAAACTAAACTCCATACCTGAAATACATTCAAAACAGAGACAGAACAAAAACAAACCACTGCTATAGATGAACAAGATTCACTTATGATCAAAGAAGCCTATTATATCAAAGACGTTAAGATACTTGATACAGAAGAAAAGACAATGTTCGAGCGCCAAGTACATTTGTATGCAAACATGAACTGCTTAGCCTATGTCGACTTAGCAACTGAATGCTAGTGACATAGGTGAAACACACAAAAGACACTTGGTACTGTAAAGCGATGCAATATTAATACCGATCTAAAATTAATTGGTGGTGGTTGTAATTGTTGTTGTTGTTGTTGTTGTTGTTGTTGTTGTTGTTGTTGACAAAGGTATAACTTTAAACATCTACACGATGAAGTGACTCGATAAAAATACAGGCTCTGGGAAACATTGAGACAAAAGAAGAAAATGCTGATACTTTCGCCATTTTGCCGAAATGTTTTCATGTTTCAAGTTTCATGGTCATCTACATCCATTTTGTCGTTTGCACAAGCGTTTCAATTGATGTAATCCAAATTTTGACCGTTTTAGAAAGGGTTAAACTTACCTGCTTTAACCAGTTCCGTTTCAAGCCCGTGTCGATTTAAATGGCGCAATAACATGTACATCGGATCCAAACTAAACTCCATACCTGAAATACATTCAAAACAGAGACAGAACGAAAACAAACCACTGCTATAGATGAACAAGATTCACTTATGATCAAAGAAGCCTATTATATCAAAGACGTTAAGATACTTGATACAGAAGAAAAGACAATGTTCGAGCGCCAAGTACATTTGTATGCAAACATGAACTGCTTAGCCTATGTCGACTTAGCAACTGAATCCTAGTGACATAGGTGAAACACACAAAAGACACTTGGTACTGTAAAGCGATGCAATATTAATACCGATCTAAAATTAATTGGTTGTTGTTGTTGTTGTTGTTGTTGTTGTTGTTGTTGTTGACAAAGGTATAACTTTAAACATCTACACGATGAAGTGACTCGATAAAAATACAGGCTCTGGGAAACATTGAGACAAAAGAAGAAAATGCTGATACTTTCGCCATTTTGCCGAAATGTTTTCATGTTTCAAGTTTCATGGTCATCTACATCCATTTTGTCGTTTGCACAAGCGTTTCAATTGATGTAATCCAAATTTTGACCGTTTTAGAAAGGGTTAAACTTACCTGCTTTAACCAGTTCCGTTTCAAGCCCGTGTCGATTTAAATGGCGCAATAACATGTACATCGGATCCAAACTAAACTCCATACCTGAAATACATTCAAAACAGAGACAGAACAAAAACAAACCACTGCTATAGATGAACAAGATTCACTTATGATCAAAGAAGCCTATTATATCAAAGACGTTAAGATACTTGATACAGAAGAAAAGACAATGTTCGAGCGCCAAGTACATTTGTATGCAAACATGAACTGCTTAGCCTATGTCGACTTAGCAACTGAATGCTAGTGACATAGGTGAAACACACAAAAGACACTTGGTACTGTAAAGCGATGCAATATTAATACCGATCTAAAATTAATTGGTTGTTGTTGTTGTTGTTGTTGTTGTTGTTGACAAAGGTATAACTTTAAACATCTACACGATGAAGTGACTCGATAAAAATACAGGCTCTGGGAAACATTGAGACAAAAGAAGAAAATGCTGATACTTTCGCCATTTTGCCGAAATGTTTTCATGTTTCAAGTTTCATGGTCATCTACATCCATTTTGTCGTTTGCACAAGCGTTTAAATTGATGTAATCCAAATTTTGACCGTTTTAGAAAGGGTTAAACTTACCTGCTTTAACCAGTTCCGTTTCAAGCCCGTGTCGATTTAAATGGCGCAATAACATGTACATCGGATCCAAACTAAACTCCATACCTGAAATACATTCAAAACAGAGACAGAACGAAAACAAACCACTGCTATAGATGAACAAGATTCACTTATGATCAAAGAAGCCTATTATATCAAAGACGTTAAGATACTTGATACAGAAGAAAAGACAATGTTCGAGCGCCAAGTACATTTGTATGCAAACATGAACTGCTTAGCCTATGTCGACTTAGCAACTGAATCCTAGTGACATAGGTGAAACACACAAAAGACACTTGGTACTGTAAAGCGATGCAATATTAATACTGATCTAAAATTAATTGGTTGTTGTTGTTGTTGTTGTTGTTGTTGTTGTTGACAAAGGTATAACTTTAAACATCTACACGATGAAGTGACTCGATAAAAATACAGGCTCTGGGAAACATTGAGACAAAAGAAGAAAATGCTGATACTTTCGCCATTTTGCCGAAATGTTTTCATGTTTCAAGTTTCATGGTCATCTACATCCATTTTGTCGTTTGCACAAGCGTTTCAATTGATGTAATCCAAATTTTGACCGTTTTAGAAAGGGTTAAACTTACCTGCTTTAACCAGTTCCGTTTCAAGCCCGTGTCGATTTAAATGGCGCAATAACATGTACATCGGATCCAAACTAAACTCCATACCTGAAATACATTCAAAACAGAGACAGAACAAAAACAAACCACTGCTATAGATGAACAAGATTCACTTATGATCAAAGAAGCCTATTATATCAAAGACGTTAAGATACTTGATACAGAAGAAAAGACAATGTTCGAGCGCCAAGTACATTTGTATGCAAACATGAACTGCTTAGCCTATGTCGACTTAGCAACTGAATGCTAGTGACATAGGTGAAACACACAAAAGACACTTGGTACTGTAAAGCGATGCAATATTAATACCGATCTAAAATTAATTGGTTGTTGTTGTTGTTGTTGTTGTTGTTGTTGTTGTTGTTGTTGTTGACAACAAAGGTATAACTTTAAACATCTACACGATGAAGTGACTCGATAAAAATACAGGCTCTGGGAAACATTGAGACAAAAGAAGAAAATGCTGATACTTTCGCCATTTTGCCGAAATGTTTTCATGTTTCAAGTTTCATGGTCATCTACATCCATTTTGTCGTTTGCACAAGCGTTTCAATTGATGTAATCCAAATTTTGACCGTTTTAGAAAGGGTTAAACTTACCTGCTTTAACCAGTTCCGTTTCAAGCCCGTGTCGATTTAAATGGCGCAATAACATGTACATCGGATCCAAACTAAACTCCATACCTGAAATACATTCAAAACAGAGACAGAACAAAAACAAACCACTGCTATAGATGAACAAGATTCACTTATGATCAAAGAAGCCTATTATATCAAAGACGTTAAGATACTTGATACAGAAGAAAAGACAATGTTCGAGCGCCAAGTACATTTGTATGCAAACATGAACTGCTTAGCCTATGTCGACTTAGCAACTGAATCCTAGTGACATAGGTGAAACACACAAAAGACACTTGGTACTGTAAAGCGATGCAATATTAATACCGATCTAAAATTAATTGGTTGTTGTTGTTGTTGTTGTTGTTGTTGTTGACAAAGGTATAACTTTAAACATCTACACGATGAAGTGACTCGATAAAAATACAGGCTCTGGGAAACATTGAGACAAAAGAAGAAAATGCTGATACTTTCGCCATTTTGCCGAAATGTTTTCATGTTTCAAGTTTCATGGTCATCTACATCCATTTTGTCGTTTGCACAAGCGTTTCAATTGATGTAATCCAAATTTTGACCGTTTTAGAAAGGGTTAAACTTACCTGCTTTAACCAGTTCCGTTTCAAGCCCGTGTCGATTTAAATGGCGCAATAACATGTACATCGGATCCAAACTAAACTCCATACCTGAAATACATTCAAAACAGAGACAGAACAAAAACAAACCACTGCTATAGATGAACAAGATTCACTTATGATCAAAGAAGCCTATTATATCAAAGACGTTAAGATACTTGATACAGAAGAAAAGACAATGTTCGAGCGCCAAGTACATTTGTATGCAAACATGAACTGCTTAGCCTATGTCGACTTAGCAACTGAATGCTAGTGACATAGGTGAAACACACAAAAGACACTTGGTACTGTAAAGCGATGCAATATTAATACCGATCTAAAATTAATTGGTGGTGGTGGTTGTTGTTGTTGTTGTTGTTGTTGTTGTTATTATTGTTGTTGTTGTTGTTGTTGTTGTTGTTGTTGTTGACAAAGGTATAACTTTAAACATCTACACGATGAAGTGACTCGATAAAAATACAGGCTCTGGGAAACATTGAGACAAAAGAAGAAAATGCTGATACTTTCGCCATTTTGCCGAAATGTTTTCATGTTTCAAGTTTCATGGTCATCTACATCCATTTTGTCGTTTGCACAAGCGTTTCAATTGATGTAATCCAAATTTTGACCGTTTTAGAAAGGGTTAAACTTACCTGCTTTAACCAGTTCCGTTTCAAGCCCGTGTCGATTTAAATGGCGCAATAACATGTACATCGGATCCAAACTAAACTCCATACCTGAAATACATTCAAAACAGAGACAGAACGAAAACAAACCACTGCTATAGATGAACAAGATTCACTTATGATCAAAGAAGCCTATTATATCAAAGACGTTAAGATACTTGATACAGAAGAAAAGACAATGTTCGAGCGCCAAGTACATTTGTATGCAAACATGAACTGCTTAGCCTATGTCGACTTAGCAACTGAATCCTAGTGACATAGGTGAAACACACAAAAGACACTTGGTACTGTAAAGCGATGCAATATTAATACCGATCTAAAATTAATTGGTTGTTGTTGTTGTTGTTGTTGTTGTTGTTGTTGTTGACAAAGGTATAACTTTAAACATCTACACGATGAAGTGACTCGATAAAAATACAGGCTCTGGGAAACATTGAGACAAAAGAAGAAAATGCTGATACTTTCGCCATTTTGCCGAAATGTTTTCATGTTTCAAGTTTCATGGTCATCTACATCCATTTTGTCGTTTGCACAAGCGTTTAAATTGATGTAATCCAAATTTTGACCGTTTTAGAAAGGGTTAAACTTACCTGCTTTAACCAGTTCCGTTTCAAGCCCGTGTCGATTTAAATGGCGCAATAACATGTACATCGGATCCAAACTAAACTCCATACCTGAAATACATTCAAAACAGAGACAGAACAAAAACAAACCACTGCTATAGATGAACAAGATTCACTTATGATCAAAGAAGCCTATTATATCAAAGACGTTAAGATACTTGATACAGAAGAAAAGACAATGTTCGAGCGCCAAGTACATTTGTATGCAAACATGAACTGCTTAGCCTATGTCGACTTAGCAACTGAATCCTAGTGACATAGGTGAAACACACAAAAGACACTTGGTACTGTAAAGCGATGCAATATTAATACCGATCTAAAATTAATTGGTTGTTGTTGTTGTTGTTGTTGTTGTTGTTGTTGTTGTTGTTGTTGTTGTTGACAAAGGTATAACTTTAAACATCTACACGATGAAGTGACTCGATAAAAATACAGGCTCTGGGAAACATTGAGACAAAAGAAGAAAATGCTGATACTTTCGCCATTTTGCCGAAATGTTTTCATGTTTCAAGTTTCATGGTCATCTACATCCATTTTGTCGTTTGCACAAGCGTTTCAATTGATGTAATCCAAATTTTGACCGTTTTAGAAAGGGTTAAACTTACCTGCTTTAACCAGTTCCGTTTCAAGCCCGTGTCGATTTAAATGGCGCAATAACATGTACATCGGATCCAAACTAAACTCCATACCTGAAATACATTCAAAACAGAGACAGAACGAAAACAAACCACTGCTATAGATGAACAAGATTCACTTATGATCAAAGAAGCCTATTATATCAAAGACGTTAAGATACTTGATACAGAAGAAAAGACAATGTTCGAGCGCCAAGTACATTTGTATGCAAACATGAACTGCTTAGCCTATGTCGACTTAGCAACTGAATCCTAGTGACATAGGTGAAACACACAAAAGACACTTGGTACTGTAAAGCGATGCAATATTAATACCGATCTAAAATTAATTGGTTGTTGTTGTTGTTGTTGTTGTTGTTGTTGTTGTTGTTGTTGTTGTTGACAAAGGTATAACTTTAAACATCTACACGATGAAGTGACTCGATAAAAATACAGGCTCTGGGAAATATTGAGACAAAAGAAGAAAATGCTGATACTTTCGCCATTTTGCCGAAATGTTTTCATGTTTCAAGTTTCATGGTCATCTACATCCATTTTGTCGTTTGCACAAGCGTTTCAATTGATGTAATCCAAATTTTGACCGTTTTAGAAAGGGTTAAACTTACCTGCTTTAACCAGTTCCGTTTCAAGCCCGTGTCGATTTAAATGGCGCAATAACATGTACATCGGATCCAAACTAAACTCCATACCTGAAATACATTCAAAACAGAGACAGAACAAAAACAAACCACTGCTATAGATGAACAAGATTCACTTATGATCAAAGAAGCCTATTATATCAAAGACGTTAAGATACTTGATACAGAAGAAAAGACAATGTTCGAGCGCCAAGTACATTTGTATGCAAACATGAACTGCTTAGCCTATGTCGACTTAGCAACTGAATCCTAGTGACATAGGTGAAACACACAAAAGACACTTGGTACTGTAAAGCGATGCAATATTAATACCGATCTAAAATTAATTGGTTGTTGTTGTTGTTGTTGTTGTTGTTGTTGTTGTTGTTGTTGTTGTTGACAAAGGTATAACTTTAAACATCTACACGATGAAGTGACTCGATAAAAATACAGGCTCTGGGAAACATTGAGACAAAAGAAGAAAATGCTGATACTTTCGCCATTTTGCCGAAATGTTTTCATGTTTCAAGTTTCATGGTCATCTACATCCATTTTGTCGTTTGCACAAGCGTTTCAATTGATGTAATCCAAATTTTGACCGTTTTAGAAAGGGTTAAACTTACCTGCTTTAACCAGTTCCGTTTCAAGCCCGTGTCGATTTAAATGGCGCAATAACATGTACATCGGATCCAAACTAAACTCCATACCTGAAATACATTCAAAACAGAGACAGAACAAAAACAAACCACTGCTATAGATGAACAAGATTCACTTATGATCAAAGAAGCCTATGATATCAAAGACGTTAAGATACTTGATACAGAAGAAAAGACAATGTTCGAGCGCCAAGTACATTTGTATGCAAACATGAACTGCTTAGCCTATGTCGACTTAGCAACTGAATGCTAGTGACATAGGTGAAACACACAAAAGACACTTGGTACTGTAAAGCGATGCAATATTAATACCGATCTAAAATTAATTGGTTGTTGTTGTTGTTGTTGTTGTTGTTGTTGTTGTTGTTGTTGACAAAGGTATAACTTTAAACATCTACACGATGAAGTGACTCGATAAAAATACAGGCTCTGGGAAACATTGAGACAAAAGAAGAAAATGCTGATACTTTCGCCATTTTGCCGAAATGTTTTCATGTTTCAAGTTTCATGGTCATCTACATCCATTTTGTCGTTTGCACAAGCGTTTCAATTGATGTAATCCAAATTTTGACCGTTTTAGAAAGGGTTAAACTTACCTGCTTTAACCAGTTCCGTTTCAAGCCCGTGTCGATTTAAATGGCGCAATAACATGTACATCGGATCCAAACTAAACTCCATACCTGAAATACATTCAAAACAGAGACAGAACGAAAACAAACCACTGCTATAGATGAACAAGATTCACTTATGATCAAAGAAGCCTATTATATCAAAGACGTTAAGATACTTGATACAGAAGAAAAGACAATGTTCGAGCGCCAAGTACATTTGTATGCAAACATGAACTGCTTAGCCTATGTCGACTTAGCAACTGAATCCTAGTGACATAGGTGAAACACACAAAAGACACTTGGTACTGTAAAGCGATGCAATATTAATACCGATCTAAAATTAATTGGTTGTTGTTGTTGTTGTTGTTGTTGTTGTTGACAAAGGTATAACTTTAAACATCTACACGATGAAGTGACTCGATAAAAATACAGGCTCTGGGAAACATTGAGACAAAAGAAGAAAATGCTGATACTTTCGCCATTTTGCCGAAATGTTTTCATGTTTCAAGTTTCATGGTCATCTACATCCATTTTGTCGTTTGCACAAGCGTTTCAATTGATGTAATCCAAATTTTGACCGTTTTAGAAAGGGTTAAACTTACCTGCTTTAACCAGTTCCGTTTCAAGCCCGTGTCGATTTAAATGGCGCAATAACATGTACATCGGATCCAAACTAAACTCCATACCTGAAATACATTCAAAACAGAGACAGAACAAAAACAAACCACTGCTATAGATGAACAAGATTCACTTATGATCAAAGAAGCCTATTATATCAAAGACGTTAAGATACTTGATACAGAAGAAAAGACAATGTTCGAGCGCCAAGTACATTTGTATGCAAACATGAACTGCTTAGCCTATGTCGACTTAGCAACTGAATGCTAGTGACATAGGTGAAACACACAAAAGACACTTGGTACTGTAAAGCGATGCAATATTAATACCGATCTAAAATTAATTGGTTGTTGTTGTTGTTGTTGTTGTTGTTGTTGTTGTTGTTGTTGTTGTTGACAAAGGTATAACTTTAAACATCTACACGATGAAGTGACTCGATAAAAATACAGGCTCTGGGAAACATTGAGACAAAAGAAGAAAATGCTGATACTTTCGCCATTTTGCCGAAATGTTTTCATGTTTCAAGTTTCATGGTCATCTACATCCATTTTGTTGTTTGCACAAGCGTTTCAATTGATGTAATCCAAATTTTGACCGTTTTAGAAAGGGTTAAACTTACCTGCTTTAACCAGTTCCGTTTCAAGCCCGTGTCGATTTAAATGGCGCAATAACATGTACATCGGATCCAAACTAAACTCCATACCTGAAATACATTCAAAACAGAGACAGAACGAAAACAAACCACTGCTATAGATGAACAAGATTCACTTATGATCAAAGAAGCCTATTATATCAAAGACGTTAAGATACTTGATACAGAAGAAAAGACAATGTTCGAGCGCCAAGTACATTTGTATGCAAACATGAACTGCTTAGCCTATGTCGACTTAGCAACTGAATCCTAGTGACATAGGTGAAACACACAAAAGACACTTGGTACTGCAAAGCGATGCAATATTAATACTGATCTAAAATTAATTGGTTGTTGTTGTTGTTGTTGTTGTTGTTGTTGTTGTTGTTGTTGTTGTTGACAAAGGTATAACTTTAAACATCTACACGATGAAGTGACTCGATAAAAATACAGGCTCTGGGAAACATTGAGACAAAAGAAGAAAATGCTGATACTTTCGCCATTTTGCCGAAATGTTTTCATGTTTCAAGTTTCATGGTCATCTACATCCATTTTGTCGTTTGCACAAGCGTTTCAATTGATGTAATCCAAATTTTGACCGTTTTAGAAAGGGTTAAACTTACCTGCTTTAACCAGTTCCGTTTCAAGCCCGTGTTGATTTAAATGGCGCAATAACATGTACATCGGATCCAAACTAAACTCCATACCTGAAATACATTCAAAACAGAGACAGAACAAAAACAAACCACTGCTATAGATGAACAAGATTCACTTATGATCAAAGAAGCCTATTATATCAAAGACGTTAAGATACTTGATACAGAAGAAAAGACAATGTTCGAGCGCCAAGTACATTTGTATGCAAACATGAACTGCTTAGCCTATGTCGACTTAGCAACTGAATGCTAGTGACATAGGTGAAACACACAAAAGACACTTGGTACTGTAAAGCGATGCAATATTAATACCGATCTAAAATTAATTGGTTGTTGTTGTTGTTGTTGTTGTTGTTGTTGTTGTTGTTGTTGTTGACAACAAAGGTATAACTTTAAACATCTACACGATGAAGTGACTCGATAAAAATACAGGCTCTGGGAAACATTGAGACAAAAGAAGAAAATGCTGATACTTTCGCCATTTTGCCAAAATGTTTTCATGTTTCAAGTTTCATGGTCATCTACATCCATTTTGTCGTTTGCACAAGCGTTTCAATTGATGTAATCCAAATTTTGACCGTTTTAGAAAGGGTTAAACTTACCTGCTTTAACCAGTTCCGTTTCAAGCCTGTGTCGATTTAAATGGCGCAATAACATGTACATCGGATCCAAACTAAACTCCATACCTGAAATACATTCAAAACAGAGACAGAACAAAAACAAACCACTGCTATAGATGAACAAGATTCACTTATGATCAAAGAAGCCTATTATATCAAAGACGTTAAGATACTTGATACAGAAGAAAAGACAATGTTCGAGCGCCAAGTACATTTGTATGCAAACATGAACTGCTTAGCCTATGTCGACTTAGCAACTGAATGCTAGTGACATAGGTGAAACACACAAAAGACACTTGGTACTGTAAAGCGATGCAATATTAATACCGATCTAAAATTAATTGGTTGTTGTTGTTGTTGTTGTTGTTGTTGTTGTTGTTGTTGTTGTTGTTGACAAAGGTATAACTTTAAACATCTACACGATGAAGTGACTCGATAAAAATACAGGCTCTGGGAAACATTGAGACAAAAGAAGAAAATGCTGATACTTTCGCCATTTTGCCGAAATGTTTTCATGTTTCAAGTTTCATGGTCATCTACATCCAATTTGTCGTTTGCTCAAGCGTTTCAATTGATGTAATCCAAATTTTGACCGTTTTAGAAAGGGTTAAACTTACCTGCTTTAACCAGTTCCGTTTCAAGCCCGTGTCGATTTAAATGGCGCAATAACATGTACATCGGATCCAAACTAAACTCCATACCTGAAATACATTCAAAACAGAGACAGAACAAAAACAAACCACTGCTATAGATGAACAAGATTCACTTATGATCAAAGAAGCCTATTATATCAAAGACGTTAAGATACTTGATACAGAAGAAAAGACAATGTTCGAGCGCCAAGTACATTTGTATGCAAACATGAACTGCTTAGCCTATGTCGACTTAGCAACTGAATGCTAGTGACATAGGTGAAACACACAAAAGACACTTGGTACTGTAAAGCGATGCAATATTAATACCGATCTAAAATTAATTGGTGGTTGTTGTTGTTGTTGTTGTTGTTGTTGTTGTTGTTGTTGTTGTTGTTGTTGTTGACAAAGGTATAACTTTAAACATCTACACGATGAAGTGACTCGATAAAAATACAGGCTCTGGGAAACATTGAGACAAAAGAAGAAAATGCTGATACTTTCGCCATTTTGCCGAAATGTTTTCATGTTTCAAGTTTCATGGTCATCTACATCCATTTTGTCGTTTGCACAAGCGTTTCAATTGATGTAATCCAAATTTTGACCGTTTTAGAAAGGGTTAAACTTACCTGCTTTAACCAGTTCCGTTTCAAGCCCGTGTCGATTTAAATGGCGCAATAACATGTACATCGGATCCAAACTAAACTCCATACCTGAAATACATTCAAAACAGAGACAGAACGAAAACAAACCACTGCTATAGATGAACAAGATTCACTTATGATCAAAGAAGCCTATTATATCAAAGACGTTAAGATACTTGATACAGAAGAAAAGACAATGTTCGAGCGCCAAGTACATTTGTATGCAAACATGAACTGCTTAGCCTATGTCGACTTAGCAACTGAATCCTAGTGACATAGGTGAAACACACAAAAGACACTTGGTACTGTAAAGCGATGCAATATTAATACCGATCTAAAATTAATTGGTTGTTGTTGTTGTTGTTGTTGTTGTTGTTGTTGTTGTTGTTGTTGACAAAGGTATAACTTTAAACATCTACACGATGAAGTGACTCGATAAAAATACAGGCTCTGCGAAACATTGAGACAAAAGAAGAAAATGCTGATACTTTCGCCATTTTGCCGAAATGTTTTCATGTTTCAAGTTTCATGGTCATCTACATCCATTTTGTCGTTTGCACAAGCGTTTATATTGATGTAATCCAAATTTTGACCGTTTTAGAAAGGGTTAAACTTACCTGCTTTAACCAGTTCCGTTTCAAGCCCGTGTCGATTTAAATGGCGCAATAACATGTACATCGGATCCAAACTAAACTCCATACCTGAAATACATTCAAAACAGAGACAGAACAAAAACAAACCACTGCTATAGATGAACAAGATTCACTTATGATCAAAGAAGCCTATTATATCAAAGACGTTAAGATACTTGATACAGAAGAAAAGACAATGTTCGAGCGCCAAGTACATTTGTATGCAAACATGAACTGCTTAGCCTATGTCGACTTAGCAACTGAATCCTAGTGACATAGGTGAAACACACAAAAGACACTTGGTACTGTAAAGCGATGCAATATTAATACTGATCTAAAATTAATTGGTTGTTGTTGTTGTTGTTGTTGTTGTTGTTGTTGTTGTTGTTGTTGTTGTTGACAAAGGTATAACTTTAAACATCTACACGATGAAGTGACTCGATAAAAATACAGGCTCTGGGAAACATTGAGACAAAAGAAGAAAATGCTGATACTTTCGCCATTTTGCCGAAATGTTTTCATGTTTCAAGTTTCATGGTCATCTACATCCATTTTGTCGTTTGCACAAGCGTTTCAATTGATGTAATCCAAATTTTGACCGTTTTAGAAAGGGTTAAACTTACCTGCTTTAACCAGTTCCGTTTCAAGCCCGTGTCGATTTAAATGGCGCAATAACATGTACATCGGATCCAAACTAAACTCCATACCTGAAATACATTCAAAACAGAGACAGAACGAAAACAAACCACTGCTATAGATGAACAAGATTCACTTATGATCAAAGAAGCCTATTATATCAAAGACGTTAAGATACTTGATACAGAAGAAAAGACAATGTTCGAGCGCCAAGTACATTTGTATGCAAACATGAACTGCTTAGCCTATGTCGACTTAGCAACTGAATCCTAGTGACATAGGTGAAACACACAAAAGACACTTGGTACTGTAAAGCGATGCAATATTAATACCGATCTAAAATTAATTGGTGGTGGTTGTTGTTGTTGTTGTTGTTGTTGTTGTTGTTGTTGTTGTTGACAAAGGTATAACTTTAAACATCTACACGATGAAGTGACTCGATAAAAATACAGGCTCTGGGAAACATTGAGACAAAAGAAGAAAATGCTGATACTTTCGCCATTTTGCCGAAATGTTTTCATGTTTCAAGTTTCATGGTCATCTACATCCATTTTGTCGTTTGCACAAGCGTTTCAATTGATGTAATCCAAATTTTGACCGTTTTAGAAAGGGTTAAACTTACCTGCTTTAACCAGTTCCGTTTCAAGCCCGTGTCGATTTAAATGGCGCAATAACATGTACATCGGATCCAAACTAAACTCCATACCTGAAATACATTCAAAACAGAGACAGAACAAAAACAAACCACTGCTATAGATGAACAAGATTCACTTATGATCAAAGAAGCCTATTATATCAAAGACGTTAAGATACTTGATACAGAAGAAAAGACAATGTTCGAGCGCCAAGTACATTTGTATGCAAACATGAACTGCTTAGCCTATGTCGACTTAGCAACTGAATGCTAGTGACATAGGTGAAACACACAAAAGACACTTGGTACTGTAAAGCGATGCAATATTAATACCGATCTAAAATTAATTGGTTGTTGTTGTTGTTGTTGTTGTTGTTGTTGTTGTTGTTGTTGTTGTTGACAAAGGTATAACTTTAAACATCTACACGATGAAGTGACTCGATAAAAATACAGGCTCTGGGAAACATTGAGACAAAAGAAGAAAATGCTGATACTTTCGCCATTTTGCCGAAATGTTTTCATGTTTCAAGTTTCATGGTCATCTACATCCATTTTGTCGTTTGCACAAGCGTTTCAATTGATGTAATCCAAATTTTGACCGTTTTAGAAAGGGTTAAACTTACCTGCTTTAACCAGTTCCGTTTCAAGCCCGTGTCGATTTAAATGGCGCAATAACATGTACATCGGATCCAAACTAAACTCCATACCTGAAATACATTCAAAACAGAGACAGAACAAAAACAAACCACTGCTATAGATGAACAAGATTCACTTATGATCAAAGAAGCCTATTATATCAAAGACGTTAAGATACTTGATACAGAAGAAAAGACAATGTTCGAGCGCCAAGTACATTTGTATGCAAACATGAACTGCTTAGCCTATGTCGACTTAGCAACTGAATCCTAGTGACATAGGTGAAACACACAAAAGACACTTGGTACTGTAAAGCGATGCAATATTAATACCGATCTAAAATTAATTGGTTGTTGTTGTTGTTGTTGTTGTTGTTGTTGTTGACAAAGGTATAACTTTAAACATCTACACGATGAAGTGACTCGATAAAAATACAGGCTCTGGGAAACATTGAGACAAAAGAAGAAAATGCTGATACTTTCGCCATTTTGCCGAAATGTTTTCATGTTTCAAGTTTCATGGTCATCTACATCCATTTTGTCGTTTGCACAAGCGTTTCAATTGATGTAATCCAAATTTTGACCGTTTTAGAAAGGGTTAAACTTACCTGCTTTAACCAGTTCCGTTTCAAGCCTGTGTCGATTTAAATGGCGCAATAACATGTACATCGGATCCAAACTAAACTCCATACCTGAAATACATTCAAAACAGAGACAGAACAAAAACAAACCACTGCTATAGATGAACAAGATTCACTTATGATCAAAGAAGCCTATTATATCAAAGACGTTAAGATACTTGATACAGAAGAAAAGACAATGTTCGAGCGCCAAGTACATTTGTATGCAAACATGAACTGCTTAGCCTATGTCGACTTAGCAACTGAATGCTAGTGACATAGGTGAAACACACAAAAGACACTTGGTACTGTAAAGCGATGCAATATTAATACCGATCTAAAATTAATTGGTTGTTGTTGTTGTTGTTGTTGTTGTTGTTGTTGTTGACAACAAAGGTATAACTTTAAACATCTACACGATGAAGTGACTCGATAAAAATACAGGCTCTGGGAAACATTGAGACAAAAGAAGAAAATGCTGATACTTTCGCCATTTTGCCGAAATGTTTTCATGTTTCAAGTTTCATGGTCATCTACATCCATTTTGTCGTTTGCACAAGCGTTTCAATTGATGTAATCCAAATTTTGACCGTTTTAGAAAGGGTTAAACTTACCTGCTTTAACCAGTTCCGTTTCAAGCCCGTGTCGATTTAAATGGCGCAATAACATGTACATCGGATCCAAACTAAACTCCATACCTGAAATACATTCAAAACAGAGACAGAACGAAAACAAACCACTGCTATAGATGAACAAGATTCACTTATGATCAAAGAAGCCTATTATATCAAAGACGTTAAGATACTTGATACAGAAGAAAAGACAATGTTCGAGCGCCAAGTACATTTGTATGCAAACATGAACTGCTTAGCCTATGTCGACTTAGCAACTGAATCCTAGTGACATAGGTGAAACACACAAAAGACACTTGGTACTGTAAAGCGATGCAATATTAATACTGATCTAAAATTAATTGGTTGTTGTTGTTGTTGTTGTTGTTGTTGTTGTTGTTGTTGTTGTTGACAAAGGTATAACTTTAAACATCTACACGATGAAGTGACTCGATAAAAATACAGGCTCTGGGAAACATTGAGACAAAAGAAGAAAATGCTGATACTTTCGCCATTTTGCCGAAATGTTTTCATGTTTCAAGTTTCATGGTCATCTACATCTATTTTGTCGTTTGTACAAGCGTTTCAATTGATGTAATCCAAATTTTGACCGTTTTAGAAAGGGTTAAACTTACCTGCTTTAACCAGTTCCGTTTCAAGCCCGTGTCGATTTAAATGGCGCAATAACATGTACATCGGATCCAAACTAAACTCCATACCTGAAATACATTCAAAACAGAGACAGAACAAAAACAAACCACTGCTATAGATGAACAAGATTCACTTATGATCAAAGAAGCCTATTATATCAAAGACGTTAAGATACTTGATACAGAAGAAAAGACAATGTTCGAGCGCCAAGTACATTTGTATGCAAACATGAACTGCTTAGCCTATGTCGACTTAGCAACTGAATGCTAGTGACATAGGTGAAACACACAAAAGACACTTGGTACTGTAAAGCGATGCAATATTAATACCGATCTAAAATTAATTGGTTGTTGTTGTTGTTGTTGTTGTTGTTGTTGTTGTTGACAACAAAGGTATAACTTTAAACATCTACACGATGAAGTGACTCGATAAAAATACAGGCTCTGGGAAACATTGAGACAAAAGAAGAAAATGCTGATACTTTCGCCATTTTGCCGAAATGTTTTCATGTTTCAAGTTTCATGGTCATCTACATCCATTTTGTCGTTTGCACAAGCGTTTCAATTGATGTAATCCAAATTTTGACCGTTTTAGAAAGGGTTAAACTTACCTGCTTTAACCAGTTCCGTTTCAAGCCCGTGTCGATTTAAATGGCGCAATAACATGTACATCGGATCCAAACTAAACTCCATACCTGAAATACATTCAAAACAGAGACAGAACAAAAACAAACCACTGCTATAGATGAACAAGATTCACTTATGATCAAAGAAGCCTATTATATCAAAGACGTTAAGATACTTGATACAGAAGAAAAGACAATGTTCGAGCGCCAAGTACATTTGTATGCAAACATGAACTGCTTAGCCTATGTCGACTTAGCAACTGAATGCTAGTGACATAGGTGAAACACACAAAAGACACTTGGTACTGTAAAGCGATGCAATATTAATACCGATCTAAAATTAATTGGTTGTTGTTGTTGTTGTTGTTGTTGTTGTTGTTGTTGTTGTTGTTGTTGACAAAGGTATAACTTTAAACATCTACACGATGAAGTGACTCAATAAAAATACAGGCTCTGGGAAACATTGAGACAAAAGAAGAAAATGCTGATACTTTCGCCATTTTGCCGAAATGTTTTCATGTTTCAAGTTTCATGGTCATCTACATCCATTTTGTCGTTTGCACAAGCGTTTCAATTGATGTAATCCAAATTTTGACCGTTTTAGAAAGGGTTAAACTTACCTGCTTTAACCAGTTCCGTTTCAAGCCCGTGTCGATTTAAATGGCGCAATAACATGTACATCGGATCCAAACTAAACTCCATACCTGAAATACATTCAAAACAGAGACAGAACAAAAACAAACCACTGCTATAGATGAACAAGATTCACTTATGATCAAAGAAGCCTATTATATCAAAGACGTTAAGATACTTGATACAGAAGAAAAGACAATGTTCGAGCGCCAAGTACATTTGTATGCAAACATGAACTGCTTAGCCTATGTCGACTTAGCAACTGAATGCTAGTGACATAGGTGAAACACACAAAAGACACTTGGTACTGTAAAGCTATGCAATATTAATACCGATCTAAAATTAATTGGTTGTTGTTGATGTTGTTGTTGTTGTTGTTGTTGTTGTTGTTGTTGTTGACAAAGGTATAACTTTAAACATCTACACGATGAAGTGACTCGATAAAAATACAGGCTCTGGGAAACATTGAGACAAAAGAAGAAAATGCTGATACTTTCGCCATTTTGCCGAAATGTTTTCATGTTTCAAGTTTCATGGTCATCTACATCCATTTTGTCGTTTGCACAAGCGTTTCAATTGATGTAATCCAAATTTTGACCGTTTTAGAAAGGGTTAAACTTACCTGCTTTAACCAGTTCCGTTTCAAGCCCGTGTCGATTTAAATGGCGCAATAACATGTACATCGGATCCAAACTAAACTCCATACCTGAAATACATTCAAAACAGAGACAGAACGAAAACAAACCACTGCTATAGATGAACAAGATTCACTTATGATCAAAGAAGCCTATTATATCAAAGACGTTAAGATACTTGATACAGAAGAAAAGACAATGTTCGAGCGCCAAGTACATTTGTATGCAAACATGAACTGCTTAGCCTATGTCGACTTAGCAACTGAATCCTAGTGACATAGGTGAAACACACAAAAGACACTTGGTACTGTAAAGCGATGCAATATTAATACCGATCTAAAATTAATTGGTTGTTGTTGTTGTTGTTGTTGTTGTTGTTGTTGTTGTTGTTGTTGACAAAGGTATAACTTTAAACATCTACACGATGAAGTGACTCGATAAAAATACAGGCTCTGGGAAACATTGAGACAAAAGAAGAAAATGCTGATACTTTCGCCATTTTGCCGAAATGTTTTCATGTTTCAAGTTTCATGGTCATCTACATCCATTTTGTCGTTTGCACAAGCGTTTCAATTGATGTAATCCAAATTTTGACCGTTTTAGAAAGGGTTAAACTTACCTGCTTTAACCAGTTCCGTTTCAAGCCCGTGTCGATTTAAATGGCGCAATAACATGTACATCGGATCCAAACTAAACTCCATACCTGAAATACATTCAAAACAGAGACAGAACGAAAACAAACCACTGCTATAGATGAACAAGATTCACTTATGATCAAAGAAGCCTATTATATCAAAGACGTTAAGATACTTGATACAGAAGAAAAGACAATGTTCGAGCGCCAAGTACATTTGTATGCAAACATGAACTGCTTAGCCTATGTCGACTTAGCAACTGAATCCTAGTGACATAGGTGAAACACACAAAAGACACTTGGTACTGTAAAGCGATGCAATATTAATACCGATCTAAAATTAATTGGTTGTTGTTGTTGTTGTTGTTGTTGTTGACAAAGGTATAACTTTAAACATCTACACGATGAAGTGACTCGATAAAAATACAGGCTCTGGGAAACATTGAGACAAAAGAAGAAAATGCTGATACTTTCGCCATTTTGCCGAAATGTTTTCATGTTTCAAGTTTCATGGTCATCTACATCCATTTTGTCGTTTGCACAAGCGTTTCAATTGATGTAATCCAAATTTTGACCGTTTTAGAAAGGGTTAAACTTACCTGCTTTAACCAGTTCCGTTTCAAGCCCGTGTCGATTTAAATGGCGCAATAACATGTACATCGGATCCAAACTAAACTCCATACCTGAAATACATTCAAAACAGAGACAGAACAAAAACAAACCACTGCTATAGATGAACAAGATTCACTTATGATCAAAGAAGCCTATTATATCAAAGACGTTAAGATACTTGATACAGAAGAAAAGACAATGTTCGAGCGCCAAGTACATTTGTATGCAAACATGAACTGCTTAGCCTATGTCGACTTAGCAACTGAATGCTAGTGACATAGGTGAAACACACAAAAGACACTTGGTACTGTAAAGCGATGCAATATTAATACCGATCTAAAATTAATTGGTGGTGGTTGTAATTGTTGTTGTTGTTGTTGTTGTTGTTGTTGTTGTTGTTGACAAAGGTATAACTTTAAACATCTACACGATGAAGTGACTCGATAAAAATACAGGCTCTGGGAAACATTGAGACAAAAGAAGAAAATGCTGATACTTTCGCCATTTTGCCGAAATGTTTTCATGTTTCAAGTTTCATGGTCATCTACATCCATTTTGTCGTTTGCACAAGCGTTTCAATTGATGTAATCCAAATTTTGACCGTTTTAGAAAGGGTTAAACTTACCTGCTTTAACCAGTTCCGTTTCAAGCCCGTGTCGATTTAAATGGCGCAATAACATGTACATCGGATCCAAACTAAACTCCATACCTGAAATACATTCAAAACAGAGACAGAACGAAAACAAACCACTGCTATAGATGAACAAGATTCACTTATGATCAAAGAAGCCTATTATATCAAAGACGTTAAGATACTTGATACAGAAGAAAAGACAATGTTCGAGCGCCAAGTACATTTGTATGCAAACATGAACTGCTTAGCCTATGTCGACTTAGCAACTGAATCCTAGTGACATAGGTGAAACACACAAAAGACACTTGGTACTGTAAAGCGATGCAATATTAATACCGATCTAAAATTAATTGGTTGTTGTTGTTGTTGTTGTTGTTGTTGTTGTTGTTGTTGACAAAGGTATAACTTTAAACATCTACACGATGAAGTGACTCGATAAAAATACAGGCTCTGGGAAACATTGAGACAAAAGAAGAAAATGCTGATACTTTCGCCATTTTGCCGAAATGTTTTCATGTTTCAAGTTTCATGGTCATCTACATCCATTTTGTCGTTTGCACAAGCGTTTCAATTGATGTAATCCAAATTTTGACCGTTTTAGAAAGGGTTAAACTTACCTGCTTTAACCAGTTCCGTTTCAAGCCCGTGTCGATTTAAATGGCGCAATAACATGTACATCGGATCCAAACTAAACTCCATACCTGAAATACATTCAAAACAGAGACAGAACAAAAACAAACCACTGCTATAGATGAACAAGATTCACTTATGATCAAAGAAGCCTATTATATCAAAGACGTTAAGATACTTGATACAGAAGAAAAGACAATGTTCGAGCGCCAAGTACATTTGTATGCAAACATGAACTGCTTAGCCTATGTCGACTTAGCAACTGAATGCTAGTGACATAGGTGAAACACACAAAAGACACTTGGTACTGTAAAGCGATGCAATATTAATACCGATCTAAAATTAATTGGTTGTTGTTGTTGTTGTTGTTGTTGTTGTTGACAAAGGTATAACTTTAAACATCTACACGATGAAGTGACTCGATAAAAATACAGGCTCTGGGAAACATTGAGACAAAAGAAGAAAATGCTGATACTTTCGCCATTTTGCCGAAATGTTTTCATGTTTCAAGTTTCATGGTCATCTACATCCATTTTGTCGTTTGCACAAGCGTTTAAATTGATGTAATCCAAATTTTGACCGTTTTAGAAAGGGTTAAACTTACCTGCTTTAACCAGTTCCGTTTCAAGCCCGTGTCGATTTAAATGGCGCAATAACATGTACATCGGATCCAAACTAAACTCCATACCTGAAATACATTCAAAACAGAGACAGAACGAAAACAAACCACTGCTATAGATGAACAAGATTCACTTATGATCAAAGAAGCCTATTATATCAAAGACGTTAAGATACTTGATACAGAAGAAAAGACAATGTTCGAGCGCCAAGTACATTTGTATGCAAACATGAACTGCTTAGCCTATGTCGACTTAGCAACTGAATCCTAGTGACATAGGTGAAACACACAAAAGACACTTGGTACTGTAAAGCGATGCAATATTAATACTGATCTAAAATTAATTGGTTGTTGTTGTTGTTGTTGTTGTTGTTGTTGACAAAGGTATAACTTTAAACATCTACACGATGAAGTGACTCGATAAAAATACAGGCTCTGGGAAACATTGAGACAAAAGAAGAAAATGCTGATACTTTCGCCATTTTGCCGAAATGTTTTCATGTTTCAAGTTTCATGGTCATCTACATCCATTTTGTCGTTTGCACAAGCGTTTCAATTGATGTAATCCAAATTTTGACCGTTTTAGAAAGGGTTAAACTTACCTGCTTTAACCAGTTCCGTTTCAAGCCCGTGTCGATTTAAATGGCGCAATAACATGTACATCGGATCCAAACTAAACTCCATACCTGAAATACATTCAAAACAGAGACAGAACAAAAACAAACCACTGCTATAGATGAACAAGATTCACTTATGATCAAAGAAGCCTATTATATCAAAGACGTTAAGATACTTGATACAGAAGAAAAGACAATGTTCGAGCGCCAAGTACATTTGTATGCAAACATGAACTGCTTAGCCTATGTCGACTTAGCAACTGAATGCTAGTGACATAGGTGAAACACACAAAAGACACTTGGTACTGTAAAGCGATGCAATATTAATACCGATCTAAAATTAATTGGTTGTTGTTGTTGTTGTTGTTGTTGTTGTTGTTGTTGTTGTTGTTGTTGTTGTTGACAACAAAGGTATAACTTTAAACATCTACACGATGAAGTGACTCGATAAAAATACAGGCTCTGGGAAACATTGAGACAAAAGAAGAAAATGCTGATACTTTCGCCATTTTGCCGAAATGTTTTCATGTTTCAAGTTTCATGGTCATCTACATCCATTTTGTCGTTTGCACAAGCGTTTCAATTGATGTAATCCAAATTTTGACCGTTTTAGAAAGGGTTAAACTTACCTGCTTTAACCAGTTCCGTTTCAAGCCCGTGTCGATTTAAATGGCGCAATAACATGTACATCGGATCCAAACTAAACTCCATACCTGAAATACATTCAAAACAGAGACAGAACAAAAACAAACCACTGCTATAGATGAACAAGATTCACTTATGATCAAAGAAGCCTATTATATCAAAGACGTTAAGATACTTGATACAGAAGAAAAGACAATGTTCGAGCGCCAAGTACATTTGTATGCAAACATGAACTGCTTAGCCTATGTCGACTTAGCAACTGAATCCTAGTGACATAGGTGAAACACACAAAAGACACTTGGTACTGTAAAGCGATGCAATATTAATACCGATCTAAAATTAATTGGTTGTTGTTGTTGTTGTTGTTGTTGTTGTTGACAAAGGTATAACTTTAAACATCTACACGATGAAGTGACTCGATAAAAATACAGGCTCTGGGAAACATTGAGACAAAAGAAGAAAATGCTGATACTTTCGCCATTTTGCCGAAATGTTTTCATGTTTCAAGTTTCATGGTCATCTACATCCATTTTGTCGTTTGCACAAGCGTTTCAATTGATGTAATCCAAATTTTGACCGTTTTAGAAAGGGTTAAACTTACCTGCTTTAACCAGTTCCGTTTCAAGCCCGTGTCGATTTAAATGGCGCAATAACATGTACATCGGATCCAAACTAAACTCCATACCTGAAATACATTCAAAACAGAGACAGAACAAAAACAAACCACTGCTATAGATGAACAAGATTCACTTATGATCAAAGAAGCCTATTATATCAAAGACGTTAAGATACTTGATACAGAAGAAAAGACAATGTTCGAGCGCCAAGTACATTTGTATGCAAACATGAACTGCTTAGCCTATGTCGACTTAGCAACTGAATGCTAGTGACATAGGTGAAACACACAAAAGACACTTGGTACTGTAAAGCGATGCAATATTAATACCGATCTAAAATTAATTGGTGGTGGTGGTTGTTGTTGTTGTTGTTGTTGTTGTTATTGTTGTTGTTGTTGTTGTTGTTGTTGTTGTTGTTGTTGTTGTTGTTGTTGACAAAGGTATAACTTTAAACATCTACACGATGAAGTGACTCGATAAAAATACAGGCTCTGGGAAACATTGAGACAAAAGAAGAAAATGCTGATACTTTCGCCATTTTGCCGAAATGTTTTCATGTTTCAAGTTTCATGGTCATCTACATCCATTTTGTCGTTTGCACAAGCGTTTCAATTGATGTAATCCAAATTTTGACCGTTTTAGAAAGGGTTAAACTTACCTGCTTTAACCAGTTCCGTTTCAAGCCCGTGTCGATTTAAATGGCGCAATAACATGTACATCGGATCCAAACTAAACTCCATACCTGAAATACATTCAAAACAGAGACAGAACGAAAACAAACCACTGCTATAGATGAACAAGATTCACTTATGATCAAAGAAGCCTATTATATCAAAGACGTTAAGATACTTGATACAGAAGAAAAGACAATGTTCGAGCGCCAAGTACATTTGTATGCAAACATGAACTGCTTAGCCTATGTCGACTTAGCAACTGAATCCTAGTGACATAGGTGAAACACACAAAAGACACTTGGTACTGTAAAGCGATGCAATATTAATACCGATCTAAAATTAATTGGTTGTTGTTGTTGTTGTTGTTGTTGTTGTTGTTGTTGTTGTTGACAAAGGTATAACTTTAAACATCTACACGATGAAGTGACTCGATAAAAATACAGGCTCTGGGAAACATTGAGACAAAAGAAGAAAATGCTGATACTTTCGCCATTTTGCCGAAATGTTTTCATGTTTCAAGTTTCATGGTCATCTACATCCATTTTGTCGTTTGCACAAGCGTTTAAATTGATGTAATCCAAATTTTGACCGTTTTAGAAAGGGTTAAACTTACCTGCTTTAACCAGTTCCGTTTCAAGCCCGTGTCGATTTAAATGGCGCAATAACATGTACATCGGATCCAAACTAAACTCCATACCTGAAATACATTCAAAACAGAGACAGAACAAAAACAAACCACTGCTATAGATGAACAAGATTCACTTATGATCAAAGAAGCCTATTATATCAAAGACGTTAAGATACTTGATACAGAAGAAAAGACAATGTTCGAGCGCCAAGTACATTTGTATGCAAACATGAACTGCTTAGCCTATGTCGACTTAGCAACTGAATCCTAGTGACATAGGTGAAACACACAAAAGACACTTGGTACTGTAAAGCGATGCAATATTAATACCGATCTAAAATTAATTGGTTGTTGTTGTTGTTGTTGTTGTTGTTGTTGTTGTTGTTGTTGTTGTTGTTGTTGACAAAGGTATAACTTTAAACATCTACACGATGAAGTGACTCGATAAAAATACAGGCTCTGGGAAACATTGAGACAAAAGAAGAAAATGCTGATACTTTCGCCATTTTGCCGAAATGTTTTCATGTTTCAAGTTTCATGGTCATCTACATCCATTTTGTCATTTGCACAAGCGTTTCAATTGATGTAATCCAAATTTTGACCGTTTTAGAAAGGGTTAAACTTACCTGCTTTAACCAGTTCCGTTTCAAGCCCGTGTCGATTTAAATGGCGCAATAACATGTACATCGGATCCAAACTAAACTCCATACCTGAAATACATTCAAAACAGAGACAGAACGAAAACAAACCACTGCTATAGATGAACAAGATTCACTTATGATCAAAGAAGCCTATTATATCAAAGACGTTAAGATACTTGATACAGAAGAAAAGACAATGTTCGAGCGCCAAGTACATTTGTATGCAAACATGAACTGCTTAGCCTATGTCGACTTAGCAACTGAATCCTAGTGACATAGGTGAAACACACAAAAGACACTTGGTACTGTAAAGCGATGCAATATTAATACCGATCTAAAATTAATTGGTTGTTGTTGTTGTTGTTGTTGTTGTTGTTGTTGTTGTTGTTGTTGACAAAGGTATAACTTTAAACATCTACACGATGAAGTGACTCGATAAAAATACAGGCTCTGGGAAATATTGAGACAAAAGAAGAAAATGCTGATACTTTCGCCATTTTGCCGAAATGTTTTCATGTTTCAAGTTTCATGGTCATCTACATCCATTTTGTCGTTTGCACAAGCGTTTCAATTGATGTAATCCAAATTTTGACCGTTTTAGAAAGGGTTAAACTTACCTGCTTTAACCAGTTCCGTTTCAAGCCCGTGTCGATTTAAATGGCGCAATAACATGTACATCGGATCCAAACTAAACTCCATACCTGAAATACATTCAAAACAGAGACAGAACAAAAACAAACCACTGCTATAGATGAACAAGATTCACTTATGATCAAAGAAGCCTATTATATCAAAGACGTTAAGATACTTGATACAGAAGAAAAGACAATGTTCGAGCGCCAAGTACATTTGTATGCAAACATGAACTGCTTAGCCTATGTCGACTTAGCAACTGAATCCTAGTGACATAGGTGAAACACACAAAAGACACTTGGTACTGTAAAGCGATGCAATATTAATACCGATCTAAAATTAATTGGTTGTTGTTGTTGTTGTTGTTGTTGTTGTTGTTGTTGTTGTTGACAAAGGTATAACTTTAAACATCTACACGATGAAGTGACTCGATAAAAATACAGGCTCTGGGAAACATTGAGACAAAAGAAGAAAATGCTGATACTTTCGCCATTTTGCCGAAATGTTTTCATGTTTCAAGTTTCATGGTCATCTACATCCATTTTGTCGTTTGCACAAGCGTTTCAATTGATGTAATCCAAATTTTGACCGTTTTAGAAAGGGTTAAACTTACCTGCTTTAACCAGTTCCGTTTCAAGCCCGTGTCGATTTAAATGGCGCAATAACATGTACATCGGATCCAAACTAAACTCCATACCTGAAATACATTCAAAACAGAGACAGAACAAAAACAAACCACTGCTATAGATGAACAAGATTCACTTATGATCAAAGAAGCCTATGATATCAAAGACGTTAAGATACTTGATACAGAAGAAAAGACAATGTTCGAGCGCCAAGTACATTTGTATGCAAACATGAACTGCTTAGCCTATGTCGACTTAGCAACTGAATCCTAGTGACATAGGTGAAACACACAAAAGACACTTGGTACTGTAAAGCGATGCAATATTAATACCGATCTAAAATTAATTGGTTGTTGTTGTTGTTGTTGTTGTTGTTGTTGTTGTTGTTGTTGTTGTTGACAAAGGTATAACTTTAAACATCTACACGATGAAGTGACTCGATAAAAATACAGGCTCTGGGAAACATTGAGACAAAAGAAGAAAATGCTGATACTTTCGCCATTTTGCCGAAATGTTTTCATGTTTCAAGTTTCATGGTCATCTACATCCATTTTGTCGTTTGCACAAGCGTTTCAATTGATGTAATCCAAATTTTGACCGTTTTAGAAAGGGTTAAACTTACCTGCTTTAACCAGTTCCGTTTCAAGCCCGTGTCGATTTAAATGGCGCAATAACATGTACATCGGATCCAAACTAAACTCCATACCTGAAATACATTCAAAACAGAGACAGAACGAAAACAAACCACTGCTATAGATGAACAAGATTCACTTATGATCAAAGAAGCCTATTATATCAAAGACGTTAAGATACTTGATACAGAAGAAAAGACAATGTTCGAGCGCCAAGTACATTTGTATGCAAACATGAACTGCTTAGCCTATGTCGACTTAGCAACTGAATCCTAGTGACATAGGTGAAACACACAAAAGACACTTGGTACTGTAAAGCGATGCAATATTAATACCGATCTAAAATTAATTGGTTGTTGTTGTTGTTGTTGTTGTTGTTGTTGACAAAGGTATAACTTTAAACATCTACACGATGAAGTGACTCGATAAAAATACAGGCTCTGGGAAACATTGAGACAAAAGAAGAAAATGCTGATACTTTCGCCATTTTGCCGAAATGTTTTCATGTTTCAAGTTTCATGGTCATCTACATCCATTTTGTCGTTTGCACAAGCGTTTCAATTGATGTAATCCAAATTTTGACCGTTTTAGAAAGGGTTAAACTTACCTGCTTTAACCAGTTCCGTTTCAAGCCCGTGTCGATTTAAATGGCGCAATAACATGTACATCGGATCCAAACTAAACTCCATACCTGAAATACATTCAAAACAGAGACAGAACAAAAACAAACCACTGCTATAGATGAACAAGATTCACTTATGATCAAAGAAGCCTATTATATCAAAGACGTTAAGATACTTGATACAGAAGAAAAGACAATGTTCGAGCGCCAAGTACATTTGTATGCAAACATGAACTGCTTAGCCTATGTCGACTTAGCAACTGAATGCTAGTGACATAGGTGAAACACACAAAAGACACTTGGTACTGTAAAGCGATGCAATATTAATACCGATCTAAAATTAATTGGTTGTTGTTGTTGTTGTTGTTGTTGTTGTTGTTGTTGTTGTTGTTGTTGACAAAGGTATAACTTTAAACATCTACACGATGAAGTGACTCGATAAAAATACAGGCTCTGGGAAACATTGAGACAAAAGAAGAAAATGCTGATACTTTCGCCATTTTGCCGAAATGTTTTCATGTTTCAAGTTTCATGGTCATCTACATCCATTTTGTTGTTTGCACAAGCGTTTCAATTGATGTAATCCAAATTTTGACCGTTTTAGAAAGGGTTAAACTTACCTGCTTTAACCAGTTCCGTTTCAAGCCCGTGTCGATTTAAATGGCGCAATAACATGTACATCGGATCCAAACTAAACTCCATACCTGAAATACATTCAAAACAGAGACAGAACGAAAACAAACCACTGCTATAGATGAACAAGATTCACTTATGATCAAAGAAGCCTATTATATCAAAGACGTTAAGATACTTGATACAGAAGAAAAGACAATGTTCGAGCGCCAAGTACATTTGTATGCAAACATGAACTGCTTAGCCTATGTCGACTTAGCAACTGAATCCTAGTGACATAGGTGAAACACACAAAAGACACTTGGTACTGTAAAGCGATGCAATATTAATACTGATCTAAAATTAATTGGTTGTTGTTGTTGTTGTTGTTGTTGTTGTTGTTGTTGTTGTTGTTGTTGACAAAGGTATAACTTTAAACATCTACACGATGAAGTGACTCGATAAAAATACAGGCTCTGGGAAACATTGAGACAAAAGAAGAAAATGCTGATACTTTCGCCATTTTGCCGAAATGTTTTCATGTTTCAAGTTTCATGGTCATCTACATCCATTTTGTCGTTTGCACAAGCGTTTCAATTGATGTAATCCAAATTTTGACCGTTTTAGAAAGGGTTAAACTTACCTGCTTTAACCAGTTCCGTTTCAAGCCCGTGTTGATTTAAATGGCGCAATAACATGTACATCGGATCCAAACTAAACTCCATACCTGAAATACATTCAAAACAGAGACAGAACAAAAACAAACCACTGCTATAGATGAACAAGATTCACTTATGATCAAAGAAGCCTATTATATCAAAGACGTTAAGATACTTGATACAGAAGAAAAGACAATGTTCGAGCGCCAAGTACATTTGTATGCAAACATGAACTGCTTAGCCTATGTCGACTTAGCAACTGAATGCTAGTGACATAGGTGAAACACACAAAAGACACTTGGTACTGTAAAGCGATGCAATATTAATACCGATCTAAAATTAATTGGTTGTTGTTGTTGTTGTTGTTGTTGTTGTTGTTGTTGTTGACAACAAAGGTATAACTTTAAACATCTACACGATGAAGTGACTCGATAAAAATACAGGCTCTGGGAAACATTGAGACAAAAGAAGAAAATGCTGATACTTTCGCCATTTTGCCGAAATGTTTTCATGTTTCAAGTTTCATGGTCATCTACATCCATTTTGTCGTTTGCACAAGCGTTTCAATTGATGTAATCCAAATTTTGACCGTTTTAGAAAGGGTTAAACTTACCTGCTTTAACCAGTTCCGTTTCAAGCCTGTGTCGATTTAAATGGCGCAATAACATGTACATCGGATCCAAACTAAACTCCATACCTGAAATACATTCAAAACAGAGACAGAACAAAAACAAACCACTGCTATAGATGAACAAGATTCACTTATGATCAAAGAAGCCTATTATATCAAAGACGTTAAGATACTTGATACAGAAGAAAAGACAATGTTCGAGCGCCAAGTACATTTGTATGCAAACATGAACTGCTTAGCCTATGTCGACTTAGCAACTGAATGCTAGTGACATAGGTGAAACACACAAAAGACACTTGGTACTGTAAAGCGATGCAATATTAATACCGATCTAAAATTAATTGGTTGTTGTTGTTGTTGTTGTTGTTGTTGTTGTTGTTGTTGTTGTTGTTGTTGACAAAGGTATAACTTTAAACATCTACACGATGAAGTGACTCGATAAAAATACAGGCTCTGGGAAACATTGAGACAAAAGAAGAAAATGCTGATACTTTCGCCATTTTGCCGAAATGTTTTCATGTTTCAAGTTTCATGGTCATCTACATCCAATTTGTCGTTTGCTCAAGCGTTTCAATTGATGTAATCCAAATTTTGACCGTTTTAGAAAGGGTTAAACTTACCTGCTTTAACCAGTTCCGTTTCAAGCCCGTGTCGATTTAAATGGCGCAATAACATGTACATCGGATCCAAACTAAACTCCATACCTGAAATACATTCAAAACAGAGACAGAACAAAAACAAACCACTGCTATAGATGAACAAGATTCACTTATGATCAAAGAAGCCTATTATATCAAAGACGTTAAGATACTTGATACAGAAGAAAAGACAATGTTCGAGCGCCAAGTACATTTGTATGCAAACATGAACTGCTTAGCCTATGTCGACTTAGCAACTGAATGCTAGTGACATAGGTGAAACACACAAAAGACACTTGGTACTGTAAAGCGATGCAATATTAATACCGATCTAAAATTAATTGGTGGTGGTTGTTGTTGTTGTTGTTGTTGTTGTTGTTGTTGTTGTTGTTGTTGTTGTTGTTGACAAAGGTATAACTTTAAACATCTACACGATGAAGTGACTCGATAAAAATACAGGCTCTGGGAAACATTGAGACAAAAGAAGAAAATGCTGATACTTTCGCCATTTTGCCGAAATGTTTTCATGTTTCAAGTTTCATGGTCATCTACATCCATTTTGTCGTTTGCACAAGCGTTTCAATTGATGTAATCCAAATTTTGACCGTTTTAGAAAGGGTTAAACTTACCTGCTTTAACCAGTTCCGTTTCAAGCCCGTGTCGATTTAAATGGCGCAATAACATGTACATCGGATCCAAACTAAACTCCATACCTGAAATACATTCAAAACAGAGACAGAACGAAAACAAACCACTGCTATAGATGAACAAGATTCACTTATGATCAAAGAAGCCTATTATATCAAAGACGTTAAGATACTTGATACAGAAGAAAAGACAATGTTCGAGCGCCAAGTACATTTGTATGCAAACATGAACTGCTTAGCCTATGTCGACTTAGCAACTGAATCCTAGTGACATAGGTGAAACACACAAAAGACACTTGGTACTGTAAAGCGATGCAATATTAATACCGATCTAAAATTAATTGGTTGTTGTTGTTGTTGTTGTTGTTGTTGTTGTTGTTGTTGTTGTTGTTGTTGTTGTTGACAAAGGTATAACTTTAAACATCTACACGATGAAGTGACTCGATAAAAATACAGGCTCTGCGAAACATTGAGACAAAAGAAGAAAATGCTGATACTTTCGCCATTTTGCCGAAATGTTTTCATGTTTCAAGTTTCATGGTCATCTACATCCATTTTGTCGTTTGCACAAGCGTTTATATTGATGTAATCCAAATTTTGACCGTTTTAGAAAGGGTTAAACTTACCTGCTTTAACCAGTTCCGTTTCAAGCCCGTGTCGATTTAAATGGCGCAATAACATGTACATCGGATCCAAACTAAACTCCATACCTGAAATACATTCAAAACAGAGACAGAACAAAAACAAACCACTGCTATAGATGAACAAGATTCACTTATGATCAAAGAAGCCTATTATATCAAAGACGTTAAGATACTTGATACAGAAGAAAAGACAATGTTCGAGCGCCAAGTACATTTGTATGCAAACATGAACTGCTTAGCCTATGTCGACTTAGCAACTGAATCCTAGTGACATAGGTGAAACACACAAAAGACACTTGGTACTGTAAAGCGATGCAATATTAATACTGATCTAAAATTAATTGGTTGTTGTTGTTGTTGTTGTTGTTGTTGTTGTTGTTGTTGTTGTTGACAAAGGTATAACTTTAAACATCTACACGATGAAGTGACTCGATAAAAATACAGGCTCTGGGAAACATTGAGACAAAAGAAGAAAATGCTGATACTTTCGCCATTTTGCCGAAATGTTTTCATGTTTCAAGTTTCATGGTCATCTACATCCATTTTGTCGTTTGCACAAGCGTTTCAATTGATGTAATCCAAATTTTGACCGTTTTAGAAAGGGTTAAACTTACCTGCTTTAACCAGTTCCGTTTCAAGCCCGTGTCGATTTAAATGGCGCAATAACATGTACATCGGATCCAAACTAAACTCCATACCTGAAATACATTCAAAACAGAGACAGAACGAAAACAAACCACTGCTATAGATGAACAAGATTCACTTATGATCAAAGAAGCCTATTATATCAAAGACGTTAAGATACTTGATACAGAAGAAAAGACAATGTTCGAGCGCCAAGTACATTTGTATGCAAACATGAACTGCTTAGCCTATGTCGACTTAGCAACTGAATCCTAGTGACATAGGTGAAACACACAAAAGACACTTGGTACTGTAAAGCGATGCAATATTAATACCGATCTAAAATTAATTGGTGGTGGTTGTTGTTGTTGTTGTTGTTGTTGTTGTTGTTGTTGTTGACAAAGGTATAACTTTAAACATCTACACGATGAAGTGACTCGATAAAAATACAGGCTCTGGGAAACATTGAGACAAAAGAAGAAAATGCTGATACTTTCGCCATTTTGCCGAAATGTTTTCATGTTTCAAGTTTCATGGTCATCTACATCCATTTTGTCGTTTGCACAAGCGTTTCAATTGATGTAATCCAAATTTTGACCGTTTTAGAAAGGGTTAAACTTACCTGCTTTAACCAGTTCCGTTTCAAGCCCGTGTCGATTTAAATGGCGCAATAACATGTACATCGGATCCAAACTAAACTCCATACCTGAAATACATTCAAAACAGAGACAGAACAAAAACAAACCACTGCTATAGATGAACAAGATTCACTTATGATCAAAGAAGCCTATTATATCAAAGACGTTAAGATACTTGATACAGAAGAAAAGACAATGTTCGAGCGCCAAGTACATTTGTATGCAAACATGAACTGCTTAGCCTATGTCGACTTAGCAACTGAATGCTAGTGACATAGGTGAAACACACAAAAGACACTTGGTACTGTAAAGCGATGCAATATTAATACCGATCTAAAATTAATTGGTTGTTGTTGTTGTTGTTGTTGTTGTTGTTGTTGTTGTTGTTGTTGTTGTTGTTGACAAAGGTATAACTTTAAACATCTACACGATGAAGTGACTCGATAAAAATACAGGCTCTGGGAAACATTGAGACAAAAGAAGAAAATGCTGATACTTTCGCCATTTTGCCGAAATGTTTTCATGTTTCAAGTTTCATGGTCATCTACATCCATTTTGTCGTTTGCACAAGCGTTTCAATTGATGTAATCCAAATTTTGACCGTTTTAGAAAGGGTTAAACTTACCTGCTTTAACCAGTTCCGTTTCAAGCCCGTGTCGATTTAAATGGCGCAATAACATGTACATCGGATCCAAACTAAACTCCATACCTGAAATACATTCAAAACAGAGACAGAACAAAAACAAACCACTGCTATAGATGAACAAGATTCACTTATGATCAAAGAAGCCTATTATATCAAAGACGTTAAGATACTTGATACAGAAGAAAAGACAATGTTCGAGCGCCAAGTACATTTGTATGCAAACATGAACTGCTTAGCCTATGTCGACTTAGCAACTGAATCCTAGTGACATAGGTGAAACACACAAAAGACACTTGGTACTGTAAAGCGATGCAATATTAATACCGATCTAAAATTAATTGGTTGTTGTTGTTGTTGTTGTTGTTGTTGTTGTTGTTGACAAAGGTATAACTTTAAACATCTACACGATGAAGTGACTCGATAAAAATACAGGCTCTGGGAAACATTGAGACAAAAGAAGAAAATGCTGATACTTTCGCCATTTTGCCGAAATGTTTTCATGTTTCAAGTTTCATGGTCATCTACATCCATTTTGTCGTTTGCACAAGCGTTTCAATTGATGTAATCCAAATTTTGACCGTTTTAGAAAGGGTTAAACTTACCTGCTTTAACCAGTTCCGTTTCAAGCCTGTGTCGATTTAAATGGCGCAATAACATGTACATCGGATCCAAACTAAACTCCATACCTGAAATACATTCAAAACAGAGACAGAACAAAAACAAACCACTGCTATAGATGAACAAGATTCACTTATGATCAAAGAAGCCTATTATATCAAAGACGTTAAGATACTTGATACAGAAGAAAAGACAATGTTCGAGCGCCAAGTACATTTGTATGCAAACATGAACTGCTTAGCCTATGTCGACTTAGCAACTGAATGCTAGTGACATAGGTGAAACACACAAAAGACACTTGGTACTGTAAAGCGATGCAATATTAATACCGATCTAAAATTAATTGGTTGTTGTTGTTGTTGTTGTTGTTGTTGTTGTTGTTGACAAAGGTATAACTTTAAACATCTACACGATGAAGTGACTCGATAAAAATACAGGCTCTGGGAAACATTGAGACAAAAGAAGAAAATGCTGATACTTTCGCCATTTTGCCGAAATGTTTTCATGTTTCAAGTTTCATGGTCATCTACATCCATTTTGTCGTTTGCACAAGCGTTTCAATTGATGTAATCCAAATTTTGACCGTTTTAGAAAGGGTTAAACTTACCTGCTTTAACCAGTTCCGTTTCAAGCCCGTGTCGATTTAAATGGCGCAATAACATGTACATCGGATCCAAACTAAACTCCATACCTGAAATACATTCAAAACAGAGACAGAACGAAAACAAACCACTGCTATAGATGAACAAGATTCACTTATGATCAAAGAAGCCTATTATATCAAAGACGTTAAGATACTTGATACAGAAGAAAAGACAATGTTCGAGCGCCAAGTACATTTGTATGCAAACATGAACTGCTTAGCCTATGTCGACTTAGCAACTGAATCCTAGTGACATAGGTGAAACACACAAAAGACACTTGGTACTGTAAAGCGATGCAATATTAATACTGATCTAAAATTAATTGGTTGTTGTTGTTGTTGTTGTTGTTGTTGTTGTTGTTGTTGTTGTTGACAAAGGTATAACTTTAAACATCTACACGATGAAGTGACTCGATAAAAATACAGGCTCTGGGAAACATTGAGACAAAAGAAGAAAATGCTGATACTTTCGCCATTTTGCCGAAATGTTTTCATGTTTCAAGTTTCATGGTCATCTACATCTATTTTGTCGTTTGTACAAGCGTTTCAATTGATGTAATCCAAATTTTGACCGTTTTAGAAAGGGTTAAACTTACCTGCTTTAACCAGTTCCGTTTCAAGCCCGTGTCGATTTAAATGGCGCAATAACATGTACATCGGATCCAAACTAAACTCCATACCTGAAATACATTCAAAACAGAGACAGAACAAAAACAAACCACTGCTATAGATGAACAAGATTCACTTATGATCAAAGAAGCCTATTATATCAAAGACGTTAAGATACTTGATACAGAAGAAAAGACAATGTTCGAGCGCCAAGTACATTTGTATGCAAACATGAACTGCTTAGCCTATGTCGACTTAGCAACTGAATGCTAGTGACATAGGTGAAACACACAAAAGACACTTGGTACTGTAAAGCGATGCAATATTAATACCGATCTAAAATTAATTGGTTGTTGTTGTTGTTGTTGTTGTTGTTGTTGTTGACAACAAAGGTATAACTTTAAACATCTACACGATGAAGTGACTCGATAAAAATACAGGCTCTGGGAAACATTGAGACAAAAGAAGAAAATGCTGATACTTTCGCCATTTTGCCGAAATGTTTTCATGTTTCAAGTTTCATGGTCATCTACATCCATTTTGTCGTTTGCACAAGCGTTTCAATTGATGTAATCCAAATTTTGACCGTTTTAGAAAGGGTTAAACTTACCTGCTTTAACCAGTTCCGTTTCAAGCCCGTGTCGATTTAAATGGCGCAATAACATGTACATCGGATCCAAACTAAACTCCATACCTGAAATACATTCAAAACAGAGACAGAACAAAAACAAACCACTGCTATAGATGAACAAGATTCACTTATGATCAAAGAAGCCTATTATATCAAAGACGTTAAGATACTTGATACAGAAGAAAAGACAATGTTCGAGCGCCAAGTACATTTGTATGCAAACATGAACTGCTTAGCCTATGTCGACTTAGCAACTGAATGCTAGTGACATAGGTGAAACACACAAAAGACACTTGGTACTGTAAAGCGATGCAATATTAATACCGATCTAAAATTAATTGGTTGTTGTTGTTGTTGTTGTTGTTGTTGTTGTTGTTGTTGTTGTTGTTGTTGTTGTTGACAAAGGTATAACTTTAAACATCTACACGATGAAGTGACTAAATAAAAATACAGGCTCTGGGAAACATTGAGACAAAAGAAGAAAATGCTGATACTTTCGCCATTTTGCCGAAATGTTTTCATGTTTCAAGTTTCATGGTCATCTACATCCATTTTGTCGTTTGCACAAGCGTTTCAATTGATGTAATCCAAATTTTGACCGTTTTAGAAAGGGTTAAACTTACCTGCTTTAACCAGTTCCGTTTCAAGCCCGTGTCGATTTAAATGGCGCAATAACATGTACATCGGATCCAAACTAAACTCCATACCTGAAATACATTCAAAACAGAGACAGAACAAAAACAAACCACTGCTATAGATGAACAAGATTCACTTATGATCAAAGAAGCCTATTATATCAAAGACGTTAAGATACTTGATACAGAAGAAAAGACAATGTTCGAGCGCCAAGTACATTTGTATGCAAACATGAACTGCTTAGCCTATGTCGACTTAGCAACTGAATGCTAGTGACATAGGTGAAACACACAAAAGACACTTGGTACTGTAAAGCTATGCAATATTAATACCGATCTAAAATTAATTGGTTGTTGTTGATGTTGTTGTTGTTGTTGTTGTTGTTGTTGTTGTTGTTGTTGACAAAGGTATAACTTTAAACATCTACACGATGAAGTGACTCGATAAAAATACAGGCTCTGGGAAACATTGAGACAAAAGAAGAAAATGCTGATACTTTCGCCATTTTGCCGAAATGTTTTCATGTTTCAAGTTTCATGGTCATCTACATCCATTTTGTCGTTTGCACAAGCGTTTCAATTGATGTAATCCAAATTTTGACCGTTTTAGAAAGGGTTAAACTTACCTGCTTTAACCAGTTCCGTTTCAAGCCCGTGTCGATTTAAATGGCGCAATAACATGTACATCGGATCCAAACTAAACTCCATACCTGAAATACATTCAAAACAGAGACAGAACGAAAACAAACCACTGCTATAGATGAACAAGATTCACTTATGATCAAAGAAGCCTATTATATCAAAGACGTTAAGATACTTGATACAGAAGAAAAGACAATGTTCGAGCGCCAAGTACATTTGTATGCAAACATGAACTGCTTAGCCTATGTCGACTTAGCAACTGAATCCTAGTGACATAGGTGAAACACACAAAAGACACTTGGTACTGTAAAGCGATGCAATATTAATACCGATCTAAAATTAATTGGTTGTTGTTGTTGTTGTTGTTGTTGTTGTTGTTGTTGTTGTTGTTGTTGTTGACAAAGGTATAACTTTAAACATCTACACGATGAAGTGACTCGATAAAAATACAGGCTCTGGGAAACATTGAGACAAAAGAAGAAAATGCTGATACTTTCGCCATTTTGCCGAAATGTTTTCATGTTTCAAGTTTCATGGTCATCTACATCCATTTTGTCGTTTGCACAAGCGTTTCAATTGATGTAATCCAAATTTTGACCGTTTTAGAAAGGGTTAAACTTACCTGCATTAACCAGTTCCGTTTCAAGCCCGTGTCGATTTAAATGGCGCAATAACATGTACATCGGATCCAAACTAAACTCCATACCTGAAATACATTCAAAACAGAGACAGAACGAAAACAAACCACTGCTATAGATGAACAAGATTCACTTATGATCAAAGAAGCCTATTATATCAAAGACGTTAAGATACTTGATACAGAAGAAAAGACAATGTTCGAGCGCCAAGTACATTTGTATGCAAACATGAACTGCTTAGCCTATGTCGACTTAGCAACTGAATCCTAGTGACATAGGTGAAACACACAAAAGACACTTGGTACTGTAAAGCGATGCAATATTAATACCGATCTAAAATTAATTGGTTGTTGTTGTTGTTGTTGTTGTTGTTGACAAAGGTATAACTTTAAACATCTACACGATGAAGTGACTCGATAAAAATACAGGCTCTGGGAAACATTGAGACAAAAGAAGAAAATGCTGATACTTTCGCCATTTTGCCGAAATGTTTTCATGTTTCAAGTTTCATGGTCATCTACATCCATTTTGTCGTTTGCACAAGCGTTTCAATTGATGTAATCCAAATTTTGACCGTTTTAGAAAGGGTTAAACTTACCTGCTTTAACCAGTTCCGTTTCAAGCCCGTGTCGATTTAAATGGCGCAATAACATGTACATCGGATCCAAACTAAACTCCATACCTGAAATACATTCAAAACAGAGACAGAACAAAAACAAACCACTGCTATAGATGAACAAGATTCACTTATGATCAAAGAAGCCTATTATATCAAAGACGTTAAGATACTTGATACAGAAGAAAAGACAATGTTCGAGCGCCAAGTACATTTGTATGCAAACATGAACTGCTTAGCCTATGTTGACTTAGCAACTGAATCCTAGTGACATAGGTGAAACACACAAAAGACACTTGGTACTGTAAAGCGATGCAATATTAATACCGATCTAAAATTAATTGGTTGTTGTTGTTGTTGTTGTTGTTGTTGTTGTTGTTGTTGTTGACAAAGGTATAACTTTAAACATCTACACGATGAAGTGACTCGATAAAAATACAGGCTCTGGGAAACATTGAGACAAAAGAAGAAAATGCTGATACTTTCGCCATTTTGCCGAAATGTTTTCATGTTTCAAGTTTCATGGTCATCTACATCCATTTTGTCGTTTGCACAAGCGTTTCAATTGATGTAATCCAAATTTTGACCGTTTTAGAAAGGGTTAAACTTACCTGCTTTAACCAGTTCCGTTTCAAGCCCGTGTCGATTTAAATGGCGCAATAACATGTACATCGGATCCAAACTAAACTCCATACCTGAAATACATTCAAAACAGAGACAGAACAAAAACAAACCACTGCTATAGATGAACAAGATTCACTTATGATCAAAGAAGCCTATTATATCAAAGACGTTAAGATACTTGATACAGAAGAAAAGACAATGTTCGAGCGCCAAGTACATTTGTATGCAAACATGAACTGCTTAGCCTATGTCGACTTAGCAACTGAATGCTAGTGACATAGGTGAAACACACAAAAGACACTTGGTACTGTAAAGCGATGCAATATTAATACCGATCTAAAATTAATTGGTTGTTGTTGTTGTTGTTGTTGTTGTTGTTGTTGACAAAGGTATAACTTTAAACATCTACACGATGAAGTGACTCGATAAAAATACAGGCTCTGGGAAACATTGAGACAAAAGAAGAAAATGCTGATACTTTCGCCATTTTGCCGAAATGTTTTCATGTTTCAAGTTTCATGGTCATCTACATCCATTTTGTCGTTTGCACAAGCGTTTCAATTGATGTAATCCAAATTTTGACCGTTTTAGAAAGGGTTAAACTTACCTGCTTTAACCAGTTCCGTTTCAAGCCCGTGTCGATTTAAATGGCGCAATAACATGTACATCGGATCCAAACTAAACTCCATACCTGAAATACATTCAAAACAGAGACAGAACGAAAACAAACCACTGCTATAGATGAACAAGATTCACTTATGATCAAAGAAGCCTATTATATCAAAGACGTTAAGATACTTGATACAGAAGAAAAGACAATGTTCGAGCGCCAAGTACATTTGTATGCAAACATGAACTGCTTAGCCTATGTCGACTTAGCAACTGAATGCTAGTGACATAGGTGAAACACACAAAAGACACTTGGTACTGTAAAGCGATGCAATATTAATACCGATCTAAAATTAATTGGTTGTTGTTGTTGTTGTTGTTGTTGTTGTTGTTGTTGTTGTTGTTGTTGTTGTTGACAAAGGTATAACTTTAAACATCTACACGATGAAGTGACTCGATAAAAATACAGGCTCTGGGAAACATTGAGACAAAAGAAGAAAATGCTGATACTTTCGCCATTTTGCCGAAATGTTTTCATGTTTCAAGTTTCATGGTCATCTACATCCATTTTGTCGTTTGCACAAGCGTTTCAATTGATGTAATCCAAATTTTGACCGTTTTAGAAAGGGTTAAACTTACCTGCTTTAACCAGTTCCGTTTCAAGCCCGTGTCGATTTAAATGGCGCAATAACATGTACATCGGATCCAAACTAAACTCCATACCTGAAATACATTCAAAACAGAGACAGAACGAAAACAAACCACTGCTATAGATGAACAAGATTCACTTATGATCAAAGAAGCCTATTATATCAAAGACGTTAAGATACTTGATACAGAAGAAAAGACAATGTTCGAGCGCCAAGTACATTTGTATGCAAACATGAACTGCTTAGCCTATGTCGACTTAGCAACTGAATCCTAGTGACATAGGTGAAACACACAAAAGACACTTGGTACTGTAAAGCGATGCAATATTAATACCGATCTAAAATTAATTGGTTGTTGTTGTTGTTGTTGTTGTTGTTGTTGTTGTTGTTGTTGTTGTTGTTGTTGTTGACAAAGGTATAACTTTAAACATCTACACGATGAAGTGACTCGATAAAAATACAGGCTCTGGGAAACATTGAGACAAAAGAAGAAAATGCTGATACTTTCGCCATTTTGCCGAAATGTTTTCATGTTTCAAGTTTCATGGTCATCTACATCCATTTTGTCGTTTGCACAAGCGTTTCAATTGATGTAATCCAAATTTTGACCGTTTTAGAAAGGGTTAAACTTACCTGCTTTAACCAGTTCCGTTTCAAGCCTGTGTCGATTTAAATGGCGCAATAACATGTACATCGGATCCAAACTAAACTCCATACCTGAAATACATTCAAAACAGAGACAGAACAAAAACAAACCACTGCTATAGATGAACAAGATTCACTTATGATCAAAGAAGCCTATTATATCAAAGACGTTAAGATACTTGATACAGAAGAAAAGACAATGTTCGAGCGCCAAGTACATTTGTATGCAAACATGAACTGCTTAGCCTATGCCGACTTAGCAACTGAATCCTAGTGACATAGGTGAAACACACAAAAGACACTTGGTACTGTAAAGCGATGCAATATTAATACCGATCTAAAATTAATTGGTTGTTGTTGTTGTTGTTGTTGTTGTTGTTGTTGACAAAGGTATAACTTTAAACATCTACACGATGAAGTGACTCGATAAAAATACAGGCTCTGGGAAACATTGAGACAAAAGAAGAAAATGCTGATACTTTCGCCATTTTGCCGAAATGTTTTCATGTTTCAAGTTTCATGGTCATCTACATCCATTTTGTCGTTTGCACAAGCGTTTCAATTGATGTAATCCAAATTTTGACCGTTTTAGAAAGGGTTAAACTTACCTGCTTTAACCAGTTCCGTTTCAAGCCCGTGTCGATTTAAATGGCGCAATAACATGTACATCGGATCCAAACTAAACTCCATACCTGAAATACATTCAAAACAGAGACAGAACGAAAACAAACCACTGCTATAGATGAACAAGATTCACTTATGATCAAAGAAGCCTATTATATCAAAGACGTTAAGATACTTGATACAGAAGAAAAGACAATGTTCGAGCGCCAAGTACATTTGTATGCAAACATGAACTGCTTAGCCTATGTCGACTTAGCAACTGAATCCTAGTGACATAGGTGAAACACACAAAAGACACTTGGTACTGTAAAGCGATGCAATATTAATACCGATCTAAAATTAATTGGTGGTGGTTGTTGTTGTTGTTGTTGTTGTTGTTGTTGTTGTTGTTGTTGTTGACAAAGGTATAACTTTAAACATCTACACGATGAAGTGACTCGATAAAAATACAGGCTCTGGGAAACATTGAGACAAAAGAAGAAAATGCTGATACTTTCGCCATTTTGCCGAAATGTTTTCATGTTTCAAGTTTCATGGTCATCTACATCCATTTTGTCGTTTGCACAAGCGTTTCAATTGATGTAATCCAAATTTTGACCGTTTTAGAAAGGGTTAAACTTACCTGCTTTAACCAGTTCCGTTTCAAGCCCGTGTCGATTTAAATGGCGCAATAACATGTACATCGGATCCAAACTAAACTCCATACCTGAAATACATTCAAAACAGAGACAGAACAAAAACAAACCACTGCTATAGATGAACAAGATTCACTTATGATCAAAGAAGCCTATTATATCAAAGACGTTAAGATACTTGATACAGAAGAAAAGACAATGTTCGAGCGCCAAGTACATTTGTATGCAAACATGAACTGCTTAGCCTATGTCGACTTAGCAACTGAATGCTAGTGACATAGGTGAAACACACAAAAGACACTTGGTACTGTAAAGCGATGCAATATTAATACCGATCTAAAATTAATTGGTTGTTGTTGTTGTTGTTGTTGTTGTTGTTGTTGTTGTTGTTGTTGTTGACAAAGGTATAACTTTAAACATCTACACGATGAAGTGACTCGATAAAAATACAGGCTCTGGGAAACATTGAGACAAAAGAAGAAAATGCTGATACTTTCGCCATTTTGCCGAAATGTTTTCATGTTTCAAGTTTCATGGTCATCTACATCCATTTTGTCGTTTGCACAAGCGTTTCAATTGATGTAATCCAAATTTTGACCGTTTTAGAAAGGGTTAAACTTACCTGCTTTAACCAGTTCCGTTTCAAGCCCGTGTCGATTTAAATGGCGCAATAACATGTACATCGGATCCAAACTAAACTCCATACCTGAAATACATTCAAAACAGAGACAGAACAAAAACAAACCACTGCTATAGATGAACAAGATTCACTTATGATCAAAGAAGCCTATTATATCAAAGACGTTAAGATACTTGATACAGAAGAAAAGACAATGTTCGAGCGCCAAGTACATTTGTATGCAAACATGAACTGCTTAGCCTATGTCGACTTAGCAACTGAATCCTAGTGACATAGGTGAAACACACAAAAGACACTTGGTACTGTAAAGCGATGCAATATTAATACCGATCTAAAATTAATTGGTTGTTGTTGTTGTTGTTGTTGTTGTTGTTGTTGTTGTTGTTGACAAAGGTATAACTTTAAACATCTACACGATGAAGTGACTCGATAAAAATACAGGCTCTGGGAAACATTGAGACAAAAGAAGAAAATGCTGATACTTTCGCCATTTTGCCGAAATGTTTTCATGTTTCAAGTTTCATGGTCATCTACATCCATTTTGTCGTTTGCACAAGCGTTTCAATTGATGTAATCCAAATTTTGACCGTTTTAGAAAGGGTTAAACTTACCTGCTTTAACCAGTTCCGTTTCAAGCCCGTGTCGATTTAAATGGCGCAATAACATGTACATCGGATCCAAACTAAACTCCATACCTGAAATACATTCAAAACAGAGACAGAACAAAAACAAACCACTGCTATAGATGAACAAGATTCACTTATGATCAAAGAAGCCTATTATATCAAAGACGTTAAGATACTTGATACAGAAGAAAAGACAATGTTCGAGCGCCAAGTACATTTGTATGCAAACATGAACTGCTTAGCCTATGTCGACTTAGCAACTGAATCCTAGTGACATAGGTGAAACACACAAAAGACACTTGGTACTGTAAAGCGATGCAATATTAATACCGATCTAAAATTAATTGGTTGTTGTTGTTGTTGTTGTTGTTGTTGTTGTTGTTGTTGTTGTTGACAAAGGTATAACTTTAAACATCTACACGATGAAGTGACTCGATAAAAATACAGGCTCTGGGAAACATTGAGACAAAAGAAGAAAATGCTGATACTTTCGCCATTTTGCCGAAATGTTTTCATGTTTCAAGTTTCATGGTCATCTACATCCATTTTGTCATTTGCACAAGCGTTTCAATTGATGTAATCCAAATTTTGACCGTTTTAGAAAGGGTTAAACTTACCTGCTTTAACCAGTTCCGTTTCAAGCCCGTGTCGATTTAAATGGCGCAATAACATGTACATCGGATCCAAACTAAACTCCATACCTGAAATACATTCAAAACAGAGACAGAACAAAAACAAACCACTGCTATAGATGAACAAGATTCACTTATGATCAAAGAAGCCTATGATATCAAAGACGTTAAGATACTTGATACAGAAGAAAAGACAATGTTCGAGCGCCAAGTACATTTGTATGCAAACATGAACTGCTTAGCCTATGTCGACTTAGCAACTGAATGCTAGTGACATAGGTGAAACACACAAAAGACACTTGGTACTGTAAAGCGATGCAATATTAATACCGATCTAAAATTAATTGGTTGTTGTTGTTGTTGTTGTTGTTGTTGTTGTTGTTGTTGACAAAGGTATAACTTTAAACATCTACACGATGAAGTGACTCGATAAAAATACAGGCTCTGGGAAACATTGAGACAAAAGAAGAAAATGCTGATACTTTCGCCATTTTGCCGAAATGTTTTCATGTTTCAAGTTTCATGGTCATCTACATCCATTTTGTCGTTTGCACAAGCGTTTCAATTGATGTAATCCAAATTTTGACCGTTTTAGAAAGGGTTAAACTTACCTGCTTTAACCAGTTCCGTTTCAAGCCCGTGTCGATTTAAATGGCGCAATAACATGTACATCGGATCCAAACTAAACTCCATACCTGAAATACATTCAAAACAGAGACAGAACGAAAACAAACCACTGCTATAGATGAACAAGATTCACTTATGATCAAAGAAGCCTATTATATCAAAGACGTTAAGATACTTGATACAGAAGAAAAGACAATGTTCGAGCGCCAAGTACATTTGTATGCAAACATGAACTGCTTAGCCTATGTCGACTTAGCAACTGAATCCTAGTGACATAGGTGAAACACACAAAAGACACTTGGTACTGTAAAGCGATGCAATATTAATACCGATCTAAAATTAATTGGTTGTTGTTGTTGTTGTTGTTGTTGTTGTTGTTGTTGACAAAGGTATAACTTTAAACATCTACATCTACACGATGAAGTGACTCGATAAAAATACAGGCTCTGGGAAACATTGAGACAAAAGAAGAAAATGCTGATACTTTCGCCATTTTGCCGAAATGTTTTCATGTTTCAAGTTTCATGGTCATCTACATCCATTTTGTCGTTTGCACAAGCGTTTCAATTGATGTAATCCAAATTTTGACCGTTTTAGAAAGGGTTAAACTTACCTGCTTTAACCAGTTCCGTTTCAAGCCCGTGTCGATTTAAATGGCGCAATAACATGTACATCGGATCCAAACTAAACTCCATACCTGAAATACATTCAAAACAGAGACAGAACAAAAACAAACCACTGCTATAGATGAACAAGATTCACTTATGATCAAAGAAGCCTATTATATCAAAGACGTTAAGATACTTGATACAGAAGAAAAGACAATGTTCGAGCGCCAAGTACATTTGTATGCAAACATGAACTGCTTAGCCTATGTCGACTTAGCAACTGAATGCTAGTGACATAGGTGAAACACACAAAAGACACTTGGTACTGTAAAGCGATGCAATATTAATACCGATCTAAAATTAATTGGTTGTTGTTGTTGTTGTTGTTGTTGTTGTTGTTGTTGACAAAGGTATAACTTTAAACATCTACACGATGAAGTGACTCGATAAAAATACAGGCTCTGGGAAACATTGAGACAAAAGAAGAAAATGCTGATACTTTCGCCATTTTGCCGAAATGTTTTCATGTTTCAAGTTTCATGGTCATCTACATCCATTTTGTCGTTTGCACAAGCGTTTCAATTGATGTAATCCAAATTTTGACCGTTTTAGAAAGGGTTAAACTTACCTGCTTTAACCAGTTCCGTTTCAAGCCCGTGTCGATTTAAATGGCGCAATAACATGTACATCGGATCCAAACTAAACTCCATACCTGAAATACATTCAAAACAGAGACAGAACGAAAACAAACCACTGCTATAGATGAACAAGATTCACTTATGATCAAAGAAGCCTATTATATCAAAGACGTTAAGATACTTGATACAGAAGAAAAGACAATGTTCGAGCGCCAAGTACATTTGTATGCAAACATGAACTGCTTAGCCTATGTCGACTTAGCAACTGAATCCTAGTGACATAGGTGAAACACACAAAAGACACTTGGTACTGTAAAGCGATGCAATATTAATACTGATCTAAAATTAATTGGTTGTTGTTGTTGTTGTTGTTGTTGTTGTTGTTGTTGTTGTTGTTGACAAAGGTATAACTTTAAACATCTACACGATGAAGTGACTCGATAAAAATACAGGCTCTGGGAAACATTGAGACAAAAGAAGAAAATGCTGATACTTTCGCCATTTTGCCGAAATGTTTTCATGTTTCAAGTTTCATGGTCATCTACATCCATTTTGTCGTTTGCACAAGCGTTTCAATTGATGTAATCCAAATTTTGACCGTTTTAGAAAGGGTTAAACTTACCTGCTTTAACCAGTTCCGTTTCAAGCCCGTGTCGATTTAAATGGCGCAATAACATGTACATCGGATCCAAACTAAACTCCATACCTGAAATACATTCAAAACAGAGACAGAACAAAAACAAACCACTGCTATAGATGAACAAGATTCACTTATGATCAAAGAAGCCTATTATATCAAAGACGTTAAGATACTTGATACAGAAGAAAAGACAATGTTCGAGCGCCAAGTACATTTGTATGCAAACATGAACTGCTTAGCCTATGTCGACTTAGCAACTGAATCCTAGTGACATAGGTGAAACACACAAAAGACACTTGGTACTGTAAAGCGATGCAATATTAATACCGATCTAAAATTAATTGGTTGTTGTTGTTGTTGTTGTTGTTGTTGTTGACAACAAAGGTATAACTTTAAACATCTACACGATGAAGTGACTCGATAAAAATACAGGCTCTGGGAAACATTGAGACAAAAGAAGAAAATGCTGATACTTTCGCCATTTTGCCGAAATGTTTTCATGTTTCAAGTTTCATGGTCATCTACATCCATTTTGTCGTTTGCACAAGCGTTTCAATTGATGTAATCCAAATTTTGACCGTTTTAGAAAGGGTTAAACTTACCTGCTTTAACCAGTTCCGTTTCAAGCCCGTGTCGATTTAAATGGCGCAATAACATGTACATCGGATCCAAACTAAACTCCATACCTGAAATACATTCAAAACAGAGACAGAACAAAAACAAACCACTGCTATAGATGAACAAGATTCACTTATGATCAAAGAAGCCTATTATATCAAAGACGTTAAGATACTTGATACAGAAGAAAAGACAATGTTCGAGCGCCAAGTACATTTGTATGCAAACATGAACTGCTTAGCCTATGTCGACTTAGCAACTGAATGCTAGTGACATAGGTGAAACACACAAAAGACACTTGGTACTGTAAAGCGATGCAATATTAATACCGATCTAAAATTAATTGGTTGTTGTTGTTGTTGTTGTTGTTGTTGTTGTTGTTGTTGTTGTTGTTGTTGTTGTTGACAAAGGTATAACTTTAAACATCTACACGATGAAGTGACTCGATAAAAATACAGGCTCTGGGAAACATTGAGACAAAAGAAGAAAATGCTGATACTTTCGCCATTTTGCCGAAATGTTTTCATGTTTCAAGTTTCATGGTCATCTACATCCATTTTGTCGTTTGCACAAGCGTTTCAATTGATGTAATCCAAATTTTGACCGTTTTAGAAAGGGTTAAACTTACCTGCTTTAACCAGTTCCGTTTCAAGCCCGTGTCGATTTAAATGGCGCAATAACATGTACATCGGATCCAAACTAAACTCCATACCTGAAATACATTCAAAACAGAGACAGAACAAAAACAAACCACTGCTATAGATGAACAAGATTCACTTATGATCAAAGAAGCCTATTATATCAAAGACGTTAAGATACTTGATACAGAAGAAAAGACAATGTTCGAGCGCCAAGTACATTTGTATGCAAACATGAACTGCTTAGCCTATGTCGACTTAGCAACTGAATGCTAGTGACATAGGTGAAACACACAAAAGACACTTGGTACTGTAAAGCGATGCAATATTAATACCGATCTAAAATTAATTGGTGGTGGTTGTTGTTGTTGTTGTTGTTGTTGTTGTTGTTGTTGTTGTTGTTGTTGACAAAGGTATAACTTTAAACATCTACACGATGAAGTGACTCGATAAAAATACAGGCTCTGGGAAACATTGAGACAAAAGAAGAAAATGCTGATACTTTCGCCATTTTGCCGAAATGTTTTCATGTTTCAAGTTTCATGGTCATCTACATCCATTTTGTCGTTTGCACAAGCGTTTCAATTGATGTAATCCAAATTTTGACCGTTTTAGAAAGGGTTAAACTTACCTGCTTTAACCAGTTCCGTTTCAAGCCCGTGTCGATTTAAATGGCGCAATAACATGTACATCGGATCCAAACTAAACTCCATACCTGAAATACATTCAAAACAGAGACAGAACAAAAACAAACCACTGCTATAGATGAACAAGATTCACTTATGATCAAAGAAGCCTATTATATCAAAGACGTTAAGATACTTGATACAGAAGAAAAGACAATGTTCGAGCGCCAAGTACATTTGTATGCAAACATGAACTGCTTAGCCTATGTCGACTTAGCAACTGAATGCTAGTGACATAGGTGAAACACACAAAAGACACTTGGTACTGTAAAGCGATGCAATATTAATACCGATCTAAAATTAATAGGTTGTTGTTGTTGTTGTTGTTGTTGTTGTTGTTGTTGACAAAGGTATAACTTTAAACATCTACACGATGAAGTGACTCGATAAAAATACAGGCTCTGGGAAACATTGAGACAAAAGAAGAAAATGCTGATACTTTCGCCATTTTGCCGAAATGTTTTCATGTTTCAAGTTTCATGGTCATCTACATCCATTTTGTCGTTTGCACAAGCGTTTCAATTGATGTAATCCAAATTTTGACCGTTTTAGAAAGGGTTAAACTTACCTGCTTTAACCAGTTCCGTTTCAAGCCCGTGTCGATTTAAATGGCGCAATAACATGTACATCGGATCCAAACTAAACTCCATACCTGAAATACATTCAAAACAGAGACAGAACAAAAACAAACCACTGCTATAGATGAACAAGATTCACTTATGATCAAAGAAGCCTATTATATCAAAGACGTTAAGATACTTGATACAGAAGAAAAGACAATGTTCGAGCGCCAAGTACATTTGTATGCAAACATGAACTGCTTAGCCTATGTCGACTTAGCAACTGAATCCTAGTGACATAGGTGAAACACACAAAAGACACTTGGTACTGTAAAGCGATGCAATATTAATACCGATCTAAAATTAATTGGTTGTTGTTGTTGTTGTTGTTGTTGTTGTTGTTGTTGTTGTTGTTGACAAAGGTATAACTTTAAACATCTACACGATGAAGTGACTCGATAAAAATACAGGCTCTGGGAAACATTGAGACAAAAGAAGAAAATGCTGATACTTTCGCCATTTTGCCGAAATGTTTTCATGTTTCAAGTTTCATGGTCATCTACATCCATTTTGTCGTTTGCACAAGCGTTTCAATTGATGTAATCCAAATTTTGACCGTTTTAGAAAGGGTTAAACTTACCTGCTTTAACCAGTTCCGTTTCAAGCCCGTGTCGATTTAAATGGCGCAATAACATGTACATCGGATCCAAACTAAACTCCATACCTGAAATACATTCAAAACAGAGACAGAACAAAAACAAACCACTGCTATAGATGAACAAGATTCACTTATGATCAAAGAAGCCTATGATATCAAAGACGTTAAGATACTTGATACAGAAGAAAAGACAATGTTCGAGCGCCAAGTACATTTGTATGCAAACATGAACTGCTTAGCCTATGTCGACTTAGCAACTGAATGCTAGTGACATAGGTGAAACACACAAAAGACACTTGGTACTGTAAAGCGATGCAATATTAATACCGATCTAAAATTAATTGGTTGTTGTTGTTGTTGTTGTTGTTGTTGTTGTTGTTGTTGACAAAGGTATAACTTTAAACATCTACACGATGAAGTGACTCGATAAAAATACAGGCTCTGGGAAACATTGAGACAAAAGAAGAAAATGCTGATACTTTCGCCATTTTGCCGAAATGTTTTCATGTTTCAAGTTTCATGGTCATCTACATCCATTTTGTCGTTTGCACAAGCGTTTCAATTGATGTAATCCAAATTTTGACCATTTTAGAAAGGGTTAAACTTACCTGCTTTAACCAGTTCCGTTTCAAGCCCGTGTCGATTTAAATGGCGCAATAACATGTACATCGGATCCAAACTAAACTCCATACCTGAAATACATTCAAAACAGAGACAGAACGAAAACAAACCACTGCTATAGATGAACAAGATTCACTTATGATCAAAGAAGCCTATTATATCAAAGACGTTAAGATACTTGATACAGAAGAAAAGACAATGTTCGAGCGCCAAGTACATTTGTATGCAAACATGAACTGCTTAGCCTATGTCGACTTAGCAACTGAATCCTAGTGACATAGGTGAAACACACAAAAGACACTTGGTACTGTAAAGCGATGCAATATTAATACCGATCTAAAATTAATTGGTTGTTGTTGTTGTTGTTGTTGTTGTTGTTGTTGTTGTTGTTGTTGTTGTTGTTGTTGACAAAGGTATAACTTTAAACATCTACACGATGAAGTGACTCGATAAAAATACAGGCTCTGGGAAACATTGAGACAAAAGAAGAAAATGCTGATACTTTCGCCATTTTGCCGAAATGTTTTCATGTTTCAAGTTTCATGGTCATCTACATCCATTTTGTCGTTTGCACAAGCGTTTCAATTGATGTAATCCAAATTTTGACCGTTTTAGAAAGGGTTAAACTTACCTGCTTTAACCAGTTCCGTTTCAAGCCCGTGTCGATTTAAATGGCGCAATAACATGTACATCGGATCCAAACTAAACTCCATACCTGAAATACATTCAAAACAGAGACAGAACAAAAACAAACCACTGCTATAGATGAACAAGATTCACTTATGATCAAAGAAGCCTATTATATCAAAGACGTTAAGATACTTGATACAGAAGAAAAGACAATGTTCGAGCGCCAAGTACATTTGTATGCAAACATGAACTGCTTAGCCTATGTCGACTTAGCAACTGAATGCTAGTGACATAGGTGAAACACACAAAAGACACTTGGTACTGTAAAGCGATGCAATATTAATACCGATCTAAAATTAATTGGTTGTTGTTGTTGTTGTTGTTGTTGTTGTTGTTGTTGTTGACAAAGGTATAACTTTAAACATCTACACGATGAAGTGACTCGATAAAAATACAGGCTCTGGGAAACATTGAGACAAAAGAAGAAAATGCTGATACTTTCGCCATTTTGCCGAAATGTTTTCATGTTTCAAGTTTCATGGTCATCTACATCCATTTTGTCGTTTGCACAAGCGTTTCAATTGATGTAATCCAAATTTTGACCGTTTTAGAAAGGGTTAAACTTACCTGCTTTAACCAGTTCCGTTTCAAGCCCGTGTCGATTTAAATGGCGCAATAACATGTACATCGGATCCAAACTAAACTCCATACCTGAAATACATTCAAAACAGAGACAGAACGAAAACAAACCACTGCTATAGATGAACAAGATTCACTTATGATCAAAGAAGCCTATTATATCAAAGACGTTAAGATACTTGATACAGAAGAAAAGACAATGTTCGAGCGCCAAGTACATTTGTATGCAAACATGAACTGCTTAGCCTATGTCGACTTAGCAACTGAATCCTAGTGACATAGGTGAAACACACAAAAGACACTTGGTACTGTAAAGCGATGCAATATTAATACTGATCTAAAATTAATTGGTTGTTGTTGTTGTTGTTGTTGTTGTTGTTGTTGTTGTTGTTGACAAAGGTATAACTTTAAACATCTACACGATGAAGTGACTCGATAAAAATACAGGCTCTGGGAAACATTGAGACAAAAGAAGAAAATGCTGATACTTTCGCCATTTTGCCGAAATGTTTTCATGTTTCAAGTTTCATGGTCATCTACATCCATTTTGTCGTTTGCACAAGCGTTTCAATTGATGTAATCCAAATTTTGACCGTTTTAGAAAGGGTTAAACTTACCTGCTTTAACCAGTTCCGTTTCAAGCCCGTGTCGATTTAAATGGCGCAATAACATGTACATCGGATCCAAACTAAACTCCATACCTGAAATACATTCAAAACAGAGACAGAACAAAAACAAACCACTGCTATAGATGAACAAGATTCACTTATGATCAAAGAAGCCTATTATATCAAAGACGTTAAGATACTTGATACAGAAGAAAAGACAATGTTCGAGCGCCAAGTACATTTGTATGCAAACATGAACTGCTTAGCCTATGTCGACTTAGCAACTGAATGCTAGTGACATAGGTGAAACACACAAAAGACACTTGGTACTGTAAAGCGATGCAATATTAATACCGATCTAAAATTAATTGGTTGTTGTTGTTGTTGTTGTTGTTGTTGTTGACAACAAAGGTATAACTTTAAACATCTACACGATGAAGTGACTCGATAAAAATACAGGCTCTGGGAAACATTGAGACAAAAGAAGAAAATGCTGATACTTTCGCCATTTTGCCGAAATGTTTTCATGTTTCAAGTTTCATGGTCATCTACATCCATTTTGTCGTTTGCACAAGCGTTTCAATTGATGTAATCCAAATTTTGACCGTTTTAGAAAGGGTTAAACTTACCTGCTTTAACCAGTTCCGTTTCAAGCCCGTGTCGATTTAAATGGCGCAATAACATGTACATCGGATCCAAACTAAACTCCATACCTGAAATACATTCAAAACAGAGACAGAACAAAAACAAACCACTGCTATAGATGAACAAGATTCACTTATGATCAAAGAAGCCTATTATATCAAAGACGTTAAGATACTTGATACAGAAGAAAAGACAATGTTCGAGCGCCAAGTACATTTGTATGCAAACATGAACTGCTTAGCCTATGTCGACTTAGCAACTGAATGCTAGTGACATAGGTGAAACACACAAAAGACACTTGGTACTGTAAAGCGATGCAATATTAATACCGATCTAAAATTAATTGGTTGTTGTTGTTGTTGTTGTTGTTGTTGTTGTTGTTGTTGTTGTTGTTGTTGTTGTTGACAAAGGTATAACTTTAAACATCTACACGATGAAGTGACTCGATAAAAATACAGGCTCTGGGAAACATTGAGACAAAAGAAGAAAATGCTGATACTTTCGCCATTTTGCCGAAATGTTTTCATGTTTCAAGTTTCATGGTCATCTACATCCATTTTGTCGTTTGCACAAGCGTTTCAATTGATGTAATCCAAATTTTGACCGTTTTAGAAAGGGTTAAACTTACCTGCTTTAACCAGTTCCGTTTCAAGCCCGTGTCGATTTAAATGGCGCAATAACATGTACATCGGATCCAAACTAAACTCCATACCTGAAATACATTCAAAACAGAGACAGAACAAAAACAAACCACTGCTATAGATGAACAAGATTCACTTATGATCAAAGAAGCCTATTATATCAAAGACGTTAAGATACTTGATACAGAAGAAAAGACAATGTTCGAGCGCCAAGTACATTTGTATGCAAACATGAACTGCTTAGCCTATGTCGACTTAGCAACTGAATGCTAGTGACATAGGTGAAACACACAAAAGACACTTGGTACTGTAAAGCGATGCAATATTAATACCGATCTAAAATTAATTGGTGGTGGTTGTTGTTGTTGTTGTTGTTGTTGTTGTTGTTGTTGACAAAGGTATAACTTTAAACATCTACACGATGAAGTGACTCGATAAAAATACAGGCTCTGGGAAACATTGAGACAAAAGAAGAAAATGCTGATACTTTCGCCATTTTGCCGAAATGTTTTCATGTTTCAAGTTTCATGGTCATCTACATCCATTTTGTCGTTTGCACAAGCGTTTCAATTGATGTAATCCAAATTTTGACCGTTTTAGAAAGGGTTAAACTTACCTGCTTTAACCAGTTCCGTTTCAAGCCCGTGTCGATTTAAATGGCGCAATAACATGTACATCGGATCCAAACTAAACTCCATACCTGAAATACATTCAAAACAGAGACAGAACGAAAACAAACCACTGCTATAGATGAACAAGATTCACTTATGATCAAAGAAGCCTATTATATCAAAGACGTTAAGATACTTGATACAGAAGAAAAGACAATGTTCGAGCGCCAAGTACATTTGTATGCAAACATGAACTGCTTAGCCTATGTCGACTTAGCAACTGAATCCTAGTGACATAGGTGAAACACACAAAAGACACTTGGTACTGTAAAGCGATGCAATATTAATACCGATCTAAAATTAATTGGTTGTTGTTGTTGTTGTTGTTGTTGTTGTTGACAAAGGTATAACTTTAAACATCTACACGATGAAGTGACTCGATAAAAATACAGGCTCTGGGTAACATTGAGACAAAAGAAGAAAATGCTGATACTTTCGCCATTTTGCCGAAATGTTTTCATGTTTCAAGTTTCATGGTCATCTACATCCATTTTGTCGTTTGCACAAGCGTTTAAATTGATGTAATCCAAATTTTGACCGTTTTAGAAAGGGTTAAACTTACCTGCTTTAACCAGTTCCGTTTCAAGCCCGTGTCGATTTAAATGGCGCAATAACATGTACATCGGATCCAAACTAAACTCCATACCTGAAATACATTCAAAACAGAGACAGAACAAAAACAAACCACTGCTATAGATGAACAAGATTCACTTATGATCAAAGAAGCCTATTATATCAAAGACGTTAAGATACTTGATACAGAAGAAAAGACAATGTTCGAGCGCCAAGTACATTTGTATGCAAACATGAACTGCTTAGCCTATGTCGACTTAGCAACTGAATCCTAGTGACATAGGTGAAACACACAAAAGACACTTGGTACTGTAAAGCGATGCAATATTAATACCGATCTAAAATTAATTGGTTGTTGTTGTTGTTGTTGTTGTTGTTGTTGTTGTTGACAAAGGTATAACTTTAAACATCTACACGATGAAGTGACTCGATAAAAATACAGGCTCTGGGAAACATTGAGACAAAAGAAGAAAATGCTGATACTTTCGCCATTTTGCCGAAATGTTTTCATGTTTCAAGTTTCATGGTCATCTACATCCATTTTGTCGTTTGCACAAGCGTTTCAATTGATGTAATCCAAATTTTGACCGTTTTAGAAAGGGTTAAACTTACCTGCTTTAACCAGTTCCGTTTCAAGCCCGTGTCGATTTAAATGGCGCAATAACATGTACATCGGATCCAAACTAAACTCCATACCTGAAATACATTCAAAACAGAGACAGAACAAAAACAAACCACTGCTATAGATGAACAAGATTCACTTATGATCAAAGAAGCCTATTATATCAAAGACGTTAAGATACTTGATACAGAAGAAAAGACAATGTTCGAGCGCCAAGTACATTTGTATGCAAACATGAACTGCTTAGCCTATGTCGACTTAGCAACTGAATGCTAGTGACATAGGTGAAACACACAAAAGACACTTGGTACTGTAAAGCGATGCAATATTAATACCGATCTAAAATTAATTGGTTGTTGTTGTTGTTGTTGTTGTTGTTGTTGTTGTTGTTGTTGTTGTTGTTGTTGTTGTTGTTGACAAAGGTATAACTTTAAACATCTACACGATGAAGTGACTCGATAAAAATACAGGCTCTGGGAAACATTGAGACAAAAGAAGAAAATGCTGATACTTTCGCCATTTTGCCGAAATGTTTTCATGTTTCAAGTTTCATGGTCATCTACATCCATTTTGTCGTTTGCACAAGCGTTTCAATTGATGTAATCCAAATTTTGACCGTTTTAGAAAGGGTTAAACTTACCTGCTTTAACCAGTTCCGTTTCAAGCCCGTGTCGATTTAAATGGCGCAATAACATGTACATCGGATCCAAACTAAACTCCATACCTGAAATACATTCAAAACAGAGACAGAACGAAAACAAACCACTGCTATAGATGAACAAGATTCACTTATGATCAAAGAAGCCTATTATATCAAAGACGTTAAGATACTTGATACAGAAGAAAAGACAATGTTCGAGCGCCAAGTACATTTGTATGCAAACATGAACTGCTTAGCCTATGTCGACTTAGCAACTGAATCCTAGTGACATAGGTGAAACACACAAAAGACACTTGGTACTGTAAAGCGATGCAATATTAATACCGATCTAAAATTAATTGGTTGTTGTTGTTGTTGTTGTTGTTGTTGTTGTTGTTGTTGTTGTTGACAAAGGTATAACTTTAAACATCTACACGATGAAGTGACTCGATAAAAATACAGGCTCTGGGAAACATTGAGACAAAAGAAGAAAATGCTGATACTTTCGCCATTTTGCCGAAATGTTTTCATGTTTCAAGTTTCATGGTCATCTACATCCATTTTGTCGTTTGCACAAGCGTTTCAATTGATGTAATCCAAATTTTGACCGTTTTAGAAAGGGTTAAACTTACCTGCTTTAACCAGTTCCGTTTCAAGCCCGTGTCGATTTAAATGGCGCAATAACATGTACATCGGATCCAAACTAAACTCCATACCTGAAATACATTCAAAACAGAGACAGAACAAAAACAAACCACTGCTATAGATGAACAAGATTCACTTATGATCAAAGAAGCCTATTATATCAAAGACGTTAAGATACTTGATACAGAAGAAAAGACAATGTTCGAGCGCCAAGTACATTTGTATGCAAACATGAACTGCTTAGCCTATGTCGACTTAGCAACTGAATGCTAGTGACATAGGTGAAACACACAAAAGACACTTGGTACTGTAAAGCGATGCAATATTAATACCGATCTAAAATTAATTGGTTGTTGTTGTTGTTGTTGTTGTTGTTGTTGTTGACAAAGGTATAACTTTAAACATCTACACGATGAAGTGACTCGATAAAAATACAGGCTCTGGGAAACATTGAGACAAAAGAAGAAAATGCTGATACTTTCGCCATTTTGCCGAAATGTTTTCATGTTTCAAGTTTCATGGTCATCTACATCCATTTTGTCGTTTGCACAAGCGTTTCAATTGATGTAATCCAAATTTTGACCGTTTTAGAAAGGGTTAAACTTACCTGCTTTAACCAGTTCCGTTTCAAGCCCGTGTCGATTTAAATGGCGCAATAACATGTACATCGGATCCAAACTAAACTCCATACCTGAAATACATTCAAAACAGAGACAGAACGAAAACAAACCACTGCTATAGATGAACAAGATTCACTTATGATCAAAGAAGCCTATTATATCAAAGACGTTAAGATACTTGATACAGAAGAAAAGACAATGTTCGAGCGCCAAGTACATTTGTATGCAAACATGAACTGCTTAGCCTATGTCGACTTAGCAACTGAATCCTAGTGACATAGGTGAAACACACAAAAGACACTTGGTACTGTAAAGCGATGCAATATTAATACTGATCTAAAATTAATTGGTTGTTGTTGTTGTTGTTGTTGTTGTTGTTGTTGTTGTTGTTGTTGACAAAGGTATAACTTTAAACATCTACACGATGAAGTGACTCGATAAAAATACAGGCTCTGGGAAACATTGAGACAAAAGAAGAAAATGCTGATACTTTCGCCATTTTGCCGAAATGTTTTCATGTTTCAAGTTTCATGGTCATCTACATCCATTTTGTCGTTTGTACAAGCGTTTCAATTGATGTAATCCAAATTTTGACCGTTTTAGAAAGGGTTAAACTTACCTGCTTTAACCAGTTCCGTTTCAAGCCCGTGTCGATTTAAATGGCGCAATAACATGTACATTGGATCCAAACTAAACTCCATACCTGAAATACATTCAAAACAGAGACAGAACAAAAACAAACCACTGCTATAGATGAACAAGATTCACTTATGATCAAAGAAGCCTATTATATCAAAGACGTTAAGATACTTGATACAGAAGAAAAGACAATGTTCGAGCGCCAAGTACATTTGTATGCAAACATGAACTGCTTAGCCTATGTCGACTTAGCAACTGAATCCTAGTGACATAGGTGAAACACACAAAAGACACTTGGTACTGTAAAGCGATGCAATATTAATACCGATCTAAAATTAATTGGTTGTTGTTGTTGTTGTTGTTGTTGTTGTTGTTGTTGTTGTTGACAAAGGTATAACTTTAAACATCTACACGATGAAGTGACTCGATAAAAATACAGGCTCTGGGAAACATTGAGACAAAAGAAGAAAATGCTGATACTTTCGCCATTTTGCCGAAATGTTTTCATGTTTCAAGTTTCATGGTCATCTACATCCATTTTGTCGTTTGCACAAGCGTTTCAATTGATGTAATCCAAATTTTGACCGTTTTAGAAAGGGTTAAACTTACCTGCTTTAACCAGTTCCGTTTCAAGCCCGTGTCGATTTAAATGGCGCAATAACATGTACATCGGATCCAAACTAAACTCCATACCTGAAATACATTCAAAACAGAGACAGAACAAAAACAAACCACTGCTATAGATGAACAAGATTCACTTATGATCAAAGAAGCCTATTATATCAAAGACGTTAAGATACTTGATACAGAAGAAAAGACAATGTTCGAGCGCCAAGTACATTTGTATGCAAACATGAACTGCTTAGCCTATGTCGACTTAGCAACTGAATGCTAGTGACATAGGTGAAACACACAAAAGACACTTGGTACTGTAAAGCGATGCAATATTAATACCGATCTAAAATTAATTGGTTGTTGTTGTTGTTGTTGTTGTTGTTGTTGTTGTTGTTGTTGTTGTTGTTGTTGACAAAGGTATAACTTTAAACATCTACACGATGAAGTGACTCGATAAAAATACAGGCTCTGGGAAACATTGAGACAAAAGAAGAAAATGCTGATACTTTCGCCATTTTGCCGAAATGTTTTCATGTTTCAAGTTTCATGGTCATCTACATCCATTTTGTCGTTTGCACAAGCGTTTCAATAGATGTAATCCAAATTTTGACCGTTTTAGAAAGGGTTAAACTTACCTGCTTTAACCAGTTCCGTTTCAAGCCCGTGTCGATTTAAATGGCGCAATAACATGTACATCGGATCCAAACTAAACTCCATACCTGAAATACATTCAAAACAGAGACAGAACGAAAACAAACCACTGCTATAGATGAACAAGATTCACTTATGATCAAAGAAGCCTATTATATCAAAGACGTTAAGATACTTGATACAGAAGAAAAGACAATGTTCGAGCGCCAAGTACATTTGTATGCAAACATGAACTGCTTAGCCTATGTCGACTTAGCAACTGAATCCTAGTGACATAGGTGAAACACACAAAAGACACTTGGTACTGTAAAGCGATGCAATATTAATACTGATCTAAAATTAATTGGTTGTTGTTGTTGTTGTTGTTGTTGTTGTTGTTGTTGTTGTTGTTGTTGTTGACAAAGGTATAACTTTAAACATCTACACGATGAAGTGACTCGATAAAAATACAGGCTCTGGGAAACATTGAGACAAAAGAAGAAAATGCTGATACTTTCGCCATTTTGCCGAAATGTTTTCATGTTTCAAGTTTCATGGTCATCTACATCCATTTTGTCGTTTGTACAAGCGTTTCAATTGATGTAATCCAAATTTTGACCGTTTTAGAAAGGGTTAAACTTACCTGCTTTAACCAGTTCCGTTTCAAGCCCGTGTCGATTTAAATGGCGCAATAACATGTACATCGGATCCAAACTAAACTCCATACCTGAAATACATTCAAAACAGAGACAGAACAAAAACAAACCACTGCTATAGATGAACAAGATTCACTTATGATCAAAGAAGCCTATTATATCAAAGACGTTAAGATACTTGATACAGAAGAAAAGACAATGTTCGAGCGCCAAGTACATTTGTATGCAAACATGAACTGCTTAGCCTATGTCAACTTAGCAACTGAATGCTAGTGACATAGGTGAAACACACAAAAGACACTTGGTACTGTAAAGCGATGCAATATTAATACCGATCTAAAATTAATTGGTTGTTGTTGTTGTTGTTGTTGTTGTTGTTGTTGTTGTTAAAGGTATAACTTTAAACATCTACACGATGAAGTGACTCGATAAAAATACAGGCTCTGGGAAACATTGAGACAAAAGAAGAAAATGCTGATACTTTCGCCATTTTGCCGAAATGTTTTCATGTTTCAAGTTTCATGGTCATCTACATCCATTTTGTCGTTTGCACAAGCGTTTCAATTGATGTAATCCAAATTTTGACCGTTTTAGAAAGGGTTAAACTTACCTGCTTTAACCAGTTCCGTTTCAAGCCCGTGTCGATTTAAATGGCGCAATAACATGTACATCGGATCCAAACTAAACTCCATACCTGAAATACATTCAAAACAGAGACAGAACAAAAACAAACCACTGCTATAGATGAACAAGATTCACTTATGATCAAAGAAGCCTATTATATCAAAGACGTTAAGATACTTGATACAGAAGAAAAGACAATGTTCGAGCGCCAAGTACATTTGTATGCAAACATGAACTGCTTAGCCTATGTCGACTTAGCAACTGAATGCTAGTGACATAGGTGAAACACACAAAAGACACTTGGTACTGTAAAGCGATGCAATATAAATACCGATCTAAAATTAATTGGTGGTGGTTGTTGTTGTTGTTGTTGTTGTTGTTGTTGACAAAGGTATAACTTTAAACATCTACACGATGAAGTGACTCGATAAAAATACAGGCTCTGGGAAACATTGAGACAAAAGAAGAAAATGCTGATACTTTCGCCATTTTGCCGAAATGTTTTCATGTTTCAAGTTTCATGGTCATCTACATCCATTTTGTCGTTTGCACAAGCGTTTCAATTGATGTAATCCAAATTTTGACCGTTTTAGAAAGGGTTAAACTTACCTGCTTTAACCAGTTCCGTTTCAAGCCCGTGTCGATTTAAATGGCGCAATAACATGTACATCGGATCCAAACTAAACTCCATACCTGAAATACATTCAAAACAGAGACAGAACGAAAACAAACCACTGCTATAGATGAACAAGATTCACTTATGATCAAAGAAGCCTATTATATCAAAGACGTTAAGATACTTGATACAGAAGAAAAGACAATGTTCGAGCGCCAAGTACATTTGTATGCAAACATGAACTGCTTAGCCTATGTCGACTTAGCAACTGAATGCTAGTGACATAGGTGAAACACACAAAAGACACTTGGTACTGTAAAGCGATGCAATATTAATACCGATCTAAAATTAATTGGTTGTTGTTGTTGTTGTTGTTGTTGTTGTTGTTGTTGTTGACAAAGGTATAACTTTAAACATCTACACGATGAAGTGACTCGATAAAAATACAGGCTCTGGGAAACATTGAGACAAAAGAAGAAAATGCTGATACTTTCGCCATTTTGCCGAAATGTTTTCATGTTTCAAGTTTCATGGTCATCTACATCCATTTTGTCGTTTGCACAAGCGTTTCAATTGATGTAATCCAAATTTTGACCGTTTTAGAAAGGGTTAAACTTACCTGCTTTAACCAGTTCCGTTTCAAGCCCGTGTCGATTTAAATGGCGCAATAACATGTACATCGGATCCAAACTAAACTCCATACCTGAAATACATTCAAAACAGAGACAGAACGAAAACAAACCACTGCTATAGATGAACAAGATTCACTTATGATCAAAGAAGCCTATTATATCAAAGACGTTAAGATACTTGATACAGAAGAAAAGACAATGTTCGAGCGCCAAGTACATTTGTATGCAAACATGAACTGCTTAGCCTATGTCGACTTAGCAACTGAATCCTAGTGACATAGGTGAAACACACAAAAGACACTTGGTACTGTAAAGCGATGCAATATTAATACCGATCTAAAATTAATTGGTTGTTGTTGTTGTTGTTGTTGTTGTTGTTGTTGTTGTTGACAAAGGTATAACTTTAAACATCTACACGATGAAGTGACTCGATAAAAATACAGGCTCTGGGAAACATTGAGACAAAAGAAGAAAATGCTGATACTTTCGCCATTTTGCCGAAATGTTTTCATGTTTCAAGTTTCATGGTCATCTACATCCATTTTGTCGTTTGCACAAGCGTTTCAATTGATGTAATCCAAATTTTGACCGTTTTAGAAAGGGTTAAACTTACCTGCTTTAACCAGTTCCGTTTCAAGCCCGTGTCGATTTAAATGGCGCAATAACATGTACATCGGATCCAAACTAAACTCCATACCTGAAATACATTCAAAACAGAGACAGAACAAAAACAAACCACTGCTATAGATGAACAAGATTCACTTATGATCAAAGAAGCCTATTATATCAAAGACGTTAAGATACTTGATACAGAAGAAAAGACAATGTTCGAGCGCCAAGTACATTTGTATGCAAACATGAACTGCTTAGCCTATGTCGACTTAGCAACTGAATCCTAGTGACATAGGTGAAACACACAAAAGACACTTGGTACTGTAAAGCGATGCAATATTAATACCGATCTAAAATTAATTGGTTGTTGTTGTTGTTGTTGTTGTTGTTGTTGTTGACAAAGGTATAACTTTAAACATCTACACGATGAAGTGACTCGATAAAAATACAGGCTCTGGGAAACATTGAGACAAAAGAAGAAAATGCTGATACTTTCGCCATTTTGCCGAAATGTTTTCATGTTTCAAGTTTCATGGTCATCTACATCCATTTTGTCGTTTGCACAAGCGTTTCAATTGATGTAATCCAAATTTTGACCGTTTTAGAAAGGGTTAAACTTACCTGCTTTAACCAGTTCCGTTTCAAGCCCGTGTCGATTTAAATGGCGCAATAACATGTACATCGGATCCAAACTAAACTCCATACCTGAAATACATTCAAAACAGAGACAGAACAAAAACAAACCACTGCTATAGATGAACAAGATTCACTTATGATCAAAGAAGCCTATTATATCAAAGACGTTAAGATACTTGATACAGAAGAAAAGACAATGTTCGAGCGCCAAGTACATTTGTATGCAAACATGAACTGCTTAGCCTATGTCGACTTAGCAACTGAATGCTAGTGACATAGGTGAAACACACAAAAGACACTTGGTACTGTAAAGCGATGCAATATTAATACCGATCTAAAATTAATTGGTTGTTGTTGTTGTTGTTGTTGTTGTTGTTGTTGTTGTTGTTGTTGTTGTTGACAAAGGTATAACTTTAAACATCTACACGATGAAGTGACTCGATAAAAATACAGGCTCTGGGAAACATTGAGACAAAAGAAGAAAATGCTGATACTTTCGCCATTTTGCCGAAATGTTTTCATGTTTCAAGTTTCATGGTCATCTACATCCATTTTGTCGTTTGCACAAGCGTTTCAATTGATGTAATCCAAATTTTGACCGTTTTAGAAAGGGTTAAACTTACCTGCTTTAACCAGTTCCGTTTCAAGCCCGTGTCGATTTAAATGGCGCAATAACATGTACATCGGATCCAAACTAAACTCCATACCTGAAATACATTCAAAACAGAGACAGAACGAAAACAAACCACTGCTATAGATGAACAAGATTCACTTATGATCAAAGAAGCCTATTATATCAAAGACGTTAAGATACTTGATACAGAAGAAAAGACAATGTTCGAGCGCCAAGTACATTTGTATGCAAACATGAACTGCTTAGCCTATGTCGACTTAGCAACTGAATCCTAGTGACATAGGTGAAACACACAAAAGACACTTGGTACTGTAAAGCGATGCAATATTAATACCGATCTAAAATTAATTGGTTGTTGTTGTTGTTGTTGTTGTTGTTGTTGTTGTTGTTGACAAAGGTATAACTTTAAACATCTACACGATGAAGTGACTCGATAAAAATACAGGCTCTGGGAAACATTGAGACAAAAGAAGAAAATGCTGATACTTTCGCCATTTTGCCGAAATGTTTTCATGTTTCAAGTTTCATGGTCATCTACATCCATTTTGTCGTTTGCACAAGCGTTTAAATTGATGTAATCCAAATTTTGACCGTTTTAGAAAGGGTTAAACTTACCTGCTTTAACCAGTTCCGTTTCAAGCCCGTGTCGATTTAAATGGCGCAATAACATGTACATCGGATCCAAACTAAACTCCATACCTGAAATACATTCAAAACAGAGACAGAACAAAAACAAACCACTGCTATAGATGAACAAGATTCACTTATGATCAAAGAAGCCTATTATATCAAAGACGTTAAGATACTTGATACAGAAGAAAAGACAATGTTCGAGCGCCAAGTACATTTGTATGCAAACATGAACTGCTTAGCCTATGTCGACTTAGCAACTGAATCCTAGTGACATAGGTGAAACACACAAAAGACACTTGGTACTGTAAAGCGATGCAATATTAATACCGATCTAAAATTAATTGGTTGTTGTTGTTGTTGTTGTTGTTGTTGTTGTTGTTGTTGTTGACAAAGGTATAACTTTAAACATCTACACGATGAAGTGACTCGATAAAAATACAGGCTCTGGGAAACATTGAGACAAAAGAAGAAAATGCTGATACTTTCGCCATTTTGCCGAAATGTTTTCATGTTTCAAGTTTCATGGTCATCTACATCCATTTTGTCGTTTGCACAAGCGTTTCAATTGATGTAATCCAAATTTTGACCGTTTTAGAAAGGGTTAAACTTACCTGCTTTAACCAGTTCCGTTTCAAGCCCGTGTCGATTTAAATGGCGCAATAACATGTACATCGGATCCAAACTAAACTCCATACCTGAAATACATTCAAAACAGAGACAGAACGAAAACAAACCACTGCTATAGATGAACAAGATTCACTTATGATCAAAGAAGCCTATTATATCAAAGACGTTAAGATACTTGATACAGAAGAAAAGACAATGTTCGAGCGCCAAGTACATTTGTATGCAAACATGAACTGCTTAGCCTATGTCGACTTAGCAACTGAATGCTAGTGACATAGGTGAAACACACAAAAGACACTTGGTACTGTAAAGCGATGCAATATTAATACCGATCTAAAATTAATTGGTTGTTGTTGTTGTTGTTGTTGTTGTTGTTGTTGTTGTTGTTGACAAAGGTATAACTTTAAACATCTACACGATGAAGTGACTCGATAAAAATACAGGCTCTGGGAAACATTGAGACAAAAGAAGAAAATGCTGATACTTTCGCCATTTTGCCGAAATGTTTTCATGTTTCAAGTTTCATGGTCATCTACATCCATTTTGTCGTTTGCACAAGCGTTTCAATTGATGTAATCCAAATTTTGACCGTTTTAGAAAGGGTTAAACTTACCTGCTTTAACCAGTTCCGTTTCAAGCCCGTGTCGATTTAAATGGCGCAATAACATGTACATCGGATCCAAACTAAACTCCATACCTGAAATACATTCAAAACAGAGACAGAACAAAAACAAACCACTGCTATAGATGAACAAGATTCACTTATGATCAAAGAAGCCTATTATATCAAAGACGTTAAGATACTTGATACAGAAGAAAAGACAATGTTCGAGCGCCAAGTACATTTGTATGCAAACATGAACTGCTTAGTCTATGTCGACTTAGCAACTGAATCCTAGTGACATAGGTGAAACACACAAAAGACACTTGGTACTGTAAAGCGATGCAATATTAATACCGATCTAAAATTAATTGGTTGTTGTTGTTGTTGTTGTTGTTGTTGTTGTTGTTGACAAAGGTATAACTTTAAACATCTACACGATGAAGTGACTCGATAAAAATACAGGCTCTGGGAAACATTGAGACAAAAGAAGAAAATGCTGATACTTTCGCCATTTTGCCGAAATGTTTTCATGTTTCAAGTTTCATGGTCATCTACATCCATTTTGTCGTTTGCACAAGCGTTTCAATTGATGTAATCCAAATTTTGACCGTTTTAGAAAGGGTTAAACTTACCTGCTTTAACCAGTTCCGTTTCAAGCCCGTGTCGATTTAAATGGCGCAATAACATGTACATCGGATCCAAACTAAACTCCATACCTGAAATACATTCAAAACAGAGACAGAACGAAAACAAACCACTGCTATAGATGAACAAGATTCACTTATGATCAAAGAAGCCTATTATATCAAAGACGTTAAGATACTTGATACAGAAGAAAAGACAATGTTCGAGCGCCAAGTACATTTGTATGCAAACATGAACTGCTTAGTCTATGTCGACTTAGCAACTGAATCCTAGTGACATAGGTGAAACACACAAAGACACTTGGTACTGTAAAGCGATGCAATATTAATACCGATCTAAAATTAATTGGTTGTTGTTGTTGTTGTTGTTGTTGTTGTTGTTGTTGTTGTTGTTGTTGACAAAGGTATAACTTTAAACATCTACACGATGAAGTGACTCGATAAAAATACAGGCTCTGGGAAACATTGAGACAAAAGAAGAAAATGCTGATACTTTCGCCATTTTGCCGAAATGTTTTCATGTTTCAAGTTTCATGGTCATCTACATCCATTTTGTCGTTTGCACAAGCGTTTCAATTGATGTAATCCAAATTTTGACCGTTTTAGAAAGGGTTAAACTTACCTGCTTTAACCAGTTCCGTTTCAAGCCCGTGTCGATTTAAATGGCGCAATAACATGTACATCGGATCCAAACTAAACTCCATACCTGAAATACATTCAAAACAGAGACAGAACAAAAACAAACCACTGCTATAGATGAACAAGATTCACTTATGATCAAAGAAGCCTATTATATCAAAGACGTTAAGATACTTGATACAGAAGAAAAGACAATGTTCGAGCGCCAAGTACATTTGTATGCAAACATGAACTGCTTAGCCTATGTCGACTTAGCAACTGAATGCTAGTGACATAGGTGAAACACACAAAAGACACTTGGTACTGTAAAGCGATGCAATATTAATACCGATCTAAAATTAATTGGTTGTTGTTGTTGTTGTTGTTGTTGTTGTTGTTGTTGACAAAGGTATAACTTTAAACATCTACACGATGAAGTGACTCGATAAAAATACAGGCTCTGGGAAACATTGAGACAAAAGAAGAAAATGCTGATACTTTCGCCATTTTGCCGAAATGTTTTCATGTTTCAAGTTTCATGGTCATCTACATCCATTTTGTCGTTTGCACAAGCGTTTCAATTGATGTAATCCAAATTTTGACCGTTTTAGAAAGGGTTAAACTTACCTGCTTTAACCAGTTCCGTTTCAAGCCCGTGTCGATTTAAATGGCGCAATAACATGTACATCGGATCCAAACTAAACTCCATACCTGAAATACATTCAAAACAGAGACAGAACGAAAACAAACCACTGCTATAGATGAACAAGATTCACTTATGATCAAAGAAGCCTATTATATCAAAGACGTTAAGATACTTGATACAGAAGAAAAGACAATGTTCGAGCGCCAAGTACATTTGTATGCAAACATGAACTGCTTAGCCTATGTCGACTTAGCAACTGAATGCTAGTGACATAGGTGAAACACACAAAAGACACTTGGTACTGTAAAGCGATGCAATATTAATACCGATCTAAAATTAATTGGTTGTTGTTGTTGTTGTTGTTGTTGTTGTTGTTGTTGTTGTTGTTGACAAAGGTATAACTTTAAACATCTACACGATGAAGTGACTCGATAAAAATACAGGCTCTGGGAAACATTGAGACAAAAGAAGAAAATGCTGATACTTTCGCCATTTTGCCAAAATGTTTTCATGTTTCAAGTTTCATGGTCATCTACATCCATTTTGTCGTTTGCACAAGCGTTTCAATTGATGTAATCCAAATTTTGACCGTTTTAGAAAGGGTTAAACTTACCTGCTTTAACCAGTTCCGTTTCAAGCCCGTGTCGATTTAAATGGCGCAATAACATGTACATCGGATCCAAACTAAACTCCATACCTGAAATACATTCAAAACAGAGACAGAACAAAAACAAACCACTGCTATAGATGAACAAGATTCACTTATGATCAAAGAAGCCTATTATATCAAAGACGTTAAGATACTTGATACAGAAGAAAAGACAATGTTCGAGCGCCAAGTACATTTGTATGCAAACATGAACTGCTTAGCCTATGTCGACTTAGCAACTGAATCCTAGTGACATAGGTGAAACACACAAAAGACACTTGGTACTGTAAAGCGATGCAATATTAATACCGATCTAAAATTAATTGGTTGTTGTTGTTGTTGTTGTTGTTGTTGTTGTTGTTGTTGTTGTTGACAAAGGTATAACTTTAAACATCTACACGATGAAGTGACTCGATAAAAATACAGGCTCTGGGAAACATTGAGACAAAAGAAGAAAATGCTGATACTTTCGCCATTTTGCCGAAATGTTTTCATGTTTCAAGTTTCATGGTCATCTACATCCATTTTGTCGTTTGCACAAGCGTTTCAATTGATGTAATCCAAATTTTGACCGTTTTAGAAAGGGTTAAACTTACCTGCTTTAACCAGTTCCGTTTCAAGCCCGTGTCGATTTAAATGGCGCAATAACATGTACATCGGATCCAAACTAAACTCCATACCTGAAATACATTCAAAACAGAGACAGAACAAAAACAAACCACTGCTATAGATGAACAAGATTCACTTATGATCAAAGAAGCCTATTATATCAAAGACGTTAAGATACTTGATACAGAAGAAAAGACAATGTTCGAGCGCCAAGTACATTTGTATGCAAACATGAACTGCTTAGCCTATGTCGACTTAGCAACTGAATCCTAGTGACATAGGTGAAACACACAAAAGACACTTGGTACTGTAAAGCGATGCAATATTAATACCGATCTAAAATTAATTGGTGGTTGTTGTTGTTGTTGTTGTTGTTGTTGTTGTTGTTGTTGTTGTTGTTGTTGTTGACAAAGGTATAACTTTAAACATCTACACGATGAAGTGACTCGATAAAAATACAGGCTCTGGGAAACATTGAGACAAAAGAAGAAAATGCTGATACTTTCGCCATTTTGCCGAAATGTTTTCATGTTTCAAGTTTCATGGTCATCTACATCCATTTTGTCGTTTGCACAAGCATTTCAATTGATGTAATCCAAATTTTGACCGTTTTAGAAAGGGTTAAACTTACCTGCTTTAACCAGTTCCGTTTCAAGCCCGTGTCGATTTAAATGGCGCAATAACATGTACATCGGATCCAAACTAAACTCCATACCTGAAATACATTCAAAACAGAGACAGAATTAAAACAAACCACTGCTATAGATGAACAAGATTCACTTATGATCAAAGAAGCCTATTATATCAAAGACGTTAAGATACTTGATACAGAAGAAAAGACAATGTTCGAGCGCCAAGTACATTTGTATGCAAACATGAACTGCTTAGCCTATGTCGACTTAGCAACTGAATCCTAGTGACATAGGTGAAACACACAAAAGACACTTGGTACTGTAAAGCGATGCAATATTAATACTGATCTAAAATTAATTGGTTGTTGTTGTTGTTGTTGTTGTTGTTGTTGTTGTTGTTGTTGTTGTTGTTGTTGTTGTTGTTGTTGACAAAGGTATAACTTTAAACATCTACACGATGAAGTGACTCGATAAAAATACAGGCTCTGGGAAACATTGAGACAAAAGAAGAAAATGCTGATACTTTCGCCATTTTGCCGAAATGTTTTCATGTTTCAAGTTTCATGGTCATCTACATCCATTTTGTCGTTTGTACAAGCGTTTCAATTGATGTAATCCAAATTTTGACCGTTTTAGAAAGGGTTAAACTTACCTGCTTTAACCAGTTCCGTTTCAAGCCCGTGTCGATTTAAATGGCGCAATAACATGTACATCGGATCCAAACTAAACTCCATACCTGAAATACATTCAAAACAGAGACAGAACAAAAACAAACCACTGCTATAGATGAACAAGATTCACTTATGATCAAAGAAGCCTATTATATCAAAGACGTTAAGATACTTGATACAGAAGAAAAGACAATGTTCGAGCGCCAAGTACATTTGTATGCAAACATGAACTGCTTAGCCTATGTCGACTTAGCAACTGAATGCTAGTGACATAGGTGAAACACACAAAAGACACTTGGTACTGTAAAGCGATGCAATATTAATACCGATCTAAAATTAATTGGTTGTTGTTGTTGTTGTTGTTGTTGTTGTTGTTGTTGACAAAGGTATAACTTTAAACATCTACACGATGAAGTGACTCGATAAAAATACAGGCTCTGGGAAACATTGAGACAAAAGAAGAAAATGCTGATACTTTCGCCATTTTGCCGAAATGTTTTCATGTTTCAAGTTTCATGGTCATCTACATCCATTTTGTCGTTTGCACAAGCGTTTCAATTGATGTAATCCAAATTTTGACCGTTTTAGAAAGGGTTAAACTTACCTGCTTTAACCAGTTCCGTTTCAAGCCCGTGTCGATTTAAATGGCGCAATAACATGTACATCGGATCCAAACTAAACTCCATACCTGAAATACATTCAAAACAGAGACAGAACAAAAACAAACCACTGCTATAGATGAACAAGATTCACTTATGATCAAAGAAGCCTATTATATCAAAGACGTTAAGATACTTGATACAGAAGAAAAGACAATGTTCGAGCGCCAAGTACATTTGTATGCAAACATGAACTGCTTAGCCTATGTCGACTTAGCAACTGAATGCTAGTGACATAGGTGAAACACACAAAAGACACTTGGTACTGTAAAGCGATGCAATATTAATACCGATCTAAAATTAATTGGTGGTGGTGGTTGTTGTTGTTGTTGTTGTTGTTGTTGTTGACAAAGGTATAACTTTAAACATCTACACGATGAAGTGACTCGATAAAAATACAGGCTCTGGGAAACATTGAGACAAAAGAAGAAAATGCTGATACTTTCGCCATTTTGCCGAAATGTTTTCATGTTTCAAGTTTCATGGTCATCTACATCCATTTTGTCATTTGCACAAGCGTTTCAATTGATGTAATCCAAATTTTGACCGTTTTAGAAAGGGTTAAACTTACCTGCTTTAACCAGTTCCGTTTCAAGCCCGTGTCGATTTAAATGGCGCAATAACATGTACATCGGATCCAAACTAAACTCCATACCTGAAATACATTCAAAACAGAGACAGAACGAAAACAAACCACTGCTATAGATGAACAAGATTCACTTATGATCAAAGAAGCCTATTATATCAAAGACGTTAAGATACTTGATACAGAAGAAAAGACAATGTTCGAGCGCCAAGTACATTTGTATGCAAACATGAACTGCTTAGCCTATGTCGACTTAGCAACTGAATCCTAGTGACATAGGTGAAACACACAAAAGACACTTGGTACTGTAAAGCGATGCAATATTAATACCGATCTAAAATTAATTGGTGGTTGTTGTTGTTGTTGTTGTTGTTGTTGTTGTTGTTGTTGACAAAGGTATAACTTTAAACATCTACACGATGAAGTGACTCGATAAAAATACAGGCTCTGGGAAACATTGAGACAAAAGAAGAAAATGCTGATACTTTCGCCATTTTGCCGAAATGTTTTCATGTTTCAAGTTTCATGGTCATCTACATCCATTTTGTCGTTTGCACAAGCGTTTCAATTGATGTAATCCAAATTTTGACCGTTTTAGAAAGGGTTAAACTTACCTGCTTTAACCAGTTCCGTTTCAAGCCCGTGTCGATTTAAATGGCGCAATAACATGTACATCGGATCCAAACTAAACTCCATACCTGAAATACATTCAAAACAGAGACAGAACGAAAACAAACCACTGCTATAGATGAACAAGATTCACTTATGATCAAAGAAGCCTATTATATCAAAGACGTTAAGATACTTGATACAGAAGAAAAGACAATGTTCGAGCGCCAAGTACATTTGTATGCAAACATGAACTGCTTAGCCTATGTCGACTTAGCAACTGAATCCTAGTGACATAGGTGAAACACACAAAAGACACTTGGTACTGTAAAGCGATGCAATATTAATACTGATCTAAAATTAATTGGTTGTTGTTGTTGTTGTTGTTGTTGTTGTTGTTGTTGTTGTTGTTGTTGTTGACAAAGGTATAACTTTAAACATCTACACGATGAAGTGACTCGATAAAAATACAGGCTCTGGGAAACATTGAGACAAAAGAAGAAAATGCTGATACTTTCGCCATTTTGCCGAAATGTTTTCATGTTTCAAGTTTCATGGTCATCTACATCCATTTTGTCGTTTGCACAAGCGTTTCAATTGATGTAATCCAAATTTTGACCGTTTTAGAAAGGGTTAAACTTACCTGCTTTAACCAGTTCCGTTTCAAGCCCGTGTCGATTTAAATGGCGCAATAACATGTACATCGGATCCAAACTAAACTCCATACCTGAAATACATTCAAAACAGAGACAGAACAAAAACAAACCACTGCTATAGATGAACAAGATTCACTTATGATCAAAGAAGCCTATTATATCAAAGACGTTAAGATACTTGATACAGAAGAAAAGACAATGTTCGAGCGCCAAGTACATTTGTATGCAAACATGAACTGCTTAGCCTATGTCGACTTAGCAACTGAATCCTAGTGACATAGGTGAAACACACAAAAGACACTTGGTACTGTAAAGCGATGCAATATTAATACCGATCTAAAATTAATTGGTTGTTGTTGTTGTTGTTGTTGTTGTTGTTGTTGTTGTTGTTGTTGTTGACAAAGGTATAACTTTAAACATCTACACGATGAAGTGACTCGATAAAAATACAGGCTCTGGGAAACATTGAGACAAAAGAAGAAAATGCTGATACTTTCGCCATTTTGCCGAAATGTTTTCATGTTTCAAGTTTCATGGTCATCTACATCCATTTTGTCGTTTGCACAAGCGTTTCAATTGATGTAATCCAAATTTTGACCGTTTTAGAAAGGGTTAAACTTACCTGCTTTAACCAGTTCCGTTTCAAGCCCGTGTCGATTTAAATGGCGCAATAACATGTACATCGGATCCAAACTAAACTCCATACCTGAAATACATTCAAAACAGAGACAGAACAAAAACAAACCACTGCTATAGATGAACAAGATTCACTTATGATCAAAGAAGCCTATTATATCAAAGACGTTAAGATACTTGATACAGAAGAAAAGACAATGTTCGAGCGCCAAGTACATTTGTATGCAAACATGAACTGCTTAGCCTATGTCGACTTAGCAACTGAATGCTAGTGACATAGGTGAAACACACAAAAGACACTTGGTACTGTAAAGCGATGCAATATTAATACCGATCTAAAATTAATTGGTTGTTGTTGTTGTTGTTGTTGTTGTTGTTGTTGTTGTTGTTGACAAAGGTATAACTTTAAACATCTACACGATGAAGTGACTCGATAAAAATACAGGCTCTGGGAAACATTGAGACAAAAGAAGAAAATGCTGATACTTTCGCCATTTTGCCGAAATGTTTTCATGTTTCAAGTTTCATGGTCATCTACATCCATTTTGTCGTTTGCACAAGCGTTTCAATTGATGTAATCCAAATTTTGACCGTTTTAGAAAGGGTTAAACTTACCTGCTTTAACCAGTTCCGTTTCAAGCCCGTGTTGATTTAAATGGCGCAATAACATGTACATCGGATCCAAACTAAACTCCATACCTGAAATACATTCAAAACAGAGACAGAACAAAAACAAACCACTGCTATAGATGAACAAGATTCACTTATGATCAAAGAAGCCTATTATATCAAAGACGTTAAGATACTTGATACAGAAGAAAAGACAATGTTCGAGCGCCAAGTACATTTGTATGCAAACATGAACTGCTTAGCCTATGTCGACTTAGCAACTGAATGCTAGTGACATAGGTGAAACACACAAAAGACACTTGGTACTGTAAAGCGATGCAATATTAATACCGATCTAAAATTAATTGGTTGTTGTTGTTGTTGTTGTTGTTGTTGTTGTTGACAAAGGTATAACTTTAAACATCTACACGATGAAGTGACTCGATAAAAATACAGGCTCTGGGAAACATTGAGACAAAAGAAGAAAATGCTGATACTTTCGCCATTTTGCCGAAATGTTTTCATGTTTCAAGTTTCATGGTCATCTACATCCATTTTGTCGTTTGCACAAGCGTTTCAATTGATGTAATCCAAATTTTGACCGTTTTAGAAAGGGTTAAACTTACCTGCTTTAACCAGTTCCGTTTCAAGCCCGTGTCGATTTAAATGGCGCAATAACATGTACATCGGATCCAAACTAAACTCCATACCTGAAATACATTCAAAACAGAGACAGAACGAAAACAAACCACTGCTATAGATGAACAAGATTCACTTATGATCAAAGAAGCCTATTATATCAAAGACGTTAAGATACTTGATACAGAAGAAAAGACAATGTTCGAGCGCCAAGTACATTTGTATGCAAACATGAACTGCTTAGCCTATGTCGACTTAGCAACTGAATCCTAGTGACATAGGTGAAACACACAAAAGACACTTGGTACTGTAAAGCGATGCAATATTAATACCGATCTAAAATTAATTGGTTGTTGTTGTTGTTGTTGTTGTTGTTGTTGTTGTTGTTGTTGACAAAGGTATAACTTTAAACATCTACACGATGAAGTGACTCGATAAAAATACAGGCTCTGGGAAACATTGAGACAAAAGAAGAAAATGCTGATACTTTCGCCATTTTGCCGAAATGTTTTCATGTTTCAAGTTTCATGGTCATCTACATCCATTTTGTCGTTTGCACAAGCGTTTCAATTGATGTAATCCAAATTTTGACCGTTTTAGAAAGGGTTAAACTTACCTGCTTTAACCAGTTCCGTTTCAAGCCCGTGTCGATTTAAATGGCGCAATAACATGTACATCGGATCCAAACTAAACTCCATACCTGAAATACATTCAAAACAGAGACAGAACGAAAACAAACCACTGCTATAGATGAACAAGATTCACTTATGATCAAAGAAGCCTATTATATCAAAGACGTTAAGATACTTGATACAGAAGAAAAGACAATGTTCGAGCGCCAAGTACATTTGTATGCAAACATGAACTGCTTAGCCTATGTCGACTTAGCAACTGAATCCTAGTGACATAGGTGAAACACACAAAAGACACTTGGTACTGTAAAGCGATGCAATATTAATACTGATCTAAAATTAATTGGTTGTTGTTGTTGTTGTTGTTGTTGTTGTTGTTGTTGTTGTTGTTGTTGTTGTTGACAAAGGTATAACTTTAAACATCTACACGATGAAGTGACTCGATAAAAATACAGGCTCTGGGAAACATTGAGACAAAAGAAGAAAATGCTGATACTTTCGCCATTTTGCCGAAATGTTTTCATGTTTCAAGTTTCATGGTCATCTACATCCATTTTGTCGTTTGCACAAGCGTTTCAATTGATGTAATCCAAATTTTGACCGTTTTAGAAAGGGTTAAACTTACCTGCTTTAACCAGTTCCGTTTCAAGCCCGTGTCGATTTAAATGGCGCAATAACATGTACATCGGATCCAAACTAAACTCCATACCTGAAATACATTCAAAACAGAGACAGAACGAAAACAAACCACTGCTATAGATGAACAAGATTCACTTATGATCAAAGAAGCCTATTATATCAAAGACGTTAAGATACTTGATACAGAAGAAAAGACAATGTTCGAGCGCCAAGTACATTTGTATGCAAACATGAACTGCTTAGCCTATGTCGACTTAGCAACTGAATGCTAGTGACATAGGTGAAACACACAAAAGACACTTGGTACTGTAAAGCGATGCAATATTAATACCGATCTAAAATTAATTGGTTGTTGTTGTTGTTGTTGTTGTTGTTGTTGTTGTTGTTGTTGTTGTTGACAAAGGTATAACTTTAAACATCTACACGATGAAGTGACTCGATAAAAATACAGGCTCTGGGAAACATTGAGACAAAAGAAGAAAATGCTGATACTTTCGCCATTTTGCCGAAATGTTTTCATGTTTCAAGTTTCATGGTCATCTACATCCATTTTGTCGTTTGCACAAGCGTTTCAATTGATGTAATCCAAATTTTGACCGTTTTAGAAAGGGTTAAACTTACCTGCTTTAACCAGTTCCGTTTCAAGCCCGTGTCGATTTAAATGGCGCAATAACATGTACATCGGATCCAAACTAAACTCCATACCTGAAATACATTCAAAACAGAGACAGAACAAAAACAAACCACTGCTATAGATGAACAAGATTCACTTATGATCAAAGAAGCCTATTATATCAAAGACGTTAAGATACTTGATACAGAAGAAAAGACAATGTTCGAGCGCCAAGTACATTTGTATGCAAACATGAACTGCTTAGCCTATGTCGACTTAGCAACTGAATGCTAGTGACATAGGTGAAACACACAAAAGACACTTGGTACTGTAAAGCGATGCAATATTAATACCGATCTAAAATTAATTGGTTGTTGTTGTTGTTGTTGTTGTTGTTGTTGTTGTTGTTGTTGTTGACAAAGGTATAACTTTAAACATCTACACGATGAAGTGACTCGATAAAAATACAGGCTCTGGGAAACATTGAGACAAAAGAAGAAAATGCTGATACTTTCGCCATTTTGCCGAAATGTTTTCATGTTTCAAGTTTCATGGTCATCTACATCCATTTTGTCGTTTGCACAAGCGTTTCAATTGATGTAATCCAAATTTTGACCGTTTTAGAAAGGGTTAAACTTACCTGCTTTAACCAGTTCCGTTTCAAGCCCGTGTCGATTTAAATGGCGCAATAACATGTACATCGGATCCAAACTAAACTCCATACCTGAAATACATTCAAAACAGAGACAGAACAAAAACAAACCACTGCTATAGATGAACAAGATTCACTTATGATCAAAGAAGCCTATTATATCAAAGACGTTAAGATACTTGATACAGAAGAAAAGACAATGTTCGAGCGCCAAGTACATTTGTATGCAAACATGAACTGCTTAGCCTATGTCGACTTAGCAACTGAATGCTAGTGACATAGGTGAAACACACAAAAGACACTTGGTACTGTAAAGCGATGCAATATTAATACCGATCTAAAATTAATTGGTTGTTGTTGTTGTTGTTGTTGTTGTTGTTGTTGTTGTTGTTGTTGTTGACAAAGGTATAACTTTAAACATCTACACGATGAAGTGACTCGATAAAAATACAGGCTCTGGGAAACATTGAGACAAAAGAAGAAAATGCTGATACTTTCGCCATTTTGCCGAAATGTTTTCATGTTTCAAGTTTCATGGTCATCTACATCCATTTTGTCGTTTGCACAAGCGTTTCAATTGATGTAATCCAAATTTTGACCGTTTTAGAAAGGGTTAAACTTACCTGCTTTAACCAGTTCCGTTTCAAGCCCGTGTCGATTTAAATGGCGCAATAACATGTACATCGGATCCAAACTAAACTCCATACCTGAAATACATTCAAAACAGAGACAGAACGAAAACAAACCACTGCTATAGATGAACAAGATTCACTTATGATCAAAGAAGCCTATTATATCAAAGACGTTAAGATACTTGATACAGAAGAAAAGACAATGTTCGAGCGCCAAGTACATTTGTATGCAAACATGAACTGCTTAGCCTATGTCGACTTAGCAACTGAATGCTAGTGACATAGGTGAAACACACAAAAGACACTTGGTACTGTAAAGCGATGCAATATTAATACCGATCTAAAATTAATTGGTTGTTGTTGTTGTTGTTGTTGTTGTTGTTGTTGTTGTTGTTGACAAAGGTATAACTTTAAACATCTACACGATGAAGTGACTCGATAAAAATACAGGCTCTGGGAAACATTGAGACAAAAGAAGAAAATGCTGATACTTTCGCCATTTTGCCGAAATGTTTTCATGTTTCAAGTTTCATGGTCATCTACATCCATTTTGTCGTTTGCACAAGCGTTTCAATTGATGTAATCCAAATTTTGACCGTTTTAGAAAGGGTTAAACTTACCTGCTTTAACCAGTTCCGTTTCAAGCCCGTGTCGATTTAAATGGCGCAATAACATGTACATCGGATCCAAACTAAACTCCATACCTGAAATACATTCAAAACAGAGACAGAACGAAAACAAACCACTGCTATAGATGAACAAGATTCACTTATGATCAAAGAAGCCTATTATATCAAAGACGTTAAGATACTTGATACAGAAGAAAAGACAATGTTCGAGCGCCAAGTACATTTGTATGCAAACATGAACTGCTTAGCCTATGTCGACTTAGCAACTGAATCCTAGTGACATAGGTGAAACACACAAAAGACACTTGGTACTGTAAAGCGATGCAATATTAATACCGATCTAAAATTAATTGGTTGTTGTTGTTGTTGTTGTTGTTGTTGTTGTTGTTGACAAAGGTATAACTTTAAACATCTACACGATGAAGTGACTCGATAAAAATACAGGCTCTGGGAAACATTGAGACAAAAGAAGAAAATGCTGATACTTTCGCCATTTTGCCGAAATGTTTTCATGTTTCAAGTTTCATGGTCATCTACATCCATTTTGTCGTTTGCACAAGCGTTTCAATTGATGTAATCCAAATTTTGACCGTTTTAGAAAGGGTTAAACTTACCTGCTTTAACCAGTTCCGTTTCAAGCCCGTGTCGATTTAAATGGCGCAATAACATGTACATCGGATCCAAACTAAACTCCATACCTGAAATACATTCAAAACAGAGACAGAACAAAAACAAACCACTGCTATAGATGAACAAGATTCACTTATGATCAAAGAAGCCTATTATATCAAAGACGTTAAGATACTTGATACAGAAGAAAAGACAATGTTCGAGCGCCAAGTACATTTGTATGCAAACATGAACTGCTTAGCCTATGTCGACTTAGCAACTGAATCCTAGTGACATAGGTGAAACACACAAAAGACACTTGGTACTGTAAAGCGATGCAATATTAATACCGATCTAAAATTAATTGGTTGTTGTTGTTGTTGTTGTTGTTGTTGACAAAGGTATAACTTTAAACATCTACACGATGAAGTGACTCGATAAAAATACAGGCTCTGGGAAACATTGAGACAAAAGAAGAAAATGCTGATACTTTCGCCATTTTGCCGAAATGTTTTCATGTTTCAAGTTTCATGGTCATCTACATCCATTTTGTCGTTTGCACAAGCGTTTCAATTGATGTAATCCAAATTTTGACCGTTTTAGAAAGGGTTAAACTTACCTGCTTTAACCAGTTCCGTTTCAAGCCCGTGTCGATTTAAATGGCGCAATAACATGTACATCGGATCCAAACTAAACTCCATACCTGAAATACATTCAAAACAGAGACAGAACGAAAACAAACCACTGCTATAGATGAACAAGATTCACTTATGATCAAAGAAGCCTATTATATCAAAGACGTTAAGATACTTGATACAGAAGAAAAGACAATGTTCGAGCGCCAAGTACATTTGTATGCAAACATGAACTGCTTAGCCTATGTCGACTTAGCAACTGAATCCTAGTGACATAGGTGAAACACACAAAAGACACTTGGTACTGTAAAGCGATGCAATATTAATACCGATCTAAAATTAATTGGTTGTTGTTGTTGTTGTTGTTGTTGTTGTTGTTGTTGTTGTTGTTGTTGTTGACAAAGGTATAACTTTAAACATCTACACGATGAAGTGACTCGATAAAAATACAGGCTCTGGGAAACATTGAGACAAAAGAAGAAAATGCTGATACTTTCGCCATTTTGCCGAAATGTTTTCATGTTTCAAGTTTCATGGTCATCTACATCCATTTTGTCGTTTGCACAAGCGTTTCAATTGATGTAATCCAAATTTTGACCGTTTTAGAAAGGGTTAAACTTACCTGCTTTAACCAGTTCCGTTTCAAGCCCGTGTCGATTTAAATGGCGCAATAACATGTACATCGGATCCAAACTAAACTCCATACCTGAAATACATTCAAAACAGAGACAGAACGAAAACAAACCACTGCTATAGATGAACAAGATTCACTTATGATCAAAGAAGCCTATTATATCAAAGACGTTAAGATACTTGATACAGAAGAAAAGACAATGTTCGAGCGCCAAGTACATTTGTATGCAAACATGAACTGCTTAGCCTATGTCGACTTAGCAACTGAATCCTAGTGACATAGGTGAAACACACAAAAGACACTTGGTACTGTAAAGCGATGCAATATTAATACCGATCTAAAATTAATTGGTTGTTGTTGTTGTTGTTGTTGTTGTTGTTGTTGTTGTTGTTGTTGTTGTTGTTGACAAAGGTATAACTTTAAACATCTACACGATGAAGTGACTCGATAAAAATACAGGCTCTGGGAAACATTGAGACAAAAGAAGAAAATGCTGATACTTTCGCCATTTTGCCGAAATGTTTTCATGTTTCAAGTTTCATGGTCATCTACATCCATTTTGTCGTTTGCACAAGCGTTTCAATTGATGTAATCCAAATTTTGACCGTTTTAGAAAGGGTTAAACTTACCTGCTTTAACCAGTTCCGTTTCAAGCCCGTGTCGATTTAAATGGCGCAATAACATGTACATCGGATCCAAACTAAACTCCATACCTGAAATACATTCAAAACAGAGACAGAACGAAAACAAACCACTGCTATAGATGAACAAGATTCACTTATGATCAAAGAAGCCTATTATATCAAAGACGTTAAGATACTTGATACAGAAGAAAAGACAATGTTCGAGCGCCAAGTACATTTGTATGCAAACATGAACTGCTTAGCCTATGTCGACTTAGCAACTGAATGCTAGTGACATAGGTGAAACACACAAAAGACACTTGGTACTGTAAAGCGATGCAATATTAATACCGATCTAAAATTAATTGGTTGTTGTTGTTGTTGTTGTTGTTGTTGTTGTTGTTGTTGTTGTTGTTGTTGTTGACAAAGGTATAACTTTAAACATCTACACGATGAAGTGACTCGATAAAAATACAGGCTCTGGGAAACATTGAGACAAAAGAAGAAAATGCTGATACTTTCGCCATTTTGCCGAAATGTTTTCATGTTTCAAGTTTCATGGTCATCTACATCCATTTTGTCGTTTGCACAAGCGTTTCAATTGATGTAATCCAAATTTTGACCGTTTTAGAAAGGGTTAAACTTACCTGCTTTAACCAGTTCCGTTTCAAGCCCGTGTCGATTTAAATGGCGCAATAACATGTACATCGGATCCAAACTAAACTCCATACCTGAAATACATTCAAAACAGAGACAGAACGAAAACAAACCACTGCTATAGATGAACAAGATTCACTTATGATCAAAGAAGCCTATTATATCAAAGACGTTAAGATACTTGATACAGAAGAAAAGACAATGTTCGAGCGCCAAGTACATTTGTATGCAAACATGAACTGCTTAGCCTATGTTGACTTAGCAACTGAATCCTAGTGACATAGGTGAAACACACAAAAGACACTTGGTACTGTAAAGCGATGCAATATTAATACTGATCTAAAATTAATTGGTTGTTGTTGTTGTTGTTGTTGTTGTTGTTGTTGTTGTTGTTGTTGTTGTTGTTGTTGACAAAGGTATAACTTTAAACATCTACACGATGAAGTGACTCGATAAAAATACAGGCTCTGGGAAACATTGAGACAAAAGAAGAAAATGCTGATACTTTCGCCATTTTGCCGAAATGTTTTCATGTTTCAAGTTTCATGGTCATCTACATCCATTTTGTCGTTTGCACAAGCGTTTCAATTGATGTAATCCAAATTTTGACCGTTTTAGAAAGGGTTAAACTTACCTGCTTTAACCAGTTCCGTTTCAAGCCCGTGTCGATTTAAATGGCGCAATAACATGTACATCGGATCCAAACTAAACTCCATACCTGAAATACATTCAAAACAGAGACAGAACAAAAACAAACCACTGCTATAGATGAACAAGATTCACTTATGATCAAAGAAGCCTATTATATCAAAGACGTTAAGATACTTGATACAGAAGAAAAGACAATGTTCGAGCGCCAAGTACATTTGTATGCAAACATGAACTGCTTAGCCTATGTCGACTTAGCAACTGAATGCTAGTGACATAGGTGAAACACACAAAAGACACTTGGTACTGTAAAGCGATGCAATATTAATACCGATCTAAAATTAATTGGTTGTTGTTGTTGTTGTTGTTGTTGTTGTTGTTGTTGTTGACAAAGGTATAACTTTAAACATCTACACGATGAAGTGACTCGATAAAAATACAGGCTCTGGGAAACATTGAGACAAAAGAAGAAAATGCTGATACTTTCGCCATTTTGCCGAAATGTTTTCATGTTTCAAGTTTCATGGTCATCTACATCCATTTTGTCGTTTGCACAAGCGTTTCAATTGATGTAATCCAAATTTTGACCGTTTTAGAAAGGGTTAAACTTACCTGCTTTAACCAGTTCCGTTTCAAGCCCGTGTCGATTTAAATGGCGCAATAACATGTACATCGGATCCAAACTAAACTCCATACCTGAAATACATTCAAAACAGAGACAGAACGAAAACAAACCACTGCTATAGATGAACAAGATTCACTTATGATCAAAGAAGCCTATTATATCAAAGACGTTAAGATACTTGATACAGAAGAAAAGACAATGTTCGAGCGCCAAGTACATTTGTATGCAAACATGAACTGCTTAGCCTATGTCGACTTAGCAACTGAATCCTAGTGACATAGGTGAAACACACAAAAGACACTTGGTACTGTAAAGCGATGCAATATTAATACCGATCTAAAATTAATTGGTTGTTGTTGTTGTTGTTGTTGTTGTTGTTGTTGTTGTTGTTGACAAAGGTATAACTTTAAACATCTACACGATGAAGTGACTCGATAAAAATACAGGCTCTGGGAAACATTGAGACAAAAGAAGAAAATGCTGATACTTTCGCCATTTTGCCGAAATGTTTTCATGTTTCAAGTTTCATGGTCATCTACATCCATTTTGTCGTTTGCACAAGCGTTTCAATTGATGTAATCCAAATTTTGACCGTTTTAGAAAGGGTTAAACTTACCTGCTTTAACCAGTTCCGTTTCAAGCCCGTGTCGATTTAAATGGCGCAATAACATGTACATCGGATCCAAACTAAACTCCATACCTGAAATACATTCAAAACAGAGACAGAACAAAAACAAACCACTGCTATAGATGAACAAGATTCACTTATGATCAAAGAAGCCTATTATATCAAAGACGTTAAGATACTTGATACAGAAGAAAAGACAATGTTCGAGCGCCAAGTACATTTGTATGCAAACATGAACTGCTTAGCCTATGTCGACTTAGCAACTGAATGCTAGTGACATAGGTGAAACACACAAAAGACACTTGGTACTGTAAAGCGATGCAATATTAATACCGATCTAAAATTAATTGGTTGTTGTTGTTGTTGTTGTTGTTGTTGTTGTTGTTGTTGACAAAGGTATAACTTTAAACATCTACACGATGAAGTGACTCGATAAAAATACAGGCTCTGGGAAACATTGAGACAAAAGAAGAAAATGCTGATACTTTCGCCATTTTGCCGAAATGTTTTCATGTTTCAAGTTTCATGGTCATCTACATCCATTTTGTCGTTTGCACAAGCGTTTCAATTGATGTAATCCAAATTTTGACCATTTTAGAAAGGGTTAAACTTACCTGCTTTAACCAGTTCCGTTTCAAGCCCGTGTCGATTTAAATGGCGCAATAACATGTACATCGGATCCAAACTAAACTCCATACCTGAAATACATTCAAAACAGAGACAGAACGAAAACAAACCACTGCTATAGATGAACAAGATTCACTTATGATCAAAGAAGCCTATTATATCAAAGACGTTAAGATACTTGATACAGAAGAAAAGACAATGTTCGAGCGCCAAGTACATTTGTATGCAAACATGAACTGCTTAGCCTATGTCGACTTAGCACTGAATCCTAGTGACATAGGTGAAACACACAAAAGACACTTGGTACTGTAAAGTGATGCAATATTAATACCGATCTAAAATTAATTGGTTGTTGTTGTTGTTGTTGTTGTTGTTGTTGTTGTTGTTGTTGTTGACAAAGGTATAACTTTAAACATCTACACGATGAAGTGACTCGATAAAAATACAGGCTCTGGGAAACATTGAGACAAAAGAAGAAAATGCTGATACTTTCGCCATTTTGCCGAAATGTTTTCATGTTTCAAGTTTCATGGTCATCTACATCCATTTTGTCGTTTGCACAAGCGTTTCAATTGATGTAATCCAAATTTTGACCGTTTTAGAAAGGGTTAAACTTACCTGCTTTAACCAGTTCCGTTTCAAGCCCGTGTCGATTTAAATGGCGCAATAACATGTACATCGGATCCAAACTAAACTCCATACCTGAAATACATTCAAAACAGAGACAGAACAAAAACAAACCACTGCTATAGATGAACAAGATTCACTTATGATCAAAGAAGCCTATTATATCAAAGACGTTAAGATACTTGATACAGAAGAAAAGACAATGTTCGAGCGCCAAGTACATTTGTATGCAAACATGAACTGCTTAGCCTATGTCGACTTAGCAACTGAATCCTAGTGACATAGGTGAAACACACAAAAGACACTTGGTACTGTAAAGCGATGCAATATTAATACCGATCTAAAATTAATTGGTTGTTGTTGTTGTTGTTGTTGTTGTTGTTGTTGTTGTTGTTGTTGTTGTTGTTGTTGTTGACAAAGGTATAACTTTAAACATCTACACGATGAAGTGACTCGATAAAAATACAGGCTCTGGGAAACATTGAGACAAAAGAAGAAAATGCTGATACTTTCGCCATTTTGCCGAAATGTTTTCATGTTTCAAGTTTCATGGTCATCTACATCCATTTTGTCGTTTGCACAAGCGTTTCAATTGATGTAATCCAAATTTTGACCGTTTTAGAAAGGGTTAAACTTACCTGCTTTAACCAGTTCCGTTTCAAGCCCGTGTCGATTTAAATGGCGCAATAACATGTACATCGGATCCAAACTAAACTCCATACCTGAAATACATTCAAAACAGAGACAGAACGAAAACAAACCACTGCTATAGATGAACAAGATTCACTTATGATCAAAGAAGCCTATTATATCAAAGACGTTAAGATACTTGATACAGAAGAAAAGACAATGTTCGAGCGCCAAGTACATTTGTATGCAAACATGAACTGCTTAGCCTATGTCGACTTAGCAACTGAATCCTAGTGACATAGGTGAAACACACAAAAGACACTTGGTACTGTAAAGCGATGCAATATTAATACCGATCTAAAATTAATTGGTGGTTGTTGTTGTTGTTGTTGTTGTTGTTGTTGTTGTTGTTGTTGACAAAGGTATAACTTTAAACATCTACACGATGAAGTGACTCGATAAAAATACAGGCTCTGGGAAACATTGAGACAAAAGAAGAAAATGCTGATACTTTCGCCATTTTGCCGAAATGTTTTCATGTTTCAAGTTTCATGGTCATCTACATCCATTTTGTCGTTTGCACAAGCGTTTCAATTGATGTAATCCAAATTTTGACCGTTTTAGAAAGGGTTAAACTTACCTGCTTTAACCAGTTCCGTTTCAAGCCCGTGTCGATTTAAATGGCGCAATAACATGTACATCGGATCCAAACTAAACTCCATACCTGAAATACATTCAAAACAGAGACAGAACGAAAACAAACCACTGCTATAGATGAACAAGATTCACTTATGATCAAAGAAGCCTATTATATCAAAGACGTTAAGATACTTGATACAGAAGAAAAGACAATGTTCGAGCGCCAAGTACATTTGTATGCAAACATGAACTGCTTAGCCTATGTCGACTTAGCAACTGAATCCTAGTGACATAGGTGAAACACACAAAAGACACTTGGTACTGTAAAGCGATGCAATATTAATACCGATCTAAAATTAATTGGTGGTTGTTGTTGTTGTTGTTGTTGTTGTTGTTGTTGTTGTTGTTGTTGTTTTTGACAAAGGTATAACTTTAAACATCTACACGATGAAGTGACTCGATAAAAATACAGGCTCTGGGAAACATTGAGACAAAAGAAGAAAATGCTGATACTTTCGCCATTTTGCCGAAATGTTTTCATGTTTCAAGTTTCATGGTCATCTACATCCATTTTGTCGTTTGCACAAGCGTTTCAATTGATGTAATCCAAATTTTGACCGTTTTAGAAAGGGTTAAACTTACCTGCTTTAACCAGTTCCGTTTCAAGCCCGTGTCGATTTAAATGGCGCAATAACATGTACATCGGATCCAAACTAAACTCCATACCTGAAATACATTCAAAACAGAGACAGAACAAAAACAAACCACTGCTATAGATGAACAAGATTCACTTATGATCAAAGAAGCCTATTATATCAAAGACGTTAAGATACTTGATACAGAAGAAAAGACAATGTTCGAGCGCCAAGTACATTTGTATGCAAACATGAACTGCTTAGCCTATGTCGACTTAGCAACTGAATGCTAGTGACATAGGTGAAACACACAAAAGACACTTGGTACTGTAAAGCGATGCAATATTAATACCGATCTAAAATTAATTGGTTGTTGTTGTTGTTGTTGTTGTTGTTGTTGTTGTTGTTGTTGTTGTTGTTGTTGACAAAGGTATAACTTTAAACATCTACACGATGAAGTGACTCGATAAAAATACAGGCTCTGGGAAACATTGAGACAAAAGAAGAAAATGCTGATACTTTCGCCATTTTGCCGAAATGTTTTCATGTTTCAAGTTTCATGGTCATCTACATCCATTTTGTCGTTTGCACAAGCGTTTCAATTGATGTAATCCAAATTTTGACCGTTTTAGAAAGGGTTAAACTTACCTGCTTTAACCAGTTCCGTTTCAAGCCCGTGTCGATTTAAATGGCGCAATAACATGTACATCGGATCCAAACTAAACTCCATACCTGAAATACATTCAAAACAGAGACAGAACGAAAACAAACCACTGCTATAGATGAACAAGATTCACTTATGATCAAAGAAGCCTATTATATCAAAGACGTTAAGATACTTGATACAGAAGAAAAGACAATGTTTGAGCGCCAAGTACATTTGTATGCAAACATGAACTGCTTAGCCTATGTCGACTTAGCAACTGAATCCTAGTGACATAGGTGAAACACACAAAAGACACTTGGTACTGTAAAGCGATGCAATATTAATACTGATCTAAAATTAATTGGTTGTTGTTGTTGTTGTTGTTGTTGTTGTTGTTGTTGTTGTTGTTGTTGTTGTTGTTGTTGACAAAGGTATAACTTTAAACATCTACACGATGAAGTGACTCGATAAAAATACAGGCTCTGGGAAACATTGAGACAAAAGAAGAAAATGCTGATACTTTCGCCATTTTGCCGAAATGTTTTCATGTTTCAAGTTTCATGGTCATCTACATCCATTTTGTCGTTTGCACAAGCGTTTCAATTGATGTAATCCAAATTTTGACCGTTTTAGAAAGGGTTAAACTTACCTGCTTTAACCAGTTCCGTTTCAAGCCCGTGTCGATTTAAATGGCGCAATAACATGTACATCGGATCCAAACTAAACTCCATACCTGAAATACATTCAAAACAGAGACAGAACAAAAACAAACCACTGCTATAGATGAACAAGATTCACTTATGATCAAAGAAGCCTATTATATCAAAGACGTTAAGATACTTGATACAGAAGAAAAGACAATGTTCGAGCGCCAAGTACATTTGTATGCAAACATGAACTGCTTAGCCTATGTCGACTTAGCAACTGAATGCTAGTGACATAGGTGAAACACACAAAAGACACTTGGTACTGTAAAGCGATGCAATATTAATACCGATCTAAAATTAATTGGTTGTTGTTGTTGTTGTTGTTGTTGTTGTTGTTGTTGTTGTTGTTGTTGACAAAGGTATAACTTTAAACATCTACACGATGAAGTGACTCGATAAAAATACAGGCTCTGGGAAACATTGAGACAAAAGAAGAAAATGCTGATACTTTCGCCATTTTGCCGAAATGTTTTCATGTTTCAAGTTTCATGGTCATCTACATCCATTTTGTCGTTTGCACAAGCGTTTCAATTGATGTAATCCAAATTTTGACCGTTTTAGAAAGGGTTAAACTTACCTGCTTTAACCAGTTCCGTTTCAAGCCCGTGTCGATTTAAATGGCGCAATAACATGTACATCGGATCCAAACTAAACTCCATACCTGAAATACATTCAAAACAGAGACAGAACAAAAACAAACCACTGCTATAGATGAACAAGATTCACTTATGATCAAAGAAGCCTATTATATCAAAGACGTTAAGATACTTGATACAGAAGAAAAGACAATGTTCGAGCGCCAAGTACATTTGTATGCAAACATGAACTGCTTAGCCTATGTCGACTTAGCAACTGAATCCTAGTGACATAGGTGAAACACACAAAAGACACTTGGTACTGTAAAGCGATGCAATATTAATACCGATCTAAAATTAATTGGTTGTTGTTGTTGTTGTTGTTGTTGTTGTTGTTGTTGTTGTTGTTGTTGTTGTTGTTGTTGTTGTTGACAAAGGTATAACTTTAAACATCTACACGATGAAGTGACTCGATAAAAATACAGGCTCTGGGAAACATTGAGACAAAAGAAGAAAATGCTGATACTTTCGCCATTTTGCCGAAATGTTTTCATGTTTCAAGTTTCATGGTCATCTACATCCATTTTGTCGTTTGCACAAGCGTTTCAATTGATGTAATCCAAATTTTGACCGTTTTAGAAAGGGTTAAACTTACCTGCTTTAACCAGTTCCGTTTCAAGCCCGTGTCGATTTAAATGGCGCAATAACATGTACATCGGATCCAAACTAAACTCCATACCTGAAATACATTCAAAACAGAGACAGAACAAAAACAAACCACTGCTATAGATGAACAAGATTCACTTATGATCAAAGAAGCCTATTATATCAAAGACGTTAAGATACTTGATACAGAAGAAAAGACAATGTTCGAGCGCCAAGTACATTTGTATGCAAACATGAACTGCTTAGCCTATGTCGACTTAGCAACTGAATGCTAGTGACATAGGTGAAACACACAAAAGACACTTGGTACTGTAAAGCGATGCAATATTAATACCGATCTAAAATTAATTGGTTGTTGTTGTTGTTGTTGTTGTTGTTGTTGTTGTTGTTGTTGTTGCTGTTGTTGTTGACAAAGGTATAACTTTAAACATCTACACGATGAAGTGACTCGATAAAAATACAGGCTCTGGGAAACATTGAGACAAAAGAAGAAAATGCTGATACTTTCGCCATTTTGCCGAAATGTTTTCATGTTTCAAGTTTCATGGTCATCTACATCCATTTTGTCGTTTGCACAAGCGTTTCAATTGATGTAATCCAAATTTTGACCGTTTTAGAAAGGGTTAAACTTACCTGCTTTAACCAGTTCCGTTTCAAGCCCGTGTCGATTTAAATGGCGCAATAACATGTACATCGGATCCAAACTAAACTCCATACCTGAAATACATTCAAAACAGAGACAGAACAAAAACAAACCACTGCTATAGATGAACAAGATTCACTTATGATCAAAGAAGCCTATTATATCAAAGACGTTAAGATACTTGATACAGAAGAAAAGACAATGTTCGAGCGCCAAGTACATTTGTATGCAAACATGAACTGCTTAGCCTATGTCGACTTAGCAACTGAATGCTAGTGACATAGGTGAAACACACAAAAGACACTTGGTACTGTAAAGCGATGCAATATTAATACCGATCTAAAATTAATTGGTTGTTGTTGTTGTTGTTGTTGTTGTTGTTGTTGTTGTTGTTGTTGTTGACAAAGGTATAACTTTAAACATCTACACGATGAAGTGACTCGATAAAAATACAGGCTCTGGGAAACATTGAGACAAAAGAAGAAAATGCTGATACTTTCGCCATTTTGCCGAAATGTTTTCATGTTTCAAGTTTCATGGTCATCTACATCCATTTTGTCGTTTGCACAAGCGTTTCAATTGATGTAATCCAAATTTTGACCGTTTTAGAAAGGGTTAAACTTACCTGCTTTAACCAGTTCCGTTTCAAGCCCGTGTCGATTTAAATGGCGCAATAACATGTACATCGGATCCAAACTAAACTCCATACCTGAAATACATTCAAAACAGAGACAGAACGAAAACAAACCACTGCTATAGATGAACAAGATTCACTTATGATCAAAGAAGCCTATTATATCAAAGACGTTAAGATACTTGATACAGAAGAAAAGACAATGTTCGAGCGCCAAGTACATTTGTATGCAAACATGAACTGCTTAGCCTATGTCGACTTAGCAACTGAATCCTAGTGACATAGGTGAAACACACAAAAGACACTTGGTACTGTAAAGCGATGCAATATTAATACCGATCTAAAATTAATTGGTTGTTGTTGTTGTTGTTGTTGTTGTTGTTGTTGTTGTTGTTGTTGACAAAGGTATAACTTTAAACATCTACACGATGAAGTGACTCGATAAAAATACAGGCTCTGGGAAACATTGAGACAAAAGAAGAAAATGCTGATACTTTCGCCATTTTGCCGAAATGTTTTCATGTTTCAAGTTTCATGGTCATCTACATCCATTTTGTCGTTTGCACAAGCGTTTCAATTGATGTAATCCAAATTTTGACCGTTTTAGAAAGGGTTAAACTTACCTGCTTTAACCAGTTCCGTTTCAAGCCCGTGTCGATTTAAATGGCGCAATAACATGTACATCGGATCCAAACTAAACTCCATACCTGAAATACATTCAAAACAGAGACAGAACGAAAACAAACCACTGCTATAGATGAACAAGATTCACTTATGATCAAAGAAGCCTATTATATCAAAGACGTTAAGATACTTGATACAGAAGAAAAGACAATGTTCGAGCGCCAAGTACATTTGTATGCAAACATGAACTGCTTAGCCTATGTCGACTTAGCAACTGAATCCTAGTGACATAGGTGAAACACACAAAAGACACTTGGTACTGTAAAGCGATGCAATATTAATACCGATCTAAAATTAATTGGTTGTTGTTGTTGTTGTTGTTGTTGTTGTTGTTGTTGTTGTTGTTGACAAAGGTATAACTTTAAACATCTACACGATGAAGTGACTCGATAAAAATACAGGCTCTGGGAAACATTGAGACAAAAGAAGAAAATGCTGATACTTTCGCCATTTTGCCGAAATGTTTTCATGTTTCAAGTTTCATGGTCATCTACATCCATTTTGTCGTTTGCACAAGCGTTTCAATTGATGTAATCCAAATTTTGACCGTTTTAGAAAGGGTTAAACTTACCTGCTTTAACCAGTTCCGTTTCAAGCCCGTGTCGATTTAAATGGCGCAATAACATGTACATCGGATCCAAACTAAACTCCATACCTGAAATACATTCAAAACAGAGACAGAACAAAAACAAACCACTGCTATAGATGAACAAGATTCACTTATGATCAAAGAAGCCTATTATATCAAAGACGTTAAGATACTTGATACAGAAGAAAAGACAATGTTCGAGCGCCAAGTACATTTGTATGCAAACATGAACTGCTTAGCCTATGTCGACTTAGCAACTGAATCCTAGTGACATAGGTGAAACACACAAAAGACACTTGGTACTGTAAAGCGATGCAATATTAATACCGATCTAAAATTAATTGGTGGTTGTTGTTGTTGTTGTTGTTGTTGTTGTTGTTGTTGTTGTTGACAAAGGTATAACTTTAAACATCTACACGATGAAGTGACTCGATAAAAATACAGGCTCTGGGAAACATTGAGACAAAAGAAGAAAATGCTGATACTTTCGCCATTTTGCCGAAATGTTTTCATGTTTCAAGTTTCATGGTCATCTACATCCATTTTGTCGTTTGCACAAGCGTTTCAATTGATGTAATCCAAATTTTGACCGTTTTAGAAAGGGTTAAACTTACCTGCTTTAACCAGTTCCGTTTCAAGCCCGTGTCGATTTAAATGGCGCAATAACATGTACATCGGATCCAAACTAAACTCCATACCTGAAATACATTCAAAACAGAGACAGAACAAAAACAAACCACTGCTATAGATGAACAAGATTCACTTATGATCAAAGAAGCCTATTATATCAAAGACGTTAAGATACTTGATACAGAAGAAAAGACAATGTTCGAGCGCCAAGTACATTTGTATGCAAACATGAACTGCTTAGCCTATGTCGACTTAGCAACTGAATGCTAGTGACATAGGTGAAACACACAAAAGACACTTGGTACTGTAAAGCGATGCAATATTAATACCGATCTAAAATTAATTGGTTGTTGTTGTTGTTGTTGTTGTTGTTGTTGTTGTTGTTGTTGTTGACAAAGGTATAACTTTAAACATCTACACGATGAAGTGACTCGATAAAAATACAGGCTCTGGGAAACATTGAGACAAAAGAAGAAAATGCTGATACTTTCGCCATTTTGCCGAAATGTTTTCATGTTTCAAGTTTCATGGTCATCTACATCCATTTTGTCGTTTGCACAAGCGTTTCAATTGATGTAATCCAAATTTTGACCGTTTTAGAAAGGGTTAAACTTACCTGCTTTAACCAGTTCCGTTTCAAGCCCGTGTCGATTTAAATGGCGCAATAACATGTACATCGGATCCAAACTAAACTCCATACCTGAAATACATTCAAAACAGAGACAGAACGAAAACAAACCACTGCTATAGATGAACAAGATTCACTTATGATCAAAGAAGCCTATTATATCAAAGACGTTAAGATACTTGATACAGAAGAAAAGACAATGTTCGAGCGCCAAGTACATTTGTATGCAAACATGAACTGCTTAGCCTATGTCGACTTAGCAACTGAATCCTAGTGACATAGGTGAAACACACAAAAGACACTTGGTACTGTAAAGCGATGCAATATTAATACCGATCTAAAATTAATTGGTTGTTGTTGTTGTTGTTGTTGTTGTTGTTGTTGTTGTTGTTGACAAAGGTATAACTTTAAACATCTACACGATGAAGTGACTCGATAAAAATACAGGCTCTGGGAAACATTGAGACAAAAGAAGAAAATGCTGATACTTTCGCCATTTTGCCGAAATGTTTTCATGTTTCAAGTTTCATGGTCATCTACATCCATTTTGTCGTTTGCACAAGCGTTTCAATTGATGTAATCCAAATTTTGACCGTTTTAGAAAGGGTTAAACTTACCTGCTTTAACCAGTTCCGTTTCAAGCCCGTGTCGATTTAAATGGCGCAATAACATGTACATCGGATCCAAACTAAACTCCATACCTGAAATACATTCAAAACAGAGACAGAACAAAAACAAACCACTGCTATAGATGAACAAGATTCACTTATGATCAAAGAAGCCTATTATATCAAAGACGTTAAGATACTTGATACAGAAGAAAAGACAATGTTCGAGCGCCAAGTACATTTGTATGCAAACATGAACTGCTTAGCCTATGTCGACTTAGCAACTGAATCCTAGTGACATAGGTGAAACACACAAAAGACACTTGGTACTGTAAAGCGATGCAATATTAATACCGATCTAAAATTAATTGGTGGTGGTTGTTGTTGTTGTTGTTGTTGTTGTTGTTGTTGTTGACAAAGGTATAACTTTAAACATCTACACGATGAAGTGACTCGATAAAAATACAGGCTCTGGGAAACATTGAGACAAAAGAAGAAAATGCTGATACTTTCGCCATTTTGCCGAAATGTTTTCATGTTTCAAGTTTCATGGTCATCTACATCCATTTTGTCGTTTGCACAAGCGTTTCAATTGATGTAATCCAAATTTTGACCGTTTTAGAAAGGGTTAAACTTACCTGCTTTAACCAGTTCCGTTTCAAGCCCGTGTCGATTTAAATGGCGCAATAACATGTACATCGGATCCAAACTAAACTCCATACCTGAAATACATTCAAAACAGAGACAGAACGAAAACAAACCACTGCTATAGATGAACAAGATTCACTTATGATCAAAGAAGCCTATTATATCAAAGACGTTAAGATACTTGATACAGAAGAAAAGACAATGTTCGAGCGCCAAGTACATTTGTATGCAAACATGAACTGCTTAGCCTATGTCGACTTAGCAACTGAATCCTAGTGACATAGGTGAAACACACAAAAGACACTTGGTACTGTAAAGCGATGCAATATTAATACCGATCTAAAATTAATTGGTTGTTGTTGTTGTTGTTGTTGTTGTTGTTGTTGTTGTTGTTGTTGTTGTTGACAAAGGTATAACTTTAAACATCTACACGATGAAGTGACTCGATAAAAATACAGGCTCTGGGAAACATTGAGACAAAAGAAGAAAATGCTGATACTTTCGCCATTTTGCCGAAATGTTTTCATGTTTCAAGTTTCATGGTCATCTACATCCATTTTGTCGTTTGCACAAGCGTTTCAATTGATGTAATCCAAATTTTGACCGTTTTAGAAAGGGTTAAACTTACCTGCTTTAACCAGTTCCGTTTCAAGCCCGTGTCGATTTAAATGGCGCAATAACATGTACATCGGATCCAAACTAAACTCCATACCTGAAATACATTCAAAACAGAGACAGAACGAAAACAAACCACTGCTATAGATGAACAAGATTCACTTATGATCAAAGAAGCCTATTATATCAAAGACGTTAAGATACTTGATACAGAAGAAAAGACAATGTTCGAGCGCCAAGTACATTTGTATGCAAACATGAACTGCTTAGCCTATGTCGACTTAGCAACTGAATCCTAGTGACATAGGTGAAACACACAAAAGACACTTGGTACTGTAAAGCGATGCAATATTAATACCGATCTAAAATTAATTGGTTGTTGTTGTTGTTGTTGTTGTTGTTGTTGTTGTTGTTGTTGACAAAGGTATAACTTTAAACATCTACACGATGAAGTGACTCGATAAAAATACAGGCTCTGGGAAACATTGAGACAAAAGAAGAAAATGCTGATACTTTCGCCATTTTGCCGAAATGTTTTCATGTTTCAAGTTTCATGGTCATCTACATCCATTTTGTCGTTTGCACAAGCGTTTCAATTGATGTAATCCAAATTTTGACCGTTTTAGAAAGGGTTAAACTTACCTGCTTTAACCAGTTCCGTTTCAAGCCCGTGTCGATTTAAATGGCGCAATAACATGTACATCGGATCCAAACTAAACTCCATACCTGAAATACATTCAAAACAGAGACAGAACAAAAACAAACCACTGCTATAGATGAACAAGATTCACTTATGATCAAAGAAGCCTATTATATCAAAGACGTTAAGATACTTGATACAGAAGAAAAGACAATGTTCGAGCGCCAAGTACATTTGTATGCAAACATGAACTGCTTAGCCTATGTCGACTTAGCAACTGAATCCTAGTGACATAGGTGAAACACACAAAAGACACTTGGTACTGTAAAGCGATGCAATATTAATACCGATCTAAAATTAATTGGTGGTTGTTGTTGTTGTTGTTGTTGTTGTTGTTGTTGTTGTTGTTGTTGTTGACAAAGGTATAACTTTAAACATCTACACGATGAAGTGACTCGATAAAAATACAGGCTCTGGGAAACATTGAGACAAAAGAAGAAAATGCTGATACTTTCGCCATTTTGCCGAAATGTTTTCATGTTTCAAGTTTCATGGTCATCTACATCCATTTTGTCGTTTGCACAAGCGTTTCAATTGATGTAATCCAAATTTTGACCGTTTTAGAAAGGGTTAAACTTACCTGCTTTAACCAGTTCCGTTTCAAGCCCGTGTCGATTTAAATGGCGCAATAACATGTACATCGGATCCAAACTAAACTCCATACCTGAAATACATTCAAAACAGAGACAGAACGAAAACAAACCACTGCTATAGATGAACAAGATTCACTTATGATCAAAGAAGCCTATTATATCAAAGACGTTAAGATACTTGATACAGAAGAAAAGACAATGTTCGAGCGCCAAGTACATTTGTATGCAAACATGAACTGCTTAGCCTATGTCGACTTAGCAACTGAATCCTAGTGACATAGGTGAAACACACAAAAGACACTTGGTACTGTAAAGCGATGCAATATTAATACCGATCTAAAATTAATTGGTTGTTGTTGTTGTTGTTGTTGTTGTTGTTGTTGTTGTTGACAAAGGTATAACTTTAAACATCTACACGATGAAGTGACTCGATAAAAATACAGGCTCTGGGAAACATTGAGACAAAAGAAGAAAATGCTGATACTTTCGCCATTTTGCCGAAATGTTTTCATGTTTCAAGTTTCATGGTCATCTACATCCATTTTGTCGTTTGCACAAGCGTTTCAATTGATGTAATCCAAATTTTGACCGTTTTAGAAAGGGTTAAACTTACCTGCTTTAACCAGTTCCGTTTCAAGCCCGTGTCGATTTAAATGGCGCAATAACATGTACATCGGATCCAAACTAAACTCCATACCTGAAATACATTCAAAACAGAGACAGAACGAAAACAAACCACTGCTATAGATGAACAAGATTCACTTATGATCAAAGAAGCCTATTATATCAAAGACGTTAAGATACTTGATACAGAAGAAAAGACAATGTTCGAGCGCCAAGTACATTTGTATGCAAACATGAACTGCTTAGCCTATGTCGACTTAGCAACTGAATCCTAGTGACATAGGTGAAACACACAAAAGACACTTGGTACTGTAAAGCGATGCAATATTAATACCGATCTAAAATTAATTGGTTGTTGTTGTTGTTGTTGTTGTTGTTGTTGTTGTTGACAAAGGTATAACTTTAAACATCTACACGATGAAGTGACTCGATAAAAATACAGGCTCTGGGAAACATTGAGACAAAAGAAGAAAATGCTGATACTTTCGCCATTTTGCCGAAATGTTTTCATGTTTCAAGTTTCATGGTCATCTACATCCATTTTGTCGTTTGCACAAGCGTTTCAATTGATGTAATCCAAATTTTGACCGTTTTAGAAAGGGTTAAACTTACCTGCTTTAACCAGTTCCGTTTCAAGCCCGTGTCGATTTAAATGGCGCAATAACATGTACATCGGATCCAAACTAAACTCCATACCTGAAATACATTCAAAACAGAGACAGAACAAAAACAAACCACTGCTATAGATGAACAAGATTCACTTATGATCAAAGAAGCCTATTATATCAAAGACGTTAAGATACTTGATACAGAAGAAAAGACAATGTTCGAGCGCCAAGTACATTTGTATGCAAACATGAACTGCTTAGCCTATGTCGACTTAGCAACTGAATGCTAGTGACATAGGTGAAACACACAAAAGACACTTGGTACTGTAAAGCGATGCAATATTAATACCGATCTAAAATTAATTGGTTGTTGTTGTTGTTGTTGTTGTTGTTGTTGTTGTTGTTGTTGTTGACAAAGGTATAACTTTAAACATCTACACGATGAAGTGACTCGATAAAAATACAGGCTCTGGGAAACATTGAGACAAAAGAAGAAAATGCTGATACTTTCGCCATTTTGCCGAAATGTTTTCATGTTTCAAGTTTCATGGTCATCTACATCCATTTTGTCGTTTGCACAAGCGTTTCAATTGATGTAATCCAAATTTTGACCGTTTTAGAAAGGGTTAAACTTACCTGCTTTAACCAGTTCCGTTTCAAGCCCGTGTCGATTTAAATGGCGCAATAACATGTACATCGGATCCAAACTAAACTCCATACCTGAAATACATTCAAAACAGAGACAGAACGAAAACAAACCACTGCTATAGATGAACAAGATTCACTTATGATCAAAGAAGCCTATTATATCAAAGACGTTAAGATACTTGATACAGAAGAAAAGACAATGTTCGAGCGCCAAGTACATTTGTATGCAAACATGAACTGCTTAGCCTATGTCGACTTAGCAACTGAATCCTAGTGACATAGGTGAAACACACAAAAGACACTTGGTACTGTAAAGCGATGCAATATTAATACTGATCTAAAATTAATTGGTTGTTGTTGTTGTTGTTGTTGTTGTTGTTGTTGTTGTTGTTGTTGTTGTTGACAAAGGTATAACTTTAAACATCTACACGATGAAGTGACTCGATAAAAATACAGGCTCTGGGAAACATTGAGACAAAAGAAGAAAATGCTGATACTTTCGCCATTTTGCCGAAATGTTTTCATGTTTCAAGTTTCATGGTCATCTACATCCATTTTGTCGTTTGCACAAGCGTTTCAATTGATGTAATCCAAATTTTGACCGTTTTAGAAAGGGTTAAACTTACCTGCTTTAACCAGTTCCGTTTCAAGCCCGTGTCGATTTAAATGGCGCAATAACATGTACATCGGATCCAAACTAAACTCCATACCTGAAATACATTCAAAACAGAGACAGAACAAAAACAAACCACTGCTATAGATGAACAAGATTCACTTATGATCAAAGAAGCCTATTATATCAAAGACGTTAAGATACTTGATACAGAAGAAAAGACAATGTTCGAGCGCCAAGTACATTTGTATGCAAACATGAACTGCTTAGCCTATGTCGACTTAGCAACTGAATGCTAGTGACATAGGTGAAACACACAAAAGACACTTGGTACTGTAAAGCGATGCAATATTAATACCGATCTAAAATTAATTGGTTGTTGTTGTTGTTGTTGTTGTTGTTGTTGTTGTTGTTGACAAAGGTATAACTTTAAACATCTACACGATGAAGTGACTCGATAAAAATACAGGCTCTGGGAAACATTGAGACAAAAGAAGAAAATGCTGATACTTTCGCCATTTTGCCGAAATGTTTTCATGTTTCAAGTTTCATGGTCATCTACATCCATTTTGTCGTTTGCACAAGCGTTTCAATTGATGTAATCCAAATTTTGACCGTTTTAGAAAGGGTTAAACTTACCTGCTTTAACCAGTTCCGTTTCAAGCCCGTGTCGATTTAAATGGCGCAATAACATGTACATCGGATCCAAACTAAACTCCATACCTGAAATACATTCAAAACAGAGACAGAACGAAAACAAACCACTGCTATAGATGAACAAGATTCACTTATGATCAAAGAAGCCTATTATATCAAAGACGTTAAGATACTTGATACAGAAGAAAAGACAATGTTCGAGCGCCAAGTACATTTGTATGCAAACATGAACTGCTTAGCCTATGTCAACTTAGCAACTGAATCCTAGTGACATAGGTGAAACACACAAAAGACACTTGGTACTGTAAAGCGATGCAATATTAATACCGATCTAAAATTAATTGGTTGTTGTTGTTGTTGTTGTTGTTGTTGTTGTTGTTGTTGCTGTTGTTGTTGACAAAGGTATAACTTTAAACATCTACACGATGAAGTGACTCGATAAAAATACAGGCTCTGGGAAACATTGAGACAAAAGAAGAAAATGCTGATACTTTCGCCATTTTGCCGAAATGTTTTCATGTTTCAAGTTTCATGGTCATCTACATCCATTTTGTCGTTTGCACAAGCGTTTCAATTGATGTAATCCAAATTTTGACCGTTTTAGAAAGGGTTAAACTTACCTGCTTTAACCAGTTCCGTTTCAAGCCCTTGTCGATTTAAATGGCGCAATAACATGTACATCGGATCCAAACTAAACTCCATACCTGAAATACATTCAAAACAGAGACAGAACAAAAACAAACCACTGCTATAGATGAACAAGATTCACTTATGATCAAAGAAGCCTATTATATCAAAGACGTTAAGATACTTGATACAGAAGAAAAGACAATGTTCGAGCGCCAAGTACATTTGTATGCAAACATGAACTGCTTAGCCTATGTCGACTTAGCAACTGAATGCTAGTGACATAGGTGAAACACACAAAAGACACTTGGTACTGTAAAGCGATGCAATATTAATACCGATCTAAAATTAATTGGTTGTTGTTGTTGTTGTTGTTGTTGTTGTTGTTGTTGTTGACAAAGGTATAACTTTAAACATCTACACGATGAAGTGACTCGATAAAAATACAGGCTCTGGGAAACATTGAGACAAAAGAAGAAAATGCTGATACTTTCGCCATTTTGCCGAAATGTTTTCATGTTTCAAGTTTCATGGTCATCTACATCCATTTTGTCGTTTGCACAAGCGTTTCAATTGATGTAATCCAAATTTTGACCGTTTTAGAAAGGGTTAAACTTACCTGCTTTAACCAGTTCCGTTTCAAGCCCGTGTCGATTTAAATGGCGCAATAACATGTACATCGGATCCAAACTAAACTCCATACCTGAAATACATTCAAAACAGAGACAGAACGAAAACAAACCACTGCTATAGATGAACAAGATTCACTTATGATCAAAGAAGCCTATTATATCAAAGACGTTAAGATACTTGATACAGAAGAAAAGACAATGTTCGAGCGCCAAGTACATTTGTATGCAAACATGAACTGCTTAGCCTATGTCGACTTAGCAACTGAATCCTAGTGACATAGGTGAAACACACAAAAGACACTTGGTACTGTAAAGCGATGCAATATTAATACCGATCTAAAATTAATTGGTTGTTGTTGTTGTTGTTGTTGTTGTTGTTGTTGTTGTTGTTGTTGTTGACAAAGGTATAACTTTAAACATCTACACGATGAAGTGACTCGATAAAAATACAGGCTCTGGGAAACATTGAGACAAAAGAAGAAAATGCTGATACTTTCGCCATTTTGCCGAAATGTTTTCATGTTTCAAGTTTCATGGTCATCTACATCCATTTTGTCGTTTGCACAAGCGTTTCAATTGATGTAATCCAAATTTTGACCGTTTTAGAAAGGGTTAAACTTACCTGCTTTAACCAGTTCCGTTTCAAGCCCGTGTCGATTTAAATGGCGCAATAACATGTACATCGGATCCAAACTAAACTCCATACCTGAAATACATTCAAAACAGAGACAGAACGAAAACAAACCACTGCTATAGATGAACAAGATTCACTTATGATCAAAGAAGCCTATTATATCAAAGACGTTAAGATACTTGATACAGAAGAAAAGACAATGTTCGAGCGCCAAGTACATTTGTATGCAAACATGAACTGCTTAGCCTATGTCGACTTAGCAACTGAATCCTAGTGACATAGGTGAAACACACAAAAGACACTTGGTACTGTAAAGCGATGCAATATTAATACCGATCTAAAATTAATTGGTTGTTGTTGTTGTTGTTGTTGTTGTTGTTGTTGTTGTTGTTGTTGTTGTTGTTGTTGTTGACAAAGGTATAACTTTAAACATCTACACGATGAAGTGACTCGATAAAAATACAGGCTCTGGGAAACATTGAGACAAAAGAAGAAAATGCTGATACTTTCGCCATTTTGCCGAAATGTTTTCATGTTTCAAGTTTCATGGTCATCTACATCCATTTTGTCGTTTGCACAAGCGTTTCAATTGATGTAATCCAAATTTTGACCGTTTTAGAAAGGGTTAAACTTACCTGCTTTAACCAGTTCCGTTTCAAGCCCGTGTCGATTTAAATGGCGCAATAACATGTACATCGGATCCAAACTAAACTCCATACCTGAAATACATTCAAAACAGAGACAGAACAAAAACAAACCACTGCTATAGATGAACAAGATTCACTTATGATCAAAGAAGCCTATTATATCAAAGACGTTAAGATACTTGATACAGAAGAAAAGACAATGTTCGAGCGCCAAGTACATTTGTATGCAAACATGAACTGCTTAGCCTATGTCGACTTAGCAACTGAATCCTAGTGACATAGGTGAAACACACAAAAGACACTTGGTACTGTAAAGCGATGCAATATTAATACCGATCTAAAATTAATTGGTGGTTGTTGTTGTTGTTGTTGTTGTTGTTGTTGTTGTTGTTGTTGTTGTTGACAAAGGTATAACTTTAAACATCTACACGATGAAGTGACTCGATAAAAATACAGGCTCTGGGAAACATTGAGACAAAAGAAGAAAATGCTGATACTTTCGCCATTTTGCCGAAATGTTTTCATGTTTCAAGTTTCATGGTCATCTACATCCATTTTGTCGTTTGCACAAGCGTTTCAATTGATGTAATCCAAATTTTGACCGTTTTAGAAAGGGTTAAACTTACCTGCTTTAACCAGTTCCGTTTCAAGCCCGTGTCGATTTAAATGGCGCAATAACATGTACATCGGATCCAAACTAAACTCCATACCTGAAATACATTCAAAACAGAGACAGAACGAAAACAAACCACTGCTATAGATGAACAAGATTCACTTATGATCAAAGAAGCCTATTATATCAAAGACGTTAAGATACTTGATACAGAAGAAAAGACAATGTTCGAGCGCCAAGTACATTTGTATGCAAACATGAACTGCTTAGCCTATGTCGACTTAGCAACTGAATCCTAGTGACATAGGTGAAACACACAAAAGACACTTGGTACTGTAAAGCGATGCAATATTAATACCGATCTAAAATTAATTGGTTGTTGTTGTTGTTGTTGTTGTTGTTGTTGTTGTTGTTGTTGTTGACAAAGGTATAACTTTAAACATCTACACGATGAAGTGACTCGATAAAAATACAGGCTCTGGGAAACATTGAGACAAAAGAAGAAAATGCTGATACTTTCGCCATTTTGCCGAAATGTTTTCATGTTTCAAGTTTCATGGTCATCTACATCCATTTTGTCGTTTGCACAAGCGTTTCAATTGATGTAATCCAAATTTTGACCGTTTTAGAAAGGGTTAAACTTACCTGCTTTAACCAGTTCCGTTTCAAGCCCGTGTCGATTTAAATGGCGCAATAACATGTACATCGGATCCAAACTAAACTCCATACCTGAAATACATTCAAAACAGAGACAGAACGAAAACAAACCACTGCTATAGATGAACAAGATTCACTTATGATCAAAGAAGCCTATTATATCAAAGACGTTAAGATACTTGATACAGAAGAAAAGACAATGTTCGAGCGCCAAGTACATTTGTATGCAAACATGAACTGCTTAGCCTATGTCGACTTAGCAACTGAATCCTAGTGACATAGGTGAAACACACAAAAGACACTTGGTACTGTAAAGCGATGCAATATTAATACCGATCTAAAATTAATTGGTTGTTGTTGTTGTTGTTGTTGTTGTTGTTGTTGTTGTTGTTGTTGTTGTTGTTGTTGTTGACAAAGGTATAACTTTAAACATCTACACGATGAAGTGACTCGATAAAAATACAGGCTCTGGGAAACATTGAGACAAAAGAAGAAAATGCTGATACTTTCGCCATTTTGCCGAAATGTTTTCATGTTTCAAGTTTCATGGTCATCTACATCCATTTTGTCGTTTGCACAAGCGTTTCAATTGATGTAATCCAAATTTTGACCGTTTTAGAAAGGGTTAAACTTACCTGCTTTAACCAGTTCCGTTTCAAGCCCGTGTCGATTTAAATGGCGCAATAACATGTACATCGGATCCAAACTAAACTCCATACCTGAAATACATTCAAAACAGAGACAGAACAAAAACAAACCACTGCTATAGATGAACAAGATTCACTTATGATCAAAGAAGCCTATTATATCAAAGACGTTAAGATACTTGATACAGAAGAAAAGACAATGTTCGAGCGCCAAGTACATTTGTATGCAAACATGAACTGCTTAGCCTATGTCGACTTAGCAACTGAATCCTAGTGACATAGGTGAAACACACAAAAGACACTTGGTACTGTAAAGCGATGCAATATTAATACCGATCTAAAATTAATTGGTGGTTGTTGTTGTTGTTGTTGTTGTTGTTGTTGTTGTTGTTGTTGTTGTTGTTGTTGTTGTTGACAAAGGTATAACTTTAAACATCTACACGATGAAGTGACTCGATAAAAATACAGGCTCTGGGAAACATTGAGACAAAAGAAGAAAATGCTGATACTTTCGCCATTTTGCCGAAATGTTTTCATGTTTCAAGTTTCATGGTCATCTACATCCATTTTGTCGTTTGCACAAGCGTTTCAATTGATGTAATCCAAATTTTGACCGTTTTAGAAAGGGTTAAACTTACCTGCTTTAACCAGTTCCGTTTCAAGCCCGTGTCGATTTAAATGGCGCAATAACATGTACATCGGATCCAAACTAAACTCCATACCTGAAATACATTCAAAACAGAGACAGAACGAAAACAAACCACTGCTATAGATGAACAAGATTCACTTATGATCAAAGAAGCCTATTATATCAAAGACGTTAAGATACTTGATACAGAAGAAAAGACAATGTTCGAGCGCCAAGTACATTTGTATGCAAACATGAACTGCTTAGCCTATGTCGACTTAGCAACTGAATCCTAGTGACATAGGTGAAACACACAAAAGACACTTGGTACTGTAAAGCGATGCAATATTAATACCGATCTAAAATTAATTGGTTGTTGTTGTTGTTGTTGTTGTTGTTGTTGTTGTTGTTGTTGACAAAGGTATAACTTTAAACATCTACACGATGAAGTGACTCGATAAAAATACAGGCTCTGGGAAACATTGAGACAAAAGAAGAAAATGCTGATACTTTCGCCATTTTGCCGAAATGTTTTCATGTTTCAAGTTTCATGGTCATCTACATCCATTTTGTCGTTTGCACAAGCGTTTCAATTGATGTAATCCAAATTTTGACCGTTTTAGAAAGGGTTAAACTTACCTGCTTTAACCAGTTCCGTTTCAAGCCCGTGTCGATTTAAATGGCGCAATAACATGTACATCGGATCCAAACTAAACTCCATACCTGAAATACATTCAAAACAGAGACAGAACGAAAACAAACCACTGCTATAGATGAACAAGATTCACTTATGATCAAAGAAGCCTATTATATCAAAGACGTTAAGATACTTGATACAGAAGAAAAGACAATGTTCGAGCGCCAAGTACATTTGTATGCAAACATGAACTGCTTAGCCTATGTCGACTTAGCAACTGAATCCTAGTGACATAGGTGAAACACACAAAAGACACTTGGTACTGTAAAGCGATGCAATATTAATACCGATCTAAAATTAATTGGTTGTTGTTGTTGTTGTTGTTGTTGTTGTTGTTGACAAAGGTATAACTTTAAACATCTACACGATGAAGTGACTCGATAAAAATACAGGCTCTGGGAAACATTGAGACAAAAGAAGAAAATGCTGATACTTTCGCCATTTTGCCGAAATGTTTTCATGTTTCAAGTTTCATGGTCATCTACATCCATTTTGTCGTTTGCACAAGCGTTTCAATTGATGTAATCCAAATTTTGACCGTTTTAGAAAGGGTTAAACTTACCTGCTTTAACCAGTTCCGTTTCAAGCCCGTGTCGATTTAAATGGCGCAATAACATGTACATCGGATCCAAACTAAACTCCATACCTGAAATACATTCAAAACAGAGACAGAACGAAAACAAACCACTGCTATAGATGAACAAGATTCACTTATGATCAAAGAAGCCTATTATATCAAAGACGTTAAGATACTTGATACAGAAGAAAAGACAATGTTCGAGCGCCAAGTACATTTGTATGCAAACATGAACTGCTTAGCCTATGTCGACTTAGCAACTGAATCCTAGTGACATAGGTGAAACACACAAAAGACACTTGGTACTGTAAAGCGATGCAATATTAATACCGATCTAAAATTAATTGGTTGTTGTTGTTGTTGTTGTTGTTGTTGTTGTTGTTGACAAAGGTATAACTTTAAACATCTACACGATGAAGTGACTCGATAAAAATACAGGCTCTGGGAAACATTGAGACAAAAGAAGAAAATGCTGATACTTTCGCCATTTTGCCGAAATGTTTTCATGTTTCAAGTTTCATGGTCATCTACATCCATTTTGTCGTTTGCACAAGCGTTTCAATTGATGTAATCCAAATTTTGACCGTTTTAGAAAGGGTTAAACTTACCTGCTTTAACCAGTTCCGTTTCAAGCCCGTGTCGATTTAAATGGCGCAATAACATGTACATCGGATCCAAACTAAACTCCATACCTGAAATACATTCAAAACAGAGACAGAACAAAAACAAACCACTGCTATAGATGAACAAGATTCACTTATGATCAAAGAAGCCTATTATATCAAAGACGTTAAGATACTTGATACAGAAGAAAAGACAATGTTCGAGCGCCAAGTACATTTGTATGCAAACATGAACTGCTTAGCCTATGTCGACTTAGCAACTGAATGCTAGTGACATAGGTGAAACACACAAAAGACACTTGGTACTGTAAAGCGATGCAATATTAATACCGATCTAAAATTAATTGGTTGTTGTTGTTGTTGTTGTTGTTGTTGTTGTTGTTGTTGTTGTTGTTGTTGTTGTTGACAAAGGTATAACTTTAAACATCTACACGATGAAGTGACTCGATAAAAATACAGGCTCTGGGAAACATTGAGACAAAAGAAGAAAATGCTGATACTTTCGCCATTTTGCCGAAATGTTTTCATGTTTCAAGTTTCATGGTCATCTACATCCATTTTGTCGTTTGCACAAGCGTTTCAATTGATGTAATCCAAATTTTGACCGTTTTAGAAAGGGTTAAACTTACCTGCTTTAACCAGTTCCGTTTCAAGCCCGTGTCGATTTAAATGGCGCAATAACATGTACATCGGATCCAAACTAAACTCCATACCTGAAATACATTCAAAACAGAGACAGAACGAAAACAAACCACTGCTATAGATGAACAAGATTCACTTATGATCAAAGAAGCCTATTATATCAAAGACGTTAAGATACTTGATACAGAAGAAAAGACAATGTTCGAGCGCCAAGTACATTTGTATGCAAACATGAACTGCTTAGCCTATGTCGACTTAGCAACTGAATCCTAGTGACATAGGTGAAACACACAAAAGACACTTGGTACTGTAAAGCGATGCAATATTAATACTGATCTAAAATTAATTGGTTGTTGTTGTTGTTGTTGTTGTTGTTGTTGTTGTTGTTGTTGTTGTTGACAAAGGTATAACTTTAAACATCTACACGATGAAGTGACTCGATAAAAATACAGGCTCTGGGAAACATTGAGACAAAAGAAGAAAATGCTGATACTTTCGCCATTTTGCCGAAATGTTTTCATGTTTCAAGTTTCATGGTCATCTACATCCATTTTGTCGTTTGCACAAGCGTTTCAATTGATGTAATCCAAATTTTGACCGTTTTAGAAAGGGTTAAACTTACCTGCTTTAACCAGTTCCGTTTCAAGCCCGTGTCGATTTAAATGGCGCAATAACATGTACATCGGATCCAAACTAAACTCCATACCTGAAATACATTCAAAACAGAGACAGAACAAAAACAAACCACTGCTATAGATGAACAAGATTCACTTATGATCAAAGAAGCCTATTATATCAAAGACGTTAAGATACTTGATACAGAAGAAAAGACAATGTTCGAGCGCCAAGTACATTTGTATGCAAACATGAACTGCTTAGCCTATGTCGACTTAGCAACTGAATGCTAGTGACATAGGTGAAACACACAAAAGACACTTGGTACTGTAAAGCGATGCAATATTAATACCGATCTAAAATTAATTGGTTGTTGTTGTTGTTGTTGTTGTTGTTGTTGTTGTTGTTGACAAAGGTATAACTTTAAACATCTACACGATGAAGTGACTCGATAAAAATACAGGCTCTGGGAAACATTGAGACAAAAGAAGAAAATGCTGATACTTTCGCCATTTTGCCGAAATGTTTTCATGTTTCAAGTTTCATGGTCATCTACATCCATTTTGTCGTTTGCACAAGCGTTTCAATTGATGTAATCCAAATTTTGACCGTTTTAGAAAGGGTTAAACTTACCTGCTTTAACCAGTTCCGTTTCAAGCCCGTGTCGATTTAAATGGCGCAATAACATGTACATCGGATCCAAACTAAACTCCATACCTGAAATACATTCAAAACAGAGACAGAACGAAAACAAACCACTGCTATAGATGAACAAGATTCACTTATGATCAAAGAAGCCTATTATATCAAAGACGTTAAGATACTTGATACAGAAGAAAAGACAATGTTCGAGCGCCAAGTACATTTGTATGCAAACATGAACTGCTTAGCCTATGTCGACTTAGCAACTGAATCCTAGTGACATAGGTGAAACACACAAAAGACACTTGGTACTGTAAAGCGATGCAATATTAATACCGATCTAAAATTAATTGGTTGTTGTTGTTGTTGTTGTTGTTGTTGTTGTTGTTGTTGTTGTTGTTGTTGTTGTTGACAAAGGTATAACTTTAAACATCTACACGATGAAGTGACTCGATAAAAATACAGGCTCTGGGAAACATTGAGACAAAAGAAGAAAATGCTGATACTTTCGCCATTTTGCCGAAATGTTTTCATGTTTCAAGTTTCATGGTCATCTACATCCATTTTGTCGTTTGCACAAGCGTTTCAATTGATGTAATCCAAATTTTGACCGTTTTAGAAAGGGTTAAACTTACCTGCTTTAACCAGTTCCGTTTCAAGCCCGTGTTGATTTAAATGGCGCAATAACATGTACATCGGATCCAAACTAAACTCCATACCTGAAATACATTCAAAACAGAGACAGAACAAAAACAAACCACTGCTATAGATGAACAAGATTCACTTATGATCAAAGAAGCCTATTATATCAAAGACGTTAAGATACTTGATACAGAAGAAAAGACAATGTTCGAGCGCCAAGTACATTTGTATGCAAACATGAACTGCTTAGCCTATGTCGACTTAGCAACTGAATGCTAGTGACATAGGTGAAACACACAAAAGACACTTGGTACTGTAAAGCGATGCAATATTAATACCGATCTAAAATTAATTGGTTGTTGTTGTTGTTGTTGTTGTTGTTGTTGTTGTTGTTGTTGTTGTTGACAAAGGTATAACTTTAAACATCTACACGATGAAGTGACTCGATAAAAATACAGGCTCTGGGAAACATTGAGACAAAAGAAGAAAATGCTGATACTTTCGCCATTTTGCCGAAATGTTTTCATGTTTCAAGTTTCATGGTCATCTACATCCATTTTGTCGTTTGCACAAGCGTTTCAATTGATGTAATCCAAATTTTGACTGTTTTAGAAAGGGTTAAACTTACCTGCTTTAACCAGTTCCGTTTCAAGCCCGTGTCGATTTAAATGGCGCAATAACATGTACATCGGATCCAAACTAAACTCCATACCTGAAATACATTCAAAACAGAGACAGAACGAAAACAAACCACTGCTATAGATGAACAAGATTCACTTATGATCAAAGAAGCCTATTATATCAAAGACGTTAAGATACTTGATACAGAAGAAAAGACAATGTTCGAGCGCCAAGTACATTTGTATGCAAACATGAACTGCTTAGCCTATGTCGACTTAGCAACTGAATCCTAGTGACATAGGTGAAACACACAAAAGACACTTGGTACTGTAAAGCGATGCAATATTAATACTGATCTAAAATTAATTGGTTGTTGTTGTTGTTGTTGTTGTTGTTGTTGTTGTTGTTGTTGTTGACAAAGGTATAACTTTAAACATCTACACGATGAAGTGACTCGATAAAAATACAGGCTCTGGGAAACATTGAGACAAAAGAAGAAAATGCTGATACTTTCGCCATTTTGCCGAAATGTTTTCATGTTTCAAGTTTCATGGTCATCTACATCCATTTTGTCGTTTGCACAAGCGTTTCAATTGATGTAATCCAAATTTTGACCGTTTTAGAAAGGGTTAAACTTACCTGCTTTAACCAGTTCCGTTTCAAGCCCGTGTCGATTTAAATGGCGCAATAACATGTACATCGGATCCAAACTAAACTCCATACCTGAAATACATTCAAAACAGAGACAGAACAAAAACAAACCACTGCTATAGATGAACAAGATTCACTTATGATCAAAGAAGCCTATTATATCAAAGACGTTAAGATACTTGATACAGAAGAAAAGACAATGTTCGAGCGCCAAGTACATTTGTATGCAAACATGAACTGCTTAGCCTATGTCGACTTAGCAACTGAATGCTAGTGACATAGGTGAAACACACAAAAGACACTTGGTACTGTAAAGCGATGCAATATTAATACCGATCTAAAATTAATTGGTTGTTGTTGTTGTTGTTGTTGTTGTTGTTGTTGACAAAGGTATAACTTTAAACATCTACACGATGAAGTGACTCGATAAAAATACAGGCTCTGGGAAACATTGAGACAAAAGAAGAAAATGCTGATACTTTCGCCATTTTGCCGAAATGTTTTCATGTTTCAAGTTTCATGGTCATCTACATCCATTTTGTCGTTTGCACAAGCGTTTCAATTGATGTAATCCAAATTTTGACCGTTTTAGAAAGGGTTAAACTTACCTGCTTTAACCAGTTCCGTTTCAAGCCCGTGTCGATTTAAATGGCGCAATAACATGTACATCGGATCCAAACTAAACTCCATACCTGAAATACATTCAAAACAGAGACAGAACGAAAACAAACCACTGCTATAGATGAACAAGATTCACTTATGATCAAAGAAGCCTATTATATCAAAGACGTTAAGATACTTGATACAGAAGAAAAGACAATGTTCGAGCGCCAAGTACATTTGTATGCAAACATGAACTGCTTAGCCTATGTCGACTTAGCAACTGAATCCTAGTGACATAGGTGAAACACACAAAAGACACTTGGTACTGTAAAGCGATGCAATATTAATACTGATCTAAAATTAATTGGTTGTTGTTGTTGTTGTTGTTGTTGTTGTTGTTGTTGTTGACAAAGGTATAACTTTAAACATCTACACGATGAAGTGACTCGATAAAAATACAGGCTCTGGGAAACATTGAGACAAAAGAAGAAAATGCTGATACTTTCGCCATTTTGCCGAAATGTTTTCATGTTTCAAGTTTCATGGTCATCTACATCCATTTTGTCGTTTGCACAAGCGTTTCAATTGATGTAATCCAAATTTTGACCGTTTTAGAAAGGGTTAAACTTACCTGCTTTAACCAGTTCCGTTTCAAGCCCGTGTCGATTTAAATGGCGCAATAACATGTACATCGGATCCAAACTAAACTCCATACCTGAAATACATTCAAAACAGAGACAGAACAAAAACAAACCACTGCTATAGATGAACAAGATTCACTTATGATCAAAGAAGCCTATTATATCAAAGACGTTAAGATACTTGATACAGAAGAAAAGACAATGTTCGAGCGCCAAGTACATTTGTATGCAAACATGAACTGCTTAGCCTATGTCGACTTAGCAACTGAATGCTAGTGACATAGGTGAAACACACAAAAGACACTTGGTACTGTAAAGCGATGCAATATTAATACCGATCTAAAATTAATTGGTTGTTGTTGTTGTTGTTGTTGTTGTTGTTGTTGTTGTTGTTGTTGTTGTTGTTGTTGTTGACAAAGGTATAACTTTAAACATCTACACGATGAAGTGACTCGATAAAAATACAGGCTCTGGGAAACATTGAGACAAAAGAAGAAAATGCTGATACTTTCGCCATTTTGCCGAAATGTTTTCATGTTTCAAGTTTCATGGTCATCTACATCCATTTTGTCGTTTGCACAAGCGTTTCAATTGATGTAATCCAAATTTTGACCGTTTTAGAAAGGGTTAAACTTACCTGCTTTAACCAGTTCCGTTTCAAGCCCGTGTCGATTTAAATGGCGCAATAACATGTACATCGGATCCAAACTAAACTCCATACCTGAAATACATTCAAAACAGAGACAGAACGAAAACAAACCACTGCTATAGATGAACAAGATTCACTTATGATCAAAGAAGCCTATTATATCAAAGACGTTAAGATACTTGATACAGAAGAAAAGACAATGTTCGAGCGCCAAGTACATTTGTATGCAAACATGAACTGCTTAGCCTATGTCGACTTAGCAACTGAATCCTAGTGACATAGGTGAAACACACAAAAGACACTTGGTACTGTAAAGCGATGCAATATTAATACCGATCTAAAATTAATTGGTTGTTGTTGTTGTTGTTGTTGTTGTTGTTGTTGTTGTTGTTGTTGTTGTTGACAAAGGTATAACTTTAAACATCTACACGATGAAGTGACTCGATAAAAATACAGGCTCTGGGAAACATTGAGACAAAAGAAGAAAATGCTGATACTTTCGCCATTTTGCCGAAATGTTTTCATGTTTCAAGTTTCATGGTCATCTACATCCATTTTGTCGTTTGCACAAGCGTTTCAATTGATGTAATCCAAATTTTGACCGTTTTAGAAAGGGTTAAACTTACCTGCTTTAACCAGTTCCGTTTCAAGCCCGTGTCGATTTAAATGGCGCAATAACATGTACATCGGATCCAAACTAAACTCCATACCTGAAATACATTCAAAACAGAGACAGAACAAAAACAAACCACTGCTATAGATGAACAAGATTCACTTATGATCAAAGAAGCCTATTATATCAAAGACGTTAAGATACTTGATACAGAAGAAAAGACAATGTTCGAGCGCCAAGTACATTTGTATGCAAACATGAACTGCTTAGCCTATGTCGACTTAGCAACTGAATGCTAGTGACATAGGTGAAACACACAAAAGACACTTGGTACTGTAAAGCGATGCAATATTAATACCGATCTAAAATTAATTGGTTGTTGTTGTTGTTGTTGTTGTTGTTGTTGTTGTTGTTGTTGACAAAGGTATAACTTTAAACATCTACACGATGAAGTGACTCGATAAAAATACAGGCTCTGGGAAACATTGAGACAAAAGAAGAAAATGCTGATACTTTCGCCATTTTGCCGAAATGTTTTCATGTTTCAAGTTTCATGGTCATCTACATCCATTTTGTCGTTTGCACAAGCGTTTCAATTGATGTAATCCAAATTTTGACCGTTTTAGAAAGGGTTAAACTTACCTGCTTTAACCAGTTCCGTTTCAAGCCCGTGTCGATTTAAATGGCGCAATAACATGTACATCGGATCCAAACTAAACTCCATACCTGAAATACATTCAAAACAGAGACAGAACGAAAACAAACCACTGCTATAGATGAACAAGATTCACTTATGATCAAAGAAGCCTATTATATCAAAGACGTTAAGATACTTGATACAGAAGAAAAGACAATGTTCGAGCGCCAAGTACATTTGTATGCAAACATGAACTGCTTAGCCTATGTCGACTTAGCAACTGAATCCTAGTGACATAGGTGAAACACACAAAAGACACTTGGTACTGTAAAGCGATGCAATATTAATACCGATCTAAAATTAATTGGTGGTTGTTGTTGTTGTTGTTGTTGTTGTTGTTGTTGTTGTTGTTGTTGTTGTTGTTGTTGTTGTTGACAAAGGTATAACTTTAAACATCTACACGATGAAGTGACTCGATAAAAATACAGGCTCTGGGAAACATTGAGACAAAAGAAGAAAATGCTGATACTTTCGCCATTTTGCCGAAATGTTTTCATGTTTCAAGTTTCATGGTCATCTACATCCATTTTGTCGTTTGCACAAGCGTTTCAATTGATGTAATCCAAATTTTGACCGTTTTAGAAAGGGTTAAACTTACCTGCTTTAACCAGTTCCGTTTCAAGCCCGTGTCGATTTAAATGGCGCAATAACATGTACATCGGATCCAAACTAAACTCCATACCTGAAATACATTCAAAACAGAGACAGAACAAAAACAAACCACTGCTATAGATGAACAAGATTCACTTATGATCAAAGAAGCCTATTATATCAAAGACGTTAAGATACTTGATACAGAAGAAAAGACAATGTTCGAGCGCCAAGTACATTTGTATGCAAACATGAACTGCTTAGCCTATGTCGACTTAGCAACTGAATCCTAGTGACATAGGTGAAACACACAAAAGACACTTGGTACTGTAAAGCGATGCAATATTAATACTGATCTAAAATTAATTGGTTGTTGTTGTTGTTGTTGTTGTTGTTGTTGTTGTTGTTGACAAAGGTATAACTTTAAACATCTACACGATGAAGTGACTCGATAAAAATACAGGCTCTGGGAAACATTGAGACAAAAGAAGAAAATGCTGATACTTTCGCCATTTTGCCGAAATGTTTTCATGTTTCAAGTTTCATGGTCATCTACATCCATTTTGTCGTTTGCACAAGCGTTTCAATTGATGTAATCCAAATTTTGACCGTTTTAGAAAGGGTTAAACTTACCTGCTTTAACCAGTTCCGTTTCAAGCCCGTGTCGATTTAAATGGCGCAATAACATGTACATCGGATCCAAACTAAACTCCATACCTGAAATACATTCAAAACAGAGACAGAACAAAAACAAACCACTGCTATAGATGAACAAGATTCACTTATGATCAAAGAAGCCTATTATATCAAAGACGTTAAGATACTTGATACAGAAGAAAAGACAATGTTCGAGCGCCAAGTACATTTGTATGCAAACATGAACTGCTTAGCCTATGTCGACTTAGCAACTGAATGCTAGTGACATAGGTGAAACACACAAAAGACACTTGGTACTGTAAAGCGATGCAATATTAATACCGATCTAAAATTAATTGGTTGTTGTTGTTGTTGTTGTTGTTGTTGTTGTTGTTGTTGTTGACAAAGGTATAACTTTAAACATCTACACGATGAAGTGACTCGATAAAAATACAGGCTCTGGGAAACATTGAGACAAAAGAAGAAAATGCTGATACTTTCGCCATTTTGCCGAAATGTTTTCATGTTTCAAGTTTCATGGTCATCTACATCCATTTTGTCGTTTGCACAAGCGTTTCAATTGATGTAATCCAAATTTTGACCGTTTTAGAAAGGGTTAAACTTACCTGCTTTAACCAGTTCCGTTTCAAGCCCGTGTCGATTTAAATGGCGCAATAACATGTACATCGGATCCAAACTAAACTCCATACCTGAAATACATTCAAAACAGAGACAGAACGAAAACAAACCACTGCTATAGATGAACAAGATTCACTTATGATCAAAGAAGCCTATTATATCAAAGACGTTAAGATACTTGATACAGAAGAAAAGACAATGTTCGAGCGCCAAGTACATTTGTATGCAAACATGAACTGCTTAGCCTATGTCGACTTAGCAACTGAATCCTAGTGACATAGGTGAAACACACAAAAGACACTTGGTACTGTAAAGCGATGCAATATTAATACTGATCTAAAATTAATTTGTTGTTGTTGTTGTTGTTGTTGTTGTTGTTGTTGTTGTTGTTGACAAAGGTATAACTTTAAACATCTACACGATGAAGTGACTCGATAAAAATACAGGCTCTGGGAAACATTGAGACAAAAGAAGAAAATGCTGATACTTTCGCCATTTTGCCGAAATGTTTTCATGTTTCAAGTTTCATGGTCATCTACATCCATTTTGTCGTTTGCACAAGCGTTTCAATTGATGTAATCCAAATTTTGACCGTTTTAGAAAGGGTTAAACTTACCTGCTTTAACCAGTTCCGTTTCAAGCCCGTGTCGATTTAAATGGCGCAATAACATGTACATCGGATCCAAACTAAACTCCATACCTGAAATACATTCAAAACAGAGACAGAAAAAAACAAACCACTGCTATAGATGAACAAGATTCACTTATGATCAAAGAAGCCTATTATATCAAAGACGTTAAGATACTTGATACAGAAGAAAAGACAATGTTCGAGCGCCAAGTACATTTGTATGCAAACATGAACTGCTTAGCCTATGTCGACTTAGCAACTGAATGCTAGTGACATAGGTGAAACACACAAAAGACACTTGGTACTGTAAAGCGATGCAATATTAATACCGATCTAAAATTAATTGGTTGTTGTTGTTGTTGTTGTTGTTGTTGTTGTTGTTGTTGACAAAGGTATAACTTTAAACATCTACACGATGAAGTGACTCGATAAAAATACAGGCTCTGGGAAACATTGAGACAAAAGAAGAAAATGCTGATACTTTCGCCATTTTGCCGAAATGTTTTCATGTTTCAAGTTTCATGGTCATCTACATCCATTTTGTCGTTTGCACAAGCGTTTCAATTGATGTAATCCAAATTTTGACCGTTTTAGAAAGGGTTAAACTTACCTGCTTTAACCAGTTCCGTTTCAAGCCCGTGTCGATTTAAATGGCGCAATAACATGTACATCGGATCCAAACTAAACTCCATACCTGAAATACATTCAAAACAGAGACAGAACAAAAACAAACCACTGCTATAGATGAACAAGATTCACTTATGATCAAAGAAGCCTATTATATCAAAGACGTTAAGATACTTGATACAGAAGAAAAGACAATGTTCGAGCGCCAAGTACATTTGTATGCAAACATGAACTGCTTAGCCTATGTCGACTTAGCAACTGAATGCTAGTGACATAGGTGAAACACACAAAAGACACTTGGTACTGTAAAGCGATGCAATATTAATACCGATCTAAAATTAATTGGTTGTTGTTGTTGTTGTTGTTGTTGTTGTTGTTGTTGTTGTTGTTGACAAAGGTATAACTTTAAACATCTACACGATGAAGTGACTCGATAAAAATACAGGCTCTGGGAAACATTGAGACAAAAGAAGAAAATGCTGATACTTTTGCCATTTTGCCGAAATGTTTTCATGTTTCAAGTTTCATGGTCATCTACATCCATTTTGTCGTTTGCACAAGCGTTTCAATTGATGTAATCCAAATTTTGACCGTTTTAGAAAGGGTTAAACTTACCTGCTTTAACCAGTTCCGTTTCAAGCCCGTGTCGATTTAAATGGCGCAATAACATGTACATCGGATCCAAACTAAACTCCATACCTGAAATACATTCAAAACAGAGACAGAACGAAAACAAACCACTGCTATAGATGAACAAGATTCACTTATGATCAAAGAAGCCTATTATATCAAAGACGTTAAGATACTTGATACAGAAGAAAAGACAATGTTCGAGCGCCAAGTACATTTGTATGCAAACATGAACTGCTTAGCCTATGTCGACTTAGCAACTGAATCCTAGTGACATAGGTGAAACACACAAAAGACACTTGGTACTGTAAAGCGATGCAATATTAATACTGATCTAAAATTAATTGGTTGTTGTTGTTGTTGTTGTTGTTGTTGTTGTTGTTGTTGTTGTTGTTGTTGTTGTTGTTGACAAAGGTATAACTTTAAACATCTACACGATGAAGTGACTCGATAAAAATACAGGCTCTGGGAAACATTGAGACAAAAGAAGAAAATGCTGATACTTTCGCCATTTTGCCGAAATGTTTTCATGTTTCAAGTTTCATGGTCATCTACATCCATTTTGTCGTTTGCACAAGCGTTTCAATTGATGTAATCCAAATTTTGACCGTTTTAGAAAGGGTTAAACTTACCTGCTTTAACCAGTTCCGTTTCAAGCCCGTGTCGATTTAAATGGCGCAATAACATGTACATCGGATCCAAACTAAACTCCATACCTGAAATACATTCAAAACAGAGACAGAACAAAAACAAACCACTGCTATAGATGAACAAGATTCACTTATGATCAAAGAAGCCTATTATATCAAAGACGTTAAGATACTTGATACAGAAGAAAAGACAATGTTCGAGCGCCAAGTACATTTGTATGCAAACATGAACTGCTTAGCCTATGTCGACTTAGCAACTGAATGCTAGTGACATAGGTGAAACACACAAAAGACACTTGGTACTGTAAAGCGATGCAATATTAATACCGATCTAAAATTAATTGGTTGTTGTTGTTGTTGTTGTTGTTGTTGTTGTTGTTGTTGTTGTTGTTGTTGTTGACAAAGGTATAACTTTAAACATCTACACGATGAAGTGACTCGATAAAAATACAGGCTCTGGGAAACATTGAGACAAAAGAAGAAAATGCTGATACTTTCGCCATTTTGCCGAAATGTTTTCATGTTTCAAGTTTCATGGTCATCTACATCCATTTTGTCGTTTGCACAAGCGTTTCAATTGATGTAATCCAAATTTTGACCGTTTTAGAAAGGGTTAAACTTACCTGCTTTAACCAGTTCCGTTTCAAGCCCGTGTCGATTTAAATGGCGCAATAACATGTACATCGGATCCAAACTAAACTCCATACCTGAAATACATTCAAAACAGAGACAGAACGAAAACAAACCACTGCTATAGATGAACAAGATTCACTTATGATCAAAGAAGCCTATTATATCAAAGACGTTAAGATACTTGATACAGAAGAAAAGACAATGTTCGAGCGCCAAGTACATTTGTATGCAAACATGAACTGCTTAGCCTATGTCGACTTAGCAACTGAATCCTAGTGACATAGGTGAAACACACAAAAGACACTTGGTACTGTAAAGCGATGCAATATTAATACTGATCTAAAATTAATTTGTTGTTGTTGTTGTTGTTGTTGTTGTTGTTGTTGTTGACAAAGGTATAACTTTAAACATCTACACGATGAAGTGACTCGATAAAAATACAGGCTCTGGGAAACATTGAGACAAAAGAAGAAAATGCTGATACTTTCGCCATTTTGCCGAAATGTTTTCATGTTTCAAGTTTCATGGTCATCTACATCCATTTTGTCGTTTGCACAAGCGTTTCAATTGATGTAATCCAAATTTTGACCGTTTTAGAAAGGGTTAAACTTACCTGCTTTAACCAGTTCCGTTTCAAGCCCGTGTCGATTTAAATGGCGCAATAACATGTACATCGGATCCAAACTAAACTCCATACCTGAAATACATTCAAAACAGAGACAGAACAAAAACAAACCACTGCTATAGATGAACAAGATTCACTTATGATCAAAGAAGCCTATTATATCAAAGACGTTAAGATACTTGATACAGAAGAAAAGACAATGTTCGAGCGCCAAGTACATTTGTATGCAAACATGAACTGCTTAGCCTATGTCGACTTAGCAACTGAATCCTAGTGACATAGGTGAAACACACAAAAGACACTTGGTACTGTAAAGCGATGCAATATTAATACCGATCTAAAATTAATTGGTTGTTGTTGTTGTTGTTGTTGTTGTTGTTGTTGTTGACAAAGGTATAACTTTAAACATCTACACGATGAAGTGACTCGATAAAAATACAGGCTCTGGGAAACATTGAGACAAAAGAAGAAAATGCTGATACTTTCGCCATTTTGCCGAAATGTTTTCATGTTTCAAGTTTCATGGTCATCTACATCCATTTTGTCGTTTGCACAAGCGTTTCAATTGATGTAATCCAAATTTTGACCGTTTTAGAAAGGGTTAAACTTACCTGCTTTAACCAGTTCCGTTTCAAGCCCGTGTCGATTTAAATGGCGCAATAACATGTACATCGGATCCAAACTAAACTCCATACCTGAAATACATTCAAAACAGAGACAGAACGAAAACAAACCACTGCTATAGATGAACAAGATTCACTTATGATCAAAGAAGCCTATTATATCAAAGACGTTAAGATACTTGATACAGAAGAAAAGACAATGTTCGAGCACCAAGTACATTTGTATGCAAACATGAACTGCTTAGCCTATGTCGACTTAGCAACTGAATCCTAGTGACATAGGTGAAACACACAAAAGACACTTGGTACTGTAAAGCGATGCAATATTAATACTGATCTAAAATTAATTGGTTGTTGTTGTTGTTGTTGTTGTTGTTGTTGTTGTTGTTGTTGTTGTTGTTGACAAAGGTATAACTTTAAACATCTACACGATGAAGTGACTCGATAAAAATACAGGCTCTGGGAAACATTGAGACAAAAGAAGAAAATGCTGATACTTTCGCCATTTTGCCGAAATGTTTTCATGTTTCAAGTTTCATGGTCATCTACATCCATTTTGTCGTTTGCACAAGCGTTTCAATTGATGTAATCCAAATTTTGACCGTTTTAGAAAGGGTTAAACTTACCTGCTTTAACCAGTTCCGTTTCAAGCCCGTGTCGATTTAAATGGCGCAATAACATGTACATCGGATCCAAACTAAACTCCATACCTGAAATACATTCAAAACAGAGACAGAACAAAAACAAACCACTGCTATAGATGAACAAGATTCACTTATGATCAAAGAAGCCTATTATATCAAAGACGTTAAGATACTTGATACAGAAGAAAAGACAATGTTCGAGCGCCAAGTACATTTGTATGCAAACATGAACTGCTTAGCCTATGTCGACTTAGCAACTGAATGCTAGTGACATAGGTGAAACACACAAAAGACACTTGGTACTGTAAAGCGATGCAATATTAATACCGATCTAAAATTAATTTGTTGTTGTTGTTGTTGTTGTTGTTGTTGTTGTTGTTGTTGTTGTTGTTGTTGTTGACAAAGGTATAACTTTAAACATCTACACGATGAAGTGACTCGATAAAAATACAGGCTCTGGGAAACATTGAGACAAAAGAAGAAAATGCTGATACTTTCGCCATTTTGCCGAAATGTTTTCATGTTTCAAGTTTCATGGTCATCTACATCCATTTTGTCGTTTGCACAAGCGTTTCAATTGATGTAATCCAAATTTTGACCGTTTTAGAAAGGGTTAAACTTACCTGCTTTAACCAGTTCCGTTTCAAGCCCGTGTCGATTTAAATGGCGCAATAACATGTACATCGGATCCAAACTAAACTCCATACCTGAAATACATTCAAAACAGAGACAGAACGAAAACAAACCACTGCTATAGATGAACAAGATTCACTTATGATCAAAGAAGCCTATTATATCAAAGACGTTAAGATACTTGATACAGAAGAAAAGACAATGTTCGAGCGCCAAGTACATTTGTATGCAAACATGAACTGCTTAGCCTATGTCGACTTAGCAACTGAATCCTAGTGACATAGGTGAAACACACAAAAGACACTTGGTACTGTAAAGCGATGCAATATTAATACCGATCTAAAATTAATTGGTTGTTGTTGTTGTTGTTGTTGTTGTTGTTGTTGTTGTTGTTGACAAAGGTATAACTTTAAACATCTACACGATGAAGTGACTCGATAAAAATACAGGCTCTGGGAAACATTGAGACAAAAGAAGAAAATGCTGATACTTTCGCCATTTTGCCGAAATGTTTTCATGTTTCAAGTTTCATGGTCATCTACATCCATTTTGTCGTTTGCACAAGCGTTTCAATTGATGTAATCCAAATTTTGACCGTTTTAGAAAGGGTTAAACTTACCTGCTTTAACCAGTTCTGTTTCAAGCCCGTGTCGATTTAAATGGCGCAATAACATGTACATCGGATCCAAACTAAACTCCATACCTGAAATACATTCAAAACAGAGACAGAACAAAAACAAACCACTGCTATAGATGAACAAGATTCACTTATGATCAAAGAAGCCTATTATATCAAAGACGTTAAGATACTTGATACAGAAGAAAAGACAATGTTCGAGCGCCAAGTACATTTGTATGCAAACATGAACTGCTTAGCCTATGTCGACTTAGCAACTGAATCCTAGTGACATAGGTGAAACACACAAAAGACACTTGGTACTGTAAAGCGATGCAATATTAATACCGATCTAAAATTAATTGGTTGTTGTTGTTGTTGTTGTTGTTGTTGTTGTTGTTGTTGTTGTTGTTGACAAAGGTATAACTTTAAACATCTACACGATGAAGTGACTCGATAAAAATACAGGCTCTGGGAAACATTGAGACAAAAGAAGAAAATGCTGATACTTTCGCCATTTTGCCGAAATGTTTTCATGTTTCAAGTTTCATGGTCATCTACATCCATTTTGTCGTTTGCACAAGCGTTTCAATTGATGTAATCCAAATTTTGACCGTTTTAGAAAGGGTTAAACTTACCTGCTTTAACCAGTTCCGTTTCAAGCCCGTGTCGATTTAAATGGCGCAATAACATGTACATCGGATCCAAACTAAACTCCATACCTGAAATACATTCAAAACAGAGACAGAACGAAAACAAACCACTGCTATAGATGAACAAGATTCACTTATGATCAAAGAAGCCTATTATATCAAAGACGTTAAGATACTTGATACAGAAGAAAAGACAATGTTCGAGCGCCAAGTACATTTGTATGCAAACATGAACTGCTTAGCCTATGTCGACTTAGCAACTGAATCCTAGTGACATAGGTGAAACACACAAAAGACACTTGGTACTGTAAAGCGATGCAATATTAATACTGATCTAAAATTAATTGGTTGTTGTTGTTGTTGTTGTTGTTGTTGTTGACAAAGGTATAACTTTAAACATCTACACGATGAAGTGACTCGATAAAAATACAGGCTCTGGGAAACATTGAGACAAAAGAAGAAAATGCTGATACTTTCGCCATTTTGCCGAAATGTTTTCATGTTTCAAGTTTCATGGTCATCTACATCCATTTTGTCGTTTGCACAAGCGTTTCAATTGATGTAATCCAAATTTTGACCGTTTTAGAAAGGGTTAAACTTACCTGCTTTAACCAGTTCCGTTTCAAGCCCGTGTCGATTTAAATGGCGCAATAACATGTACATCGGATCCAAACTAAACTCCATACCTGAAATACATTCAAAACAGAGACAGAACAAAAACAAACCACTGCTATAGATGAACAAGATTCACTTATGATCAAAGAAGCCTATTATATCAAAGACGTTAAGATACTTGATACAGAAGAAAAGACAATGTTCGAGCGCCAAGTACATTTGTATGCAAACATGAACTGCTTAGCCTATGTCGACTTAGCAACTGAATGCTAGTGACATAGGTGAAACACACAAAAGACACTTGGTACTGTAAAGCGATGCAATATTAATACCGATCTAAAATTAATTGGTTGTTGTTGTTGTTGTTGTTGTTGTTGTTGTTGTTGTTGTTGTTGACAAAGGTATAACTTTAAACATCTACACGATGAAGTGACTCGATAAAAATACAGGCTCTGGGAAACATTGAGACAAAAGAAGAAAATGCTGATACTTTCGCCATTTTGCCGAAATGTTTTCATGTTTCAAGTTTCATGGTCATCTACATCCATTTTGTCGTTTGCACAAGCGTTTCAATTGATGTAATCCAAATTTTGACCGTTTTAGAAAGGGTTAAACTTACCTGCTTTAACCAGTTCCGTTTCAAGCCCGTGTCGATTTAAATGGCGCAATAACATGTACATCGGATCCAAACTAAACTCCATACCTGAAATACATTCAAAACAGAGACAGAACGAAAACAAACCACTGCTATAGATGAACAAGATTCACTTATGATCAAAGAAGCCTATTATATCAAAGACGTTAAGATACTTGATACAGAAGAAAAGACAATGTTCGAGCGCCAAGTACATTTGTATGCAAACATGAACTGCTTAGCCTATGTCGACTTAGCAACTGAATCCTAGTGACATAGGTGAAACACACAAAAGACACTTGGTACTGTAAAGCGATGCAATATTAATACTGATCTAAAATTAATTGGTTGTTGTTGTTGTTGTTGTTGTTGTTGTTGTTGTTGTTGTTGTTGTTGTTGTTGTTTACAAAGGTATAACTTTAAACATCTACACGATGAAGTGACTCGATAAAAATACAGGCTCTGGGAAACATTGAGACAAAAGAAGAAAATGCTGATACTTTCGCCATTTTGCCGAAATGTTTTCATGTTTCAAGTTTCATGGTCATCTACATCCATTTTGTCGTTTGCACAAGCGTTTCAATTGATGTAATCCAAATTTTGACCGTTTTAGAAAGGGTTAAACTTACCTGCTTTAACCAGTTCCGTTTCAAGCCCGTGTCGATTTAAATGGCGCAATAACATGTACATCGGATCCAAACTAAACTCCATACCTGAAATACATTCAAAACAGAGACAGAACAAAAACAAACCACTGCTATAGATGAACAAGATTCACTTATGATCAAAGAAGCCTATTATATCAAAGACGTTAAGATACTTGATACAGAAGAAAAGACAATGTTCGAGCGCCAAGTACATTTGTATGCAAACATGAACTGCTTAGCCTATGTCGACTTAGCAACTGAATGCTAGTGACATAGGTGAAACACACAAAAGACACTTGGTACTGTAAAGCGATGCAATATTAATACCGATCTAAAATTAATTGGTTGTTGTTGTTGTTGTTGTTGTTGTTGTTGTTGTTGTTGTTGTTGTTGTTGTTGTTGTTGTTGACAAAGGTATAACTTTAAACATCTACACGATGAAGTGACTCGATAAAAATACAGGCTCTGGGAAACATTGAGACAAAAGAAGAAAATGCTGATACTTTCGCCATTTTGCCGAAATGTTTTCATGTTTCAAGTTTCATGGTCATCTACATCCATTTTGTCGTTTGCACAAGCGTTTCAATTGATGTAATCCAAATTTTGACCGTTTTAGAAAGGGTTAAACTTACCTGCTTTAACCAGTTCCGTTTCAAGCCCGTGTCGATTTAAATGGCGCAATAACATGTACATCGGATCCAAACTAAACTCCATACCTGAAATACATTCAAAACAGAGACAGAACGAAAACAAACCACTGCTATAGATGAACAAGATTCACTTATGATCAAAGAAGCCTATTATATCAAAGACGTTAAGATACTTGATACAGAAGAAAAGACAATGTTCGAGCGCCAAGTACATTTGTATGCAAACATGAACTGCTTAGCCTATGTCGACTTAGCAACTGAATCCTAGTGACATAGGTGAAACACACAAAAGACACTTGGTACTGTAAAGCGATGCAATATTAATACCGATCTAAAATTAATTGGTTGTTGTTGTTGTTGTTGTTGTTGTTGTTGTTGTTGTTGTTGACAAAGGTATAACTTTAAACATCTACACGATGAAGTGACTCGATAAAAATACAGGCTCTGGGAAACATTGAGACAAAAGAAGAAAATGCTGATACTTTCGCCATTTTGCCGAAATGTTTTCATGTTTCAAGTTTCATGGTCATCTACATCCATTTTGTCGTTTGCACAAGCGTTTCAATTGATGTAATCCAAATTTTGACCGTTTTAGAAAGGGTTAAACTTACCTGCTTTAACCAGTTCCGTTTCAAGCCCGTGTCGATTTAAATGGCGCAATAACATGTACATCGGATCCAAACTAAACTCCATACCTGAAATACATTCAAAACAGAGACAGAACGAAAACAAACCACTGCTATAGATGAACAAGATTCACTTATGATCAAAGAAGCCTATTATATCAAAGACGTTAAGATACTTGATACAGAAGAAAAGACAATGTTCGAGCGCCAAGTACATTTGTATGCAAACATGAACTGCTTAGCCTATGTCGACTTAGCAACTGAATCCTAGTGACATAGGTGAAACACACAAAAGACACTTGGTACTGTAAAGCGATGCAATATTAATACTGATCTAAAATTAATTGGTTGTTGTTGTTGTTGTTGTTGTTGTTGTTGTTGTTGTTGTTGTTGACAAAGGTATAACTTTAAACATCTACACGATGAAGTGACTCGATAAAAATACAGGCTCTGGGAAACATTGAGACAAAAGAAGAAAATGCTGATACTTTCGCCATTTTGCCGAAATGTTTTCATGTTTCAAGTTTCATGGTCATCTACATCCATTTTGTCGTTTGCACAAGCGTTTCAATTGATGTAATCCAAATTTTGACCGTTTTAGAAAGGGTTAAACTTACCTGCTTTAACCAGTTCCGTTTCAAGCCCGTGTCGATTTAAATGGCGCAATAACATGTACATCGGATCCAAACTAAACTCCATACCTGAAATACATTCAAAACAGAGACAGAACAAAAACAAACCACTGCTATAGATGAACAAGATTCACTTATGATCAAAGAAGCCTATTATATCAAAGACGTTAAGATACTTGATACAGAAGAAAAGACAATGTTCGAGCGCCAAGTACATTTGTATGCAAACATGAACTGCTTAGCCTATGTCGACTTAGCAACTGAATGCTAGTGACATAGGTGAAACACACAAAAGACACTTGGTACTGTAAAGCGATGCAATATTAATACCGATCTAAAATTAATTGGTTGTTGTTGTTGTTGTTGTTGTTGTTGTTGTTGTTGTTGTTGTTGTTGTTGTTGTTGTTGTTGACAAAGGTATAACTTTAAACATCTACACGATGAAGTGACTCGATAAAAATACAGGCTCTGGGAAACATTGAGACAAAAGAAGAAAATGCTGATACTTTCGCCATTTTGCCGAAATGTTTTCATGTTTCAAGTTTCATGGTCATCTACATCCATTTTGTCGTTTGCACAAGCGTTTCAATTGATGTAATCCAAATTTTGACCGTTTTAGAAAGGGTTAAACTTACCTGCTTTAACCAGTTCCGTTTCAAGCCCGTGTCGATTTAAATGGCGCAATAACATGTACATCGGATCCAAACTAAACTCCATACCTGAAATACATTCAAAACAGAGACAGAACGAAAACAAACCACTGCTATAGATGAACAAGATTCACTTATGATCAAAGAAGCCTATTATATCAAAGACGTTAAGATACTTGATACAGAAGAAAAGACAATGTTCGAGCGCCAAGTACATTTGTATGCAAACATGAACTGCTTAGCCTATGTCGACTTAGCAACTGAATCCTAGTGACATAGGTGAAACACACAAAAGACACTTGGTACTGTAAAGCGATGCAATATTAATACTGATCTAAAATTAATTGGTTGTTGTTGTTGTTGTTGTTGTTGTTGTTGTTGTTGTTGTTGTTGTTGTTGACAAAGGTATAACTTTAAACATCTACACGATGAAGTGACTCAATAAAAATACAGGCTCTGGGAAACATTGAGACAAAAGAAGAAAATGCTGATACTTTCGCCATTTTGCCGAAATGTTTTCATGTTTCAAGTTTCATGGTCATCTACATCCATTTTGTCGTTTGCACAAGCGTTTCAATTGATGTAATCCAAATTTTGACCGTTTTAGAAAGGGTTAAACTTACCTGCTTTAACCAGTTCCGTTTCAAGCCCGTGTCGATTTAAATGGCGCAATAACATGTACATCGGATCCAAACTAAACTCCATACCTGAAATACATTCAAAACAGAGACAGAACGAAAACAAACCACTGCTATAGATGAACAAGATTCACTTATGATCAAAGAAGCCTATTATATCAAAGACGTTAAGATACTTGATACAGAAGAAAAGACAATGTTCGAGCGCCAAGTACATTTGTATGCAAACATGAACTGCTTAGCCTATGTCGACTTAGCAACTGAATCCTAGTGACATAGGTGAAACACACAAAAGACACTTGGTACTGTAAAGCGATGCAATATTAATACTGATCTAAAATTAATTGGTTGTTGTTGTTGTTGTTGTTGTTGTTGTTGTTGTTGTTGTTGTTGTTGTTGTTGTTGACAAAGGTATAACTTTAAACATCTACACGATGAAGTGACTCGATAAAAATACAGGCTCTGGGAAACATTGAGACAAAAGAAGAAAATGCTGATACTTTCGCCATTTTGCCGAAATGTTTTCATGTTTCAAGTTTCATGGTCATCTACATCCATTTTGTCGTTTGCACAAGCGTTTCAATTGATGTAATCCAAATTTTGACCGTTTTAGAAAGGGTTAAACTTACCTGCTTTAACCAGTTCCGTTTCAAGCCCGTGTCGATTTAAATGGCGCAATAACATGTACATCGGATCCAAACTAAACTCCATACCTGAAATACATTCAAAACAGAGACAGAACAAAAACAAACCACTGCTATAGATGAACAAGATTCACTTATGATCAAAGAAGCCTATTATATCAAAGACGTTAAGATACTTGATACAGAAGAAAAGACAATGTTCGAGCGCCAAGTACATTTGTATGCAAACATGAACTGCTTAGCCTATGTCGACTTAGCAACTGAATGCTAGTGACATAGGTGAAACACACAAAAGACACTTGGTACTGTAAAGCGATGCAATATTAATACCGATCTAAAATTAATTGGTGGTTGTTGTTGTTGTTGTTGTTGTTGTTGTTGTTGTTGTTGTTGTTGTTGTTGTTGTTGACAAAGGTATAACTTTAAACATCTACACGATGAAGTGACTCGATAAAAATACAGGCTCTGGGAAACATTGAGACAAAAGAAGAAAATGCTGATACTTTCGCCATTTTGCCGAAATGTTTTCATGTTTCAAGTTTCATGGTCATCTACATCCATTTTGTCGTTTGCACAAGCGTTTCAATTGATGTAATCCAAATTTTGACCGTTTTAGAAAGGGTTAAACTTACCTGCTTTAACCAGTTCCGTTTCAAGCCCGTGTCGATTTAAATGGCGCAATAACATGTACATCGGATCCAAACTAAACTCCATACCTGAAATACATTCAAAACAGAGACAGAACGAAAACAAACCACTGCTATAGATGAACAAGATTCACTTATGATCAAAGAAGCCTATTATATCAAAGACGTTAAGATACTTGATACAGAAGAAAAGACAATGTTCGAGCGCCAAGTACATTTGTATGCAAACATGAACTGCTTAGCCTATGTCGACTTAGCAACTGAATCCTAGTGACATAGGTGAAACACACAAAAGACACTTGGTACTGTAAAGCGATGCAATATTAATACCGATCTAAAATTAATTGGTTGTTGTTGTTGTTGTTGTTGTTGTTGTTGTTGTTGTTGACAAAGGTATAACTTTAAACATCTACACGATGAAGTGACTCGATAAAAATACAGGCTCTGGGAAACATTGAGACAAAAGAAGAAAATGCTGATACTTTCGCCATTTTGCCGAAATGTTTTCATGTTTCAAGTTTCATGGTCATCTACATCCATTTTGTCGTTTGCACAAGCGTTTCAATTGATGTAATCCAAATTTTGACCGTTTTAGAAAGGGTTAAACTTACCTGCTTTAACCAGTTCCGTTTCAAGCCCGTGTCGATTTAAATGGCGCAATAACATGTACATCGGATCCAAACTAAACTCCATACCTGAAATACATTCAAAACAGAGACAGAACAAAAACAAACCACTGCTATAGATGAACAAGATTCACTTATGATCAAAGAAGCCTATTATATCAAAGACGTTAAGATACTTGATACAGAAGAAAAGACAATGTTCGAGCGCCAAGTACATTTGTATGCAAACATGAACTGCTTAGCCTATGTCGACTTAGCAACTGAATGCTAGTGACATAGGTGAAACACACAAAAGACACTTGGTACTGTAAAGCGATGCAATATTAATACCGATCTAAAATTAATTGGTTGTTGTTGTTGTTGTTGTTGTTGTTGTTGTTGACAAAGGTATAACTTTAAACATCTACACGATGAAGTGACTCAATAAAAATACAGGCTCTGGGAAACATTGAGACAAAAGAAGAAAATGCTGATACTTTCGCCATTTTGCCGAAATGTTTTCATGTTTCAAGTTTCATGGTCATCTACATCCATTTTGTCGTTTGCACAAGCGTTTCAATTGATGTAATCCAAATTTTGACCGTTTTAGAAAGGGTTAAACTTACCTGCTTTAACCAGTTCCGTTTCAAGCCCGTGTCGATTTAAATGGCGCAATAACATGTACATCGGATCCAAACTAAACTCCATACCTGAAATACATTCAAAACAGAGACAGAACGAAAACAAACCACTGCTATAGATGAACAAGATTCACTTATGATCAAAGAAGCCTATTATATCAAAGACGTTAAGATACTTGATACAGAAGAAAAGACAATGTTCGAGCGCCAAGTACATTTGTATGCAAACATGAACTGCTTAGCCTATGTCGACTTAGCAACTGAATCCTAGTGACATAGGTGAAACACACAAAAGACACTTGGTACTGTAAAGCGATGCAATATTAATACTGATCTAAAATTAATTGGTTGTTGTTGTTGTTGTTGTTGTTGTTGTTGTTGTTGTTGTTGTTGTTGTTGACAAAGGTATAACTTTAAACATCTACACGATGAAGTGACTCGATAAAAATACAGGCTCTGGGAAACATTGAGACAAAAGAAGAAAATGCTGATACTTTCGCCATTTTGCCGAAATGTTTTCATGTTTCAAGTTTCATGGTCATCTACATCCATTTTGTCGTTTGCACAAGCGTTTCAATTGATGTAATCCAAATTTTGACCGTTTTAGAAAGGGTTAAACTTACCTGCTTTAACCAGTTCCGTTTCAAGCCCGTGTCGATTTAAATGGCGCAATAACATGTACATCGGATCCAAACTAAACTCCATACCTGAAATACATTCAAAACAGAGACAGAACAAAAACAAACCACTGCTATAGATGAACAAGATTCACTTATGATCAAAGAAGCCTATTATATCAAAGACGTTAAGATACTTGATACAGAAGAAAAGACAATGTTCGAGCGCCAAGTACATTTGTATGCAAACATGAACTGCTTAGCCTATGTCGACTTAGCAACTGAATGCTAGTGACATAGGTGAAACACACAAAAGACACTTGGTACTGTAAAGCGATGCAATATTAATACCGATCTAAAATTAATTGGTTGTTGTTGTTGTTGTTGTTGTTGTTGTTGTTGTTGTTGTTGTTGTTGTTGTTGACAAAGGTATAACTTTAAACATCTACACGATGAAGTGACTCGATAAAAATACAGGCTCTGGGAAACATTGAGACAAAAGAAGAAAATGCTGATACTTTCGCCATTTTGCCGAAATGTTTTCATGTTTCAAGTTTCATGGTCATCTACATCCATTTTGTCGTTTGCACAAGCGTTTCAATTGATGTAATCCAAATTTTGACCGTTTTAGAAAGGGTTAAACTTACCTGCTTTAACCAGTTCCGTTTCAAGCCCGTGTCGATTTAAATGGCGCAATAACATGTACATCGGATCCAAACTAAACTCCATACCTGAAATACATTCAAAACAGAGACAGAACGAAAACAAACCACTGCTATAGATGAACAAGATTCACTTATGATCAAAGAAGCCTATTATATCAAAGACGTTAAGATACTTGATACAGAAGAAAAGACAATGTTCGAGCGCCAAGTACATTTGTATGCAAACATGAACTGCTTAGCCTATGTCGACTTAGCAACTGAATCCTAGTGACATAGGTGAAACACACAAAAGACACTTGGTACTGTAAAGCGATGCAATATTAATACCGATCTAAAATTAATTGGTTGTTGTTGTTGTTGTTGTTGTTGTTGTTGTTGTTGTTGTTGTTGACAAAGGTATAACTTTAAACATCTACACGATGAAGTGACTCGATAAAAATACAGGCTCTGGGAAACATTGAGACAAAAGAAGAAAATGCTGATACTTTCGCCATTTTGCCGAAATGTTTTCATGTTTCAAGTTTCATGGTCATCTACATCCATTTTGTCGTTTGCACAAGCGTTTCAATTGATGTAATCCAAATTTTGACCGTTTTAGAAAGGGTTAAACTTACCTGCTTTAACCAGTTCCGTTTCAAGCCCGTGTCGATTTAAATGGCGCAATAACATGTACATCGGATCCAAACTAAACTCCATACCTGAAATACATTCAAAACAGAGACAGAACAAAAACAAACCACTGCTATAGATGAACAAGATTCACTTATGATCAAAGAAGCCTATTATATCAAAGACGTTAAGATACTTGATACAGAAGAAAAGACAATGTTCGAGCGCCAAGTACATTTGTATGCAAACATGAACTGCTTAGCCTATGTCGACTTAGCAACTGAATGCTAGTGACATAGGTGAAACACACAAAAGACACTTGGTACTGTAAAGCGATGCAATATTAATACCGATCTAAAATTAATTGGTTGTTGTTGTTGTTGTTGTTGTTGTTGTTGTTGTTGTTGTTGACAAAGGTATAACTTTAAACATCTACACGATGAAGTGACTCGATAAAAATACAGGCTCTGGGAAACATTGAGACAAAAGAAGAAAATGCTGATACTTTCGCCATTTTGCCGAAATGTTTTCATGTTTCAAGTTTCATGGTCATCTACATCCATTTTGTCGTTTGCACAAGCGTTTCAATTGATGTAATCCAAATTTTGACCGTTTTAGAAAGGGTTAAACTTACCTGCTTTAACCAGTTCCGTTTCAAGCCCGTGTCGATTTAAATGGCGCAATAACATGTACATCGGATCCAAACTAAACTCCATACCTGAAATACATTCAAAACAGAGACAGAACGAAAACAAACCACTGCTATAGATGAACAAGATTCACTTATGATCAAAGAAGCCTATTATATCAAAGACGTTAAGATACTTGATACAGAAGAAAAGACAATGTTCGAGCGCCAAGTACATTTGTATGCAAACATGAACTGCTTAGCCTATGTCGACTTAGCAACTGAATCCTAGTGACATAGGTGAAACACACAAAAGACACTTGGTACTGTAAAGCGATGCAATATTAATACCGATCTAAAATTAATTGGTTGTTGTTGTTGTTGTTGTTGTTGTTGTTGTTGTTGTTGACAAAGGTATAACTTTAAACATCTACACGATGAAGTGACTCGATAAAAATACAGGCTCTGGGAAACATTGAGACAAAAGAAGAAAATGCTGATACTTTCGCCATTTTGCCGAAATGTTTTCATGTTTCAAGTTTCATGGTCATCTACATCCATTTTGTCGTTTGCACAAGCGTTTCAATTGATGTAATCCAAATTTTGACCGTTTTAGAAAGGGTTAAACTTACCTGCTTTAACCAGTTCCGTTTCAAGCCCGTGTCGATTTAAATGGCGCAATAACATGTACATCGGATCCAAACTAAACTCCATACCTGAAATACATTCAAAACAGAGACAGAACGAAAACAAACCACTGCTATAGATGAACAAGATTCACTTATGATCAAAGAAGCCTATTATATCAAAGACGTTAAGATACTTGATACAGAAGAAAAGACAATGTTCGAGCGCCAAGTACATTTGTATGCAAACATGAACTGCTTAGCCTATGTCGACTTAGCAACTGAATCCTAGTGACATAGGTGAAACACACAAAAGACACTTGGTACTGTAAAGCGATGCAATATTAATACCGATCTAAAATTAATTGGTTGTTGTTGTTGTTGTTGTTGTTGTTGTTGTTGTTGTTGTTGTTGTTGACAAAGGTATAACTTTAAACATCTACACGATGAAGTGACTCGATAAAAATACAGGCTCTGGGAAACATTGAGACAAAAGAAGAAAATGCTGATACTTTCGCCATTTTGCCGAAATGTTTTCATGTTTCAAGTTTCATGGTCATCTACATCCATTTTGTCGTTTGCACAAGCGTTTCAATTGATGTAATCCAAATTTTGACCGTTTTAGAAAGGGTTAAACTTACCTGCTTTAACCAGTTCCGTTTCAAGCCCGTGTCGATTTAAATGGCGCAATAACATGTACATCGGATCCAAACTAAACTCCATACCTGAAATACATTCAAAACAGAGACAGAACGAAAACAAACCACTGCTATAGATGAACAAGATTCACTTATGATCAAAGAAGCCTATTATATCAAAGACGTTAAGATACTTGATACAGAAGAAAAGACAATGTTCGAGCGCCAAGTACATTTGTATGCAAACATGAACTGCTTAGCCTATGTCGACTTAGCAACTGAATCCTAGTGACATAGGTGAAACACACAAAAGACACTTGGTACTGTAAAGCGATGCAATATTAATACTGATCTAAAATTAATTGGTTGTTGTTGTTGTTGTTGTTGTTGTTGTTGTTGTTGTTGTTGTTGTTGTTGTTGTTGTTGTTGTTGTTGACAAAGGTATAACTTTAAACATCTACACGATGAAGTGACTCGATAAAAATACAGGCTCTGGGAAACATTGAGACAAAAGAAGAAAATGCTGATACTTTCGCCATTTTGCCGAAATGTTTTCATGTTTCAAGTTTCATGGTCATCTACATCCATTTTGTCGTTTGCACAAGCGTTTCAATTGATGTAATCCAAATTTTGACCGTTTTAGAAAGGGTTAAACTTACCTGCTTTAACCAGTTCCGTTTCAAGCCCGTGTCGATTTAAATGGCGCAATAACATGTACATCGGATCCAAACTAAACTCCATACCTGAAATACATTCAAAACAGAGACAGAACAAAAACAAACCACTGCTATAGATGAACAAGATTCACTTATGATCAAAGAAGCCTATTATATCAAAGACGTTAAGATACTTGATACAGAAGAAAAGACAATGTTCGAGCGCCAAGTACATTTGTATGCAAACATGAACTGCTTAGCCTATGTCGACTTAGCAACTGAATGCTAGTGACATAGGTGAAACACACAAAAGACACTTGGTACTGTAAAGCGATGCAATATTAATACCGATCTAAAATTAATTGGTTGTTGTTGTTGTTGTTGTTGTTGTTGTTGTTGTTGTTGACAAAGGTATAACTTTAAACATCTACACGATGAAGTGACTCGATAAAAATACAGGCTCTGGGAAACATTGAGACAAAAGAAGAAAATTCTGATACTTTCGCCATTTTGCCGAAATGTTTTCATGTTTCAAGTTTCATGGTCATCTACATCCATTTTGTCGTTTGCACAAGCGTTTCAATTGATGTAATCCAAATTTTGACCGTTTTAGAAAGGGTTAAACTTACCTGCTTTAACCAGTTCCGTTTCAAGCCCGTGTCGATTTAAATGGCGCAATAACATGTACATCGGATCCAAACTAAACTCCATACCTGAAATACATTCAAAACAGAGACAGAACGAAAACAAACCACTGCTATAGATGAACAAGATTCACTTATGATCAAAGAAGCCTATTATATCAAAGACGTTAAGATACTTGATACAGAAGAAAAGACAATGTTCGAGCGCCAAGTACATTTGTATGCAAACATGAACTGCTTAGCCTATGTCGACTTAGCAACTGAATCCTAGTGACATAGGTGAAACACACAAAAGACACTTGGTACTGTAAAGCGATGCAATATTAATACCGATCTAAAATTAATTGGTTGTTGTTGTTGTTGTTGTTGTTGTTGTTGTTGTTGTTGTTGTTGTTGTTGTTGTTGTTGTTGTTGTTGACAAAGGTATAACTTTAAACATCTACACGATGAAGTGACTCGATAAAAATACAGGCTCTGGGAAACATTGAGACAAAAGAAGAAAATGCTGATACTTTCGCCATTTTGCCGAAATGTTTTCATGTTTCAAGTTTCATGGTCATCTACATCCATTTTGTCGTTTGCACAAGCGTTTCAATTGATGTAATCCAAATTTTGACCGTTTTAGAAAGGGTTAAACTTACCTGCTTTAACCAGTTCCGTTTCAAGCCCGTGTCGATTTAAATGGCGCAATAACATGTACATCGGATCCAAACTAAACTCCATACCTGAAATACATTCAAAACAGAGACAGAACAAAAACAAACCACTGCTATAGATGAACAAGATTCACTTATGATCAAAGAAGCCTATTATATCAAAGACGTTAAGATACTTGATACAGAAGAAAAGACAATGTTCGAGCGCCAAGTACATTTGTATGCAAACATGAACTGCTTAGCCTATGTCGACTTAGCAACTGAATCCTAGTGACATAGGTGAAACACACAAAAGACACTTGGTACTGTAAAGCGATGCAATATTAATACCGATCTAAAATTGGTTGTTGTTGTTGTTGTTGTTGTTGTTGTTGTTGTTGTTGTTGTTGTTGTTGTTGTTGTTGTTGACAAAGGTATAACTTTAAACATCTACACGATGAAGTGACTCGATAAAAATACAGGCTCTGGGAAACATTGAGACAAAAGAAGAAAATGCTGATACTTTCGCCATTTTGCCGAAATGTTTTCATGTTTCAAGTTTCATGGTCATCTACATCCATTTTGTCGTTTGCACAAGCGTTTCAATTGATGTAATCCAAATTTTGACCGTTTTAGAAAGGGTTAAACTTACCTGCTTTAACCAGTTCCGTTTCAAGCCCGTGTCGATTTAAATGGCGCAATAACATGTACATCGGATCCAAACTAAACTCCATACCTGAAATACATTCAAAACAGAGACAGAACGAAAACAAACCACTGCTATAGATGAACAAGATTCACTTATGATCAAAGAAGCCTATTATATCAAAGACGTTAAGATACTTGATACAGAAGAAAAGACAATGTTCGAGCGCCAAGTACATTTGTATGCAAACATGAACTGCTTAGCCTATGTCGACTTAGCAACTGAATCCTAGTGACATAGGTGAAACACACAAAAGACACTTGGTACTGTAAAGCGATGCAATATTAATACCGATCTAAAATTAATTGGTTGTTGTTGTTGTTGTTGTTGTTGTTGTTGTTGTTGTTGACAAAGGTATAACTTTAAACATCTACACGATGAAGTGACTCGATAAAAATACAGGCTCTGGGAAACATTGAGACAAAAGAAGAAAATGCTGATACTTTCGCCATTTTGCCGAAATGTTTTCATGTTTCAAGTTTCATGGTCATCTACATCCATTTTGTCGTTTGCACAAGCGTTTCAATTGATGTAATCCAAATTTTGACCGTTTTAGAAAGGGTTAAACTTACCTGCTTTAACCAGTTCCGTTTCAAGCCCGTGTCGATTTAAATGGCGCAATAACATGTACATCGGATCCAAACTAAACTCCATACCTGAAATACATTCAAAACAGAGACAGAACGAAAACAAACCACTGCTATAGATGAACAAGATTCACTTATGATCAAAGAAGCCTATTATATCAAAGACGTTAAGATACTTGATACAGAAGAAAAGACAATGTTCGAGCGCCAAGTACATTTGTATGCAAACATGAACTGCTTAGCCTATGTCGACTTAGCAACTGAATCCTAGTGACATAGGTGAAACACACAAAAGACACTTGGTACTGTAAAGCGATGCAATATTAATACCGATCTAAAATTAATTGGTTGTTGTTGTTGTTGTTGTTGTTGTTGTTGTTGACAAAGGTATAACTTTAAACATCTACACGATGAAGTGACTCGATAAAAATACAGGCTCTGGGAAACATTGAGACAAAAGAAGAAAATGCTGATACTTTCGCCATTTTGCCGAAATGTTTTCATGTTTCAAGTTTCATGGTCATCTACATCCATTTTGTCGTTTGCACAAGCGTTTCAATTGATGTAATCCAAATTTTGACCGTTTTAGAAAGGGTTAAACTTACCTGCTTTAACCAGTTCCGTTTCAAGCCCGTGTCGATTTAAATGGCGCAATAACATGTACATCGGATCCAAACTAAACTCCATACCTGAAATACATTCAAAACAGAGACAGAACAAAAACAAACCACTGCTATAGATGAACAAGATTCACTTATGATCAAAGAAGCCTATTATATCAAAGACGTTAAGATACTTGATACAGAAGAAAAGACAATGTTCGAGTGCCAAGTACATTTGTATGCAAACATGAACTGCTTAGCCTATGTCGACTTAGCAACTGAATCCTAGTGACATAGGTGAAACACACAAAAGACACTTGGTACTGTAAAGCGATGCAATATTAATACCGATCTAAAATTAATTGGTTGTTGTTGTTGTTGTTGTTGTTGTTGTTGTTGTTGTTGTTGACAAAGGTATAACTTTAAACATCTACACGATGAAGTGACTCGATAAAAATACAGGCTCTGGGAAACATTGAGACAAAAGAAGAAAATGCTGATACTTTCGCCATTTTGCCGAAATGTTTTCATGTTTCAAGTTTCATGGTCATCTACATCCATTTTGTCGTTTGCACAAGCGTTTCAATTGATGTAATCCAAATTTTGACCGTTTTAGAAAGGGTTAAACTTACCTGCTTTAACCAGTTCCGTTTCAAGCCCGTGTCGATTTAAATGGCGCAATAACATGTACATCGGATCCAAACTAAACTCCATACCTGAAATACATTCAAAACAGAGACAGAACGAAAACAAACCACTGCTATAGATGAACAAGATTCACTTATGATCAAAGAAGCCTATTATATCAAAGACGTTAAGATACTTGATACAGAAGAAAAGACAATGTTCGAGCGCCAAGTACATTTGTATGCAAACATGAACTGCTTAGCCTATGTCGACTTAGCAACTGAATCCTAGTGACATAGGTGAAACACACAAAAGACACTTGGTACTGTAAAGCGATGCAATATTAATACTGATCTAAAATTAATTGGTTGTTGTTGTTGTTGTTGTTGTTGTTGTTGTTGTTGTTGTTGTTGACAAAGGTATAACTTTAAACATCTACACGATGAAGTGACTCGATAAAAATACAGGCTCTGGGAAACATTGAGACAAAAGAAGAAAATGCTGATACTTTCGCCATTTTGCCGAAATGTTTTCATGTTTCAAGTTTCATGGTCATCTACATCCATTTTGTCGTTTGCACAAGCGTTTCAATTGATGTAATCCAAATTTTGACCGTTTTAGAAAGGGTTAAACTTACCTGCTTTAACCAGTTCCGTTTCAAGCCCGTGTCGATTTAAATGGCGCAATAACATGTACATCGGATCCAAACTAAACTCCATACCTGAAATACATTCAAAACAGAGACAGAACAAAAACAAACCACTGCTATAGATGAACAAGATTCACTTATGATCAAAGAAGCCTATTATATCAAAGACGTTAAGATACTTGATACAGAAGAAAAGACAATGTTCGAGCGCCAAGTACATTTGTATGCAAACATGAACTGCTTAGCCTATGTCGACTTAGCAACTGAATGCTAGTGACATAGGTGAAACACACAAAAGACACTTGGTACTGTAAAGCGATGCAATATTAATACCGATCTAAAATTAATTGGTTGTTGTTGTTGTTGTTGTTGTTGTTGTTGTTGTTGTTGTTGTTGTTGACAAAGGTATAACTTTAAACATCTACACGATGAAGTGACTCGATAAAAATACAGGCTCTGGGAAACATTGAGACAAAAGAAGAAAATGCTGATACTTTCGCCATTTTGCCGAAATGTTTTCATGTTTCAAGTTTCATGGTCATCTACATCCATTTTGTCGTTTGCACAAGCGTTTCAATTGATGTAATCCAAATTTTGACCGTTTTAGAAAGGGTTAAACTTACCTGCTTTAACCAGTTCCGTTTCAAGCCCGTGTCGATTTAAATGGCGCAATAACATGTACATCGGATCCAAACTAAACTCCATACCTGAAATACATTCAAAACAGAGACAGAACGAAAACAAACCACTGCTATAGATGAACAAGATTCACTTATGATCAAAGAAGCCTATTATATCAAAGACGTTAAGATACTTGATACAGAAGAAAAGACAATGTTCGAGCGCCAAGTACATTTGTATGCAAACATGAACTGCTTAGCCTATGTCGACTTAGCAACTGAATCCTAGTGACATAGGTGAAACACACAAAAGACACTTGGTACTGTAAAGCGATGCAATATTAATACCGATCTAAAATTAATTGGTTGTTGTTGTTGTTGTTGTTGTTGTTGTTGTTGTTGTTGTTGACAAAGGTATAACTTTAAACATCTACACGATGAAGTGACTCGATAAAAATACAGGCTCTGGGAAACATTGAGACAAAAGAAGAAAATGCTGATACTTTCGCCATTTTGCCGAAATGTTTTCATGTTTCAAGTTTCATGGTCATCTACATCCATTTTGTCGTTTGCACAAGCGTTTCAATTGATGTAATCCAAATTTTGACCGTTTTAGAAAGGGTTAAACTTACCTGCTTTAACCAGTTCCGTTTCAAGCCCGTGTCGATTTAAATGGCGCAATAACATGTACATCGGATCCAAACTAAACTCCATACCTGAAATACATTCAAAACAGAGACAGAACAAAAACAAACCACTGCTATAGATGAACAAGATTCACTTATGATCAAAGAAGCCTATTATATCAAAGACGTTAAGATACTTGATACAGAAGAAAAGACAATGTTCGAGTGCCAAGTACATTTGTATGCAAACATGAACTGCTTAGCCTATGTCGACTTAGCAACTGAATCCTAGTGACATAGGTGAAACACACAAAAGACACTTGGTACTGTAAAGCGATGCAATATTAATACCGATCTAAAATTAATTGGTTGTTGTTGTTGTTGTTGTTGTTGTTGTTGTTGTTGTTGTTGTTGTTGTTGTTGTTGTTGTTGTTGACAAAGGTATAACTTTAAACATCTACACGATGAAGTGACTCGATAAAAATACAGGCTCTGGGAAACATTGAGACAAAAGAAGAAAATGCTGATACTTTCGCCATTTTGCCGAAATGTTTTCATGTTTCAAGTTTCATGGTCATCTACATCCATTTTGTCGTTTGCACAAGCGTTTCAATTGATGTAATCCAAATTTTGACCGTTTTAGAAAGGGTTAAACTTACCTGCTTTAACCAGTTCCGTTTCAAGCCCGTGTCGATTTAAATGGCGCAATAACATGTACATCGGATCCAAACTAAACTCCATACCTGAAATACATTCAAAACAGAGACAGAACGAAAACAAACCACTGCTATAGATGAACAAGATTCACTTATGATCAAAGAAGCCTATTATATCAAAGACGTTAAGATACTTGATACAGAAGAAAAGACAATGTTCGAGCGCCAAGTACATTTGTATGCAAACATGAACTGCTTAGCCTATGTCGACTTAGCAACTGAATCCTAGTGACATAGGTGAAACACACAAAAGACACTTGGTACTGTAAAGCGATGCAATATTAATACTGATCTAAAATTAATTGGTTGTTGTTGTTGTTGTTGTTGTTGTTGTTGTTGTTGTTGACAAAGGTATAACTTTAAACATCTACACGATGAAGTGACTCGATAAAAATACAGGCTCTGGGAAACATTGAGACAAAAGAAGAAAATGCTGATACTTTCGCCATTTTGCCGAAATGTTTTCATGTTTCAAGTTTCATGGTCATCTACATCCATTTTGTCGTTTGCACAAGCGTTTCAATTGATGTAATCCAAATTTTGACCGTTTTAGAAAGGGTTAAACTTACCTGCTTTAACCAGTTCCGTTTCAAGCCCGTGTCGATTTAAATGGCGCAATAACATGTACATCGGATCCAAACTAAACTCCATACCTGAAATACATTCAAAACAGAGACAGAACAAAAACAAACCACTGCTATAGATGAACAAGATTCACTTATGATCAAAGAAGCCTATTATATCAAAGACGTTAAGATACTTGATACAGAAGAAAAGACAATGTTCGAGCGCCAAGTACATTTGTATGCAAACATGAACTGCTTAGCCTATGTCGACTTAGCAACTGAATGCTAGTGACATAGGTGAAACACACAAAAGACACTTGGTACTGTAAAGCGATGCAATATTAATACCGATCTAAAATTAATTGGTTGTTGTTGTTGTTGTTGTTGTTGTTGTTGTTGTTGTTGTTGTTGTTGTTGTTGTTGTTGTTGTTGACAAAGGTATAACTTTAAACATCTACACGATGAAGTGACTCGATAAAAATACAGGCTCTGGGAAACATTGAGACAAAAGAAGAAAATGCTGATACTTTCGCCATTTTGCCGAAATGTTTTCATGTTTCAAGTTTCATGGTCATCTACATCCATTTTGTCGTTTGCACAAGCGTTTCAATTGATGTAATCCAAATTTTGACCGTTTTAGAAAGGGTTAAACTTACCTGCTTTAACCAGTTCCGTTTCAAGCCCGTGTCGATTTAAATGGCGCAATAACATGTACATCGGATCCAAACTAAACTCCATACCTGAAATACATTCAAAACAGAGACAGAACGAAAACAAACCACTGCTATAGATGAACAAGATTCACTTATGATCAAAGAAGCCTATTATATCAAAGACGTTAAGATACTTGATACAGAAGAAAAGACAATGTTCGAGCGCCAAGTACATTTGTATGCAAACATGAACTGCTTAGCCTATGTCGACTTAGCAACTGAATCCTAGTGACATAGGTGAAACACACAAAAGACACTTGGTACTGTAAAGCGATGCAATATTAATACCGATCTAAAATTAATTGGTTGTTGTTGTTGTTGTTGTTGTTGTTGTTGTTGTTGTTGTTGTTGACAAAGGTATAACTTTAAACATCTACACGATGAAGTGACTCGATAAAAATACAGGCTCTGGGAAACATTGAGACAAAAGAAGAAAATGCTGATACTTTCGCCATTTTGCCGAAATGTTTTCATGTTTCAAGTTTCATGGTCATCTACATCCATTTTGTCGTTTGCACAAGCGTTTCAATTGATGTAATCCAAATTTTGACCGTTTTAGAAAGGGTTAAACTTACCTGCTTTAACCAGTTCCGTTTCAAGCCCGTGTCGATTTAAATGGCGCAATAACATGTACATCGGATCCAAACTAAACTCCATACTTGAAATACATTCAAAACAGAGACAGAACAAAAACAAACCACTGCTATAGATGAACAAGATTCACTTATGATCAAAGAAGCCTATTATATCAAAGACGTTAAGATACTTGATACAGAAGAAAAGACAATGTTCGAGCGCCAAGTACATTTGTATGCAAACATGAACTGCTTAGCCTATGTCGACTTAGCAACTGAATGCTAGTGACATAGGTGAAACACACAAAAGACACTTGGTACTGTAAAGCGATGCAATATTAATACCGATCTAAAATTAATTGGTTGTTGTTGTTGTTGTTGTTGTTGTTGTTGTTGTTGTTGTTGTTGTTGTTGACAAAGGTATAACTTTAAACATCTACACGATGAAGTGACTCGATAAAAATACAGGCTCTGGGAAACATTGAGACAAAAGAAGAAAATGCTGATACTTTCGCCATTTTGCCGAAATGTTTTCATGTTTCAAGTTTCATGGTCATCTACATCCATTTTGTCGTTTGCACAAGCGTTTCAATTGATGTAATCCAAATTTTGACCGTTTTAGAAAGGGTTAAACTTACCTGCTTTAACCAGTTCCGTTTCAAGCCCGTGTCGATTTAAATGGCGCAATAACATGTACATCGGATCCAAACTAAACTCCATACCTGAAATACATTCAAAACAGAGACAGAACGAAAACAAACCACTGCTATAGATGAACAAGATTCACTTATGATCAAAGAAGCCTATTATATCAAAGACGTTAAGATACTTGATACAGAAGAAAAGACAATGTTCGAGCGCCAAGTACATTTGTATGCAAACATGAACTGCTTAGCCTATGTCGACTTAGCAACTGAATCCTAGTGACATAGGTGAAACACACAAAAGACACTTGGTACTGTAAAGCGATGCAATATTAATACTGATCTAAAATTAATTGGTTGTTGTTGTTGTTGTTGTTGTTGTTGTTGTTGTTGTTGTTGTTGTTGTTGTTGTTGTTGTTGTTGACAAAGGTATAACTTTAAACATCTACACGATGAAGTGACTCGATAAAAATACAGGCTCTGGGAAACATTGAGACAAAAGAAGAAAATGCTGATACTTTCGCCATTTTGCCGAAATGTTTTCATGTTTCAAGTTTCATGGTCATCTACATCCATTTTGTCGTTTGCACAAGCGTTTCAATTGATGTAATCCAAATTTTGACCGTTTTAGAAAGGGTTAAACTTACCTGCTTTAACCAGTTCCGTTTCAAGCCCGTGTCGATTTAAATGGCGCAATAACATGTACATCGGATCCAAACTAAACTCCATACCTGAAATACATTCAAAACAGAGACAGAACAAAAACAAACCACTGCTATAGATGAACAAGATTCACTTATGATCAAAGAAGCCTATTATATCAAAGACGTTAAGATACTTGATACAGAAGAAAAGACAATGTTCGAGCGCCAAGTACATTTGTATGCAAACATGAACTGCTTAGCCTATGTCGACTTAGCAACTGAATGCTAGTGACATAGGTGAAACACACAAAAGACACTTGGTACTGTAAAGCGATGCAATATTAATACCGATCTAAAATTAATTGGTTGTTGTTGTTGTTGTTGTTGTTGTTGTTGTTGTTGTTGTTGTTGACAAAGGTATAACTTTAAACATCTACACGATGAAGTGACTCGATAAAAATACAGGCTCTGGGAAACATTGAGACAAAAGAAGAAAATGCTGATACTTTCGCCATTTTGCCGAAATGTTTTCATGTTTCAAGTTTCATGGTCATCTACATCCATTTTGTCGTTTGCACAAGCGTTTCAATTGATGTAATCCAAATTTTGACCGTTTTAGAAAGGGTTAAACTTACCTGCTTTAACCAGTTCCGTTTCAAGCCCGTGTCGATTTAAATGGCGCAATAACATGTACATCGGATCCAAACTAAACTCCATACCTGAAATACATTCAAAACAGAGACAGAACAAAAACAAACCACTGCTATAGATGAACAAGATTCACTTATGATCAAAGAAGCCTATTATATCAAAGACGTTAAGATACTTGATACAGAAGAAAAGACAATGTTCGAGCGCCAAGTACATTTGTATGCAAACATGAACTGCTTAGCCTATGTCGACTTAGCAACTGAATCCTAGTGACATAGGTGAAACACACAAAAGACACTTGGTACTGTAAAGCGATGCAATATTAATACCGATCTAAAATTAATTGGTTGTTGTTGTTGTTGTTGTTGTTGTTGTTGTTGTTGTTGTTGTTGTTGACAAAGGTATAACTTTAAACATCTACACGATGAAGTGACTCGATAAAAATACAGGCTCTGGGAAACATTGAGACAAAAGAAGAAAATGCTGATACTTTCGCCATTTTGCCGAAATGTTTTCATGTTTCAAGTTTCATGGTCATCTACATCCATTTTGTCGTTTGCACAAGCGTTTCAATTGATGTAATCCAAATTTTGACCGTTTTAGAAAGGGTTAAACTTACCTGCTTTAACCAGTTCCGTTTCAAGCCCGTGTCGATTTAAATGGCGCAATAACATGTACATCGGATCCAAACTAAACTCCATACCTGAAATACATTCAAAACAGAGACAGAACGAAAACAAACCACTGCTATAGATGAACAAGATTCACTTATGATCAAAGAAGCCTATTATATCAAAGACGTTAAGATACTTGATACAGAAGAAAAGACAATGTTCGAGCGCCAAGTACATTTGTATGCAAACATGAACTGCTTAGCCTATGTCGACTTAGCAACTGAATCCTAGTGACATAGGTGAAACACACAAAAGACACTTGGTACTGTAAAGCGATGCAATATTAATACCGATCTAAAATTAATTGGTTGTTGTTGTTGTTGTTGTTGTTGTTGTTGTTGTTGTTGTTGTTGTTGTTGACAAAGGTATAACTTTAAACATCTACACGATGAAGTGACTCGATAAAAATACAGGCTCTGGGAAACATTGAGACAAAAGAAGAAAATGCTGATACTTTCGCCATTTTGCCGAAATGTTTTCATGTTTCAAGTTTCATGGTCATCTACATCCATTTTGTCGTTTGCACAAGCGTTTCAATTGATGTAATCCAAATTTTGACCGTTTTAGAAAGGGTTAAACTTACCTGCTTTAACCAGTTCCGTTTCAAGCCCGTGTCGATTTAAATGGCGCAATAACATGTACATCGGATCCAAACTAAACTCCATACCTGAAATACATTCAAAACAGAGACAGAACAAAAACAAACCACTGCTATAGATGAACAAGATTCACTTATGATCAAAGAAGCCTATTATATCAAAGACGTTAAGATACTTGAAACAGAAGAAAAGACAATGTTCGAGCGCCAAGTACATTTGTATGCAAACATGAACTGCTTAGCCTATGTCGACTTAGCAACTGAATGCTAGTGACATAGGTGAAACACACAAAAGACACTTGGTACTGTAAAGCGATGCAATATTAATACCGATCTAAAATTAATTGGTTGTTGTTGTTGTTGTTGGTTGTTGTTGTTGTTGTTGTTGTTGTTGTTGTTGACAAAGGTATAACTTTAAACATCTACACGATGAAGTGACTCGATAAAAATACAGGCTCTGGGAAACATTGAGACAAAAGAAGAAAATGCTGATACTTTCGCCATTTTGCCGAAATGTTTTCATGTTTCAAGTTTCATGGTCATCTACATCCATTTTGTCGTTTGCACAAGCGTTTCAATTGATGTAATCCAAATTTTGACCGTTTTAGAAAGGGTTAAACTTACCTGCTTTAACCAGTTCCGTTTCAAGCCCGTGTCGATTTAAATGGCGCAATAACATGTACATCGGATCCAAACTAAACTCCATACCTGAAATACATTCAAAACAGAGACAGAACGAAAACAAACCACTGCTATAGATGAACAAGATTCACTTATGATCAAAGAAGCCTATTATATCAAAGACGTTAAGATACTTGATACAGAAGAAAAGACAATGTTCGAGCGCCAAGTACATTTGTATGCAAACATGAACTGCTTAGCCTATGTCGACTTAGCAACTGAATCCTAGTGACATAGGTGAAACACACAAAAGACACTTGGTACTGTAAAGCGATGCAATATTAATACCGATCTAAAATTAATTGGTTGTTGTTGTTGTTGTTGTTGTTGTTGTTGTTGTTGTTGTTGACAAAGGTATAACTTTAAACATCTACACGATGAAGTGACTCGATAAAAATACAGGCTCTGGGAAACATTGAGACAAAAGAAGAAAATGCTGATACTTTCGCCATTTTGCCGAAATGTTTTCATGTTTCAAGTTTCATGGTCATCTACATCCATTTTGTCGTTTGCACAAGCGTTTCAATTGATGTAATCCAAATTTTGACCGTTTTAGAAAGGGTTAAACTTACCTGCTTTAACCAGTTCCGTTTCAAGCCCGTGTCGATTTAAATGGCGCAATAACATGTACATCGGATCCAAACTAAACTCCATACCTGAAATACATTCAAAACAGAGACAGAACAAAAACAAACCACTGCTATAGATGAACAAGATTCACTTATGATCAAAGAAGCCTATTATATCAAAGACGTTAAGATACTTGATACAGAAGAAAAGACAATGTTCGAGCGCCAAGTACATTTGTATGCAAACATGAACTGCTTAGCCTATGTCGACTTAGCAACTGAATCCTAGTGACATAGGTGAAACACACAAAAGACACTTGGTACTGTAAAGCGATGCAATATTAATACCGATCTAAAATTAATTGGTTGTTGTTGTTGTTGTTGTTGTTGTTGTTGTTGTTGTTGTTGTTGTTGTTGTTGTTGTTGTTGTTGTTGTTGACAAAGGTATAACTTTAAACATCTACACGATGAAGTGACTCGATAAAAATACAGGCTCTGGGAAACATTGAGACAAAAGAAGAAAATGCTGATACTTTCGCCATTTTGCCGAAATGTTTTCATGTTTCAAGTTTCATGGTCATCTACATCCATTTTGTCGTTTGCACAAGCGTTTCAATTGATGTAATCCAAATTTTGACCGTTTTAGAAAGGGTTAAACTTACCTGCTTTAACCAGTTCCGTTTCAAGCCCGTGTCGATTTAAATGGCGCAATAACATGTACATCGGATCCAAACTAAACTCCATACCTGAAATACATTCAAAACAGAGACAGAACGAAAACAAACCACTGCTATAGATGAACAAGATTCACTTATGATCAAAGAAGCCTATTATATCAAAGACGTTAAGATACTTGATACAGAAGAAAAGACAATGTTCGAGCGCCAAGTACATTTGTATGCAAACATGAACTGCTTAGCCTATGTCGACTTAGCAACTGAATCCTAGTGACATAGGTGAAACACACAAAAGACACTTGGTACTGTAAAGCGATGCAATATTAATACTGATCTAAAATTAATTGGTTGTTGTTGTTGTTGTTGTTGTTGTTGTTGTTGTTGTTGTTGTTGTTGTTGTTGACAAAGGTATAACTTTAAACATCTACACGATGAAGTGACTCGATAAAAATACAGGCTCTGGGAAACATTGAGACAAAAGAAGAAAATGCTGATACTTTCGCCATTTTGCCGAAATGTTTTCATGTTTCAAGTTTCATGGTCATCTACATCCATTTTGTCGTTTGCACAAGCGTTTCAATTGATGTAATCCAAATTTTGACCGTTTTAGAAAGGGTTAAACTTACCTGCTTTAACCAGTTCCGTTTCAAGCCCGTGTCGATTTAAATGGCGCAATAACATGTACATCGGATCCAAACTAAACTCCATACCTGAAATACATTCAAAACAGAGACAGAACAAAAACAAACCACTGCTATAGATGAACAAGATTCACTTATGATCAAAGAAGCCTATTATATCAAAGACGTTAAGATACTTGATACAGAAGAAAAGACAATGTTCGAGCGCCAAGTACATTTGTATGCAAACATGAACTGCTTAGCCTATGTCGACTTAGCAACTGAATGCTAGTGACATAGGTGAAACACACAAAAGACACTTGGTACTGTAAAGCGATGCAATATTAATACCGATCTAAAATTAATTGGTTGTTGTTGTTGTTGTTGTTGTTGTTGTTGTTGTTGTTGTTGTTGACAAAGGTATAACTTTAAACATCTACACGATGAAGTGACTCGATAAAAATACAGGCTCTGGGAAACATTGAGACAAAAGAAGAAAATGCTGATACTTTCGCCATTTTGCCGAAATGTTTTCATGTTTCAAGTTTCATGGTCATCTACATCCATTTTGTCGTTTGCACAAGCGTTTCAATTGATGTAATCCAAATTTTGACCGTTTTAGAAAGGGTTAAACTTACCTGCTTTAACCAGTTCCGTTTCAAGCCCGTGTCGATTTAAATGGCGCAATAACATGTACATCGGATCCAAACTAAACTCCATACCTGAAATACATTCAAAACAGAGACAGAACGAAAACAAACCACTGCTATAGATGAACAAGATTCACTTATGATCAAAGAAGCCTATTATATCAAAGACGTTAAGATACTTGATACAGAAGAAAAGACAATGTTCGAGCGCCAAGTACATTTGTATGCAAACATGAACTGCTTAGCCTATGTCGACTTAGCAACTGAATCCTAGTGACATAGGTGAAACACACAAAAGACACTTGGTACTGTAAAGCGATGCAATATTAATACCGATCTAAAATTAATTGGTTGTTGTTGTTGTTGTTGTTGTTGTTGTTGTTGTTGTTGTTGTTGTTGTTGTTGTTGTTGTTGTTGACAAAGGTATAACTTTAAACATCTACACGATGAAGTGACTCGATAAAAATACAGGCTCTGGGAAACATTGAGACAAAAGAAGAAAATGCTGATACTTTCGCCATTTTGCCGAAATGTTTTCATGTTTCAAGTTTCATGGTCATCTACATCCATTTTGTCGTTTGCACAAGCGTTTCAATTGATGTAATCCAAATTTTGACCGTTTTAGAAAGGGTTAAACTTACCTGCTTTAACCAGTTCCGTTTCAAGCCCGTGTCGATTTAAATGGCGCAATAACATGTACATCGGATCCAAACTAAACTCCATACCTGAAATACATTCAAAACAGAGACAGAACAAAAACAAACCACTGCTATAGATGAACAAGATTCACTTATGATCAAAGAAGCCTATTATATCAAAGACGTTAAGATACTTGATACAGAAGAAAAGACAATGTTCGAGCGCCAAGTACATTTGTATGCAAACATGAACTGCTTAGCCTATGTCGACTTAGCAACTGAATCCTAG